>CM071945.1:5862500-6462500 GCA_036784905.1 Acrossocheilus fasciatus
CCTGTGATGCAAAGAATATCTGATCCTATACAGATTTGATGCTCCAGAAACATTTATTATCAATGTTGAAAACAGTTGTGTTGCTTAATATGTTTGTAGAAACTGAGTTTTTCTTCAGGAGGAATAGAAACTTTAAAAAGAACTTTCATTTAAAATGAAAAATATTACGAATGTCTTTACTGTCACTTTTAATTCATCCTTGCTAAATAACAGTATTTTTAACTCATAACTGATTCAATTTCAATGCATAATCCAGAAGCATTTTTCCAAAAAAAAAAAAAAAAAAATTAAATCTAATCTAAAACGAAATCTGAATGAGGTGATTTTTTTGGATACATTTGCATAAAAACATCAATTAGCTACAGCAATATTACAGCAGTGAGTGATTTACTTTCTGTTGCGTTTTTGGGAGAAAAATACAGCTGTAAAACATAGTTGTGACTGCTTTTACTGCAGCCTGTGGTGTATTTTAGTGTTGTCGTAAAACACATAAAAGTCAAGTTGTCGAGTCTGTCAACAAAGTCCGGAAGCTCAAAGAGCATTTTCAACATATGTTACATGACGGTTAGTTTACAGCACTAAAGCGGGTTCACCTGTATTCGTCTGTGCTGCACTACATGTTGCAGAAATGATCCGAGTGGCATTTATTGGATATATCAGGCAATTAGAGCCTCATATTCATGCGGTGCAGTGTGACGACTTCATTTCCATTCTAGCAGGTGTCAAAGTTCCAGGAACTGACACTGTACCGACATGATTACTAGTGTTGTTGCTTTAATGGCCCCCAAAAAGGTATTCAAACACTTAAAATGTTTGGATGTGATTGCGTTATTTGAGAATATGAAACCGAGTGCTCTCTTCACTTACTTTTAATAAGTTTTGACCAATGCTTTGGATATTTTAAGTGGACATATGAATTCAGTTCACCTTGAGTTCACATAAGTGTAGTTCATTACATTAACTGGCAACCATAAAGCGTCCCGTTTCCACAAAGTGACCAGTGAAAGGGCTGTTATTGTTGTGCACTTTGTAAGAAGAATCTGGCTTAAAGTAACAACCGAAACAGATTATGAGTCATTGCTGAGGAGTCGAGCTTCAGTGAAAGCTGTTAAACCCTTTACCCCATGATGGGCTTTCGGCTGCTTTAGAGGATTTAGTAATGAGGCCTTTGATTGGAGCAGCTCATAGGGACTGCGGTAACATTATCCCGGTTAGTGTAACGCTCTAAATATGCTGCAAAGCGAAGGGAGCTGCTGGACTCAGAACTGCTGTCAAATCACCAACGTGACGGTTTCTCTAGAGCTGGGCCTGAACAAACACCAGCCCAGAATCCATCAATACCGCACCAGCTGCAACAGATGCCGGGAGATCTCTGAATGTTCAACAGAGAAGCTTGTAGTGCTTTCGGTGTTTGTATGTAATAAATTACTGGGGTTACAAGCAAAGGCCACCAGTGACTTGGAAGCGATTTCAAAGCACATTTTGACATGATAATATCTATGTTTATTTCTCTAAAAGAACAGGAGATTTATGTAATGAAGTTTTAAAGGAAAGTTTGAGAGGAGCATGTTTGATACACTGAATCATATTTATACCGTAAGCAGATGCTTACCTCACTCCAGCAAGTCCACCTTTATTTTTAAACACTTATATCATATGTTATTACTAATTATCTATTTATTTTTCTTTCTTTAGTCAAGTAAGTTTAGTATAGATATCTGTGTTCATGCTCATCCGTTATGAGCTGCACATCAAATCTATTTTTTTCTCTCACGCTAGAGAAGTATATGAAGCAGTTTGACATTTAAGGGCAGTTTTATGGTTGCTTCTTAGGGCAGATTTTAGTCCATAAAATTGCATTTTTAAAGTAACAGCTAAATATCTTGTATATTATTTTGCCTTTCTCTGTGTGTGTGTGTTCTGCTGTTTTATTTTTTTAGAAAATGTTTAGCACTGGCAGAAAATTATCAGTACATCTTCCAGTAAATTTACAGACATTTCCTTCAACACTAAACACTATGCAATGCATAGTTCAAAATATGGGTAAAGCACCTGTCAAAAATCAATATGGAGTCAATGGGGACCAAACTCTTTGGTGAACACCATCATTCTTCAAAATATTTTCTTTTCTGTTCAAAACTGAAAGAAACCCTTTTTTATGGTAAAAATGCCTTCTTTTTTTTCTTTTTTTTTTTTAATCTGTAAAAATTTGTGTCAATCACTTTTTTCAAGCACTAGATTTATCCCTAGATAATGTAGCTTTAATAGTGATATGGTCAGATTATACAGCAAACAAGACAGTTCATATGGAAAATATACACATTTTATACCAATACAAAACATAATTCAATAAACATGGATAAAAACATTAGTGTAAAACAACAGTAGTTTAAAATGTACCCCTCATCTACATAACAGTTATGGGAAATGTATGTCTTCTGTGTATTTTTTGTTCACTGGACCCTCATTTCTGATAGAAACAGAAGTGATTGGCAAATCATATAACAATACAATATGGATAATTACTGAAAACCTTATTTTGGGTGGAGGTAGAGGATTGAATTGTGCACATACAGTATTTGATATCAGAGACAAAGGGCAGTAGACGGTCCACTCCAATAAAAATAAATGAGAAAACTGTCCCGCTCAATATGGCAGCTGTAATTCTGCAGTTAAAAGAGCCGAAAGAGGCACGGCCTGTTTGTTTACTCTATGTATGGTCCAGCCTGAAAAATAAAGTGATTTGAAATATAGAAGCATCAGTTGTGTTGCTATTGTTGTCAAAGTTAGTCTCCGATGTGAAAAATATTATTTATTTAAATATATAACACTGACAAATGTTTTTTGAGATTTTGGTCAATATGGTATCTGTGTCCTCTGCACCTACTTTTGGTATAAAAAAGGGTTGTTTTAAAAACAATACAGGGTTCAAGGACAATTTACTAAAATTCACATAAATCACAATTTCTAACCATGTTTGCGTCAAATAGAAAGTTTTGCTAACAAACTCAAAGCTGTATTTTCAAATAAACATACAGTATGAATTTCATGTATTTTATGTAGTTTAAAGCTGAATCATAATAATATGCTAATTACACACATATATTTAATGTTTAATTTTAAAATATTTACCTTTTCACAAAATTTTATATATTTATATTCTTACTTTTAAAGTTTTTTTTTGTAGTTTCTTTATTGTAGACATTTTGTATTTACTAATAAACTAATAAAATAAAACTTCAATCTGATCAAATATATTAATACAAATCTTTTTGAGAAAAAGCATACAACACACACACACACACACACACACACACATACACACATACACACACACACATTTGTGTATATGTAGAATTTTTTCTCCGGCCTGTAATTTACATATTTATAACATATTTTGTATAATACCTTTGATCAGATTGGATTTTTTTTTTATTTCTGTGTACAATATGCAATACTGTACTTCTATACTATACTTTTTCTCCATCAAAAATTATTCTTATGCAGACAACTAAATATATATTTTAAAAGTGTAAGTGCATTACCATTGTAAGTGCAACACGTTTAGTTTTTTTTTTTTTTTAATGTGAATTATTAAAAAAAAAAAATGTGTTAATTATAGCATGCCACAATTGCTGTTAATGAAGTATAAGTTGTATTTAACCGATAATATTAACCTGCAAATGAGTGTCTTCCTCATAACTTTTTATGAAATCAGCACCTCTAATGATCTAAATTCTTTCCACCAAGCAGCTCTCGGCATTGCAATTGGCACCACATTCTGCTCATTTGTCATATCACACCATCACTGTTCATCACTGTAGCTGCTTCTGCAGGGACTCTGTTTGGATGTGCTGACCTCCCCATTTTCTCCCACCCATCCGTTGGTGTCCTTCGCTCGCACCCAGTCCTTACCCACGTAACCTTTGACCTCCCCTACGGAGCACCTCTCACTGGGATCCAGTGCTAACATCCTCCTGAACATCTGCATGCAAATGGGCGTAAATCTTTTCCACTGAGATGGCACAGGGTTTTTTTTCGGAGATCTGCGCCAGTCTGCAAACTCCTCATAGAAATCGTCGCTGTCGTTGCAGCGCTCCCAGGGAAAGAAGCCCGTGAGGATACAGAAAAGAAGCACAGCAAAGGCAAAGGTGTCTAGAGTGGGCTCCACACGGAGTGGAGGGACTGTCACCTCCTTCTGACCTTCCTCCAAGACCATGGCACACAGCTCAGGAGCCATATACGGCAGCGTGCCTGATATGAAGCGGATGAAGGTTCCTTGTCTCTGGGTGAGGCCGAAGTCGGCCAGTTTGACCCGCCGGCACTGGGTGTCCAGCAGCAGAACGTTCTCAGGCTTGATGTCGCGGTGGACCAGACCACGCTGGTGGATGAACTCTAGAGCACAAGAGATCTGAACGGCACAGCGCTTCACTGCACATTCAGGGATGCCCACCTGGAGAGCAAAAAATGCAGTATAGTAAGTTGTTGATTTAGAACAAATATTGTTCTATCCTATATCATTCTGAGATCCAGGGGGGAAAGTTTTGTCATTTTTATTTCTTTTTTAACATCATTCCATTGTTTGGTTCTTTATATTCAATTTTTATATTAAACTTTAAACCAATAAAATGAAAGGTTTATATATATTTTGTAGTTTGTACTTTATATAGTTTTATAATTTTTAAATATCTAAAAATATATTTTAATTTTATATAGCTTTATGTATTTTTTATATATTTCTATATATTTTATATGATTTGATTTTTTATTTTATTATCATATTTTGTTTGCAATTTACTTCATATTATATATATATATATATATATATATATATATATAAAGTATATTGCAAATAAAATATGATGAAATCATATTAAAAAAAGAAAGGGGGAAAAAAAGCAAACAATTATTAACTGAGATGCTGATTATACACTCTCAGAAATAAAGGTACAAAAGCTGTCACTGGAGCGGTACTTTTTCAAAAGGTACATGTTTGTACCTAAAGGGTCCATTTTGGTACCTTAAATGTACATATTAGTACTTAAAGTGTACATATTTGAACCTAATAGGTACCGTCCCAGTGACAGCATTTGTATCTTTATTTCTGAGAGTGTACTGACACTTATGTGCACAAAATTCTCTCAAAACAACATCATTGCACAATAAATTCAAATCTAAGGTTGCATGAGTTTAGAAGCCCCTGCGGCGTTATTGCCTCTTTAAATCTTTCCAGGCTTCAGTACGTCTGGCTTAAGGTTTCACTGGATATGCTGAAGTAACGGAGACTCATGTGGTGACAGAGAAAAACAGCTGCTCTGCTCTTTTACTCACACATTACACCCTCCAAGATTTCCTGAGAGGACATGTGAACATTACCGAAATATGTCAAGCGTATGCCCTGCTCCAAGTGAACATGCTTAGCGTGTGAACGGGCCTGTAGTACATAGCGGTGCAGGGCAGGCCTGGAGTGACTTGAACGATCCAGAGCTTTATTTATTTCTCACTAGTTTCTGATAATGCCCTATAAGTTTATTTTTTTAAATAGTTTATTTAGGCTAATAGTAATATCCTACTGTTCTAATAGTGGCCAAAAGTAAATATGCATGTATTTGATCCAACCAATCTGAAGTTCACCATTCCGGCATCTCAAATGATGGATTATTTTAAACATTTTGTAATAAAATGACAACATAGCTTATTTCATTGCTAGCATTTTTTGAAGTATCTAGTTATGGAAGCTCTCAGATGCTGTGTATATTATTTTTTCTGTTTTGTTTTCTTGTTATCCTGACACACAAAAATTCTGTACATCACTCGTCATTTTTCTAGTGTGCGATGCATTTAATCAGCATCTGTCAAACATCATTCTGTAAGCATGCAGACATCCCGGCCCTTGGGATAAAATATACTGTACCACATCTAGAGTAACTATAGTGTCTGTGATGATACAGTCGTAACCTTCTCAAGTGTCGGACACTGATTTAGAACTCGTCTGCCAATGACAGATATAAAGTGACAGACTTACTTTAAAGTGAATGTCTGGATTTGTGTATACAAATAAATAAATATCTAAATATGGTAATATGTATATGAATAATAGTCTCAACAGTGTGATACCGCTGTCACTTTGCTTATGTGTAGGCACAAAATTATTGAAGACAACATTATTGAATGAGGGGGCTTGAAAAACCCTTTTTGACTTTAACTTATTTAATCCAGTTTAATAATGCATTTTGGTTCTATTTTAAATATCATAAAAGATTAGTATGATAACTTTTTATTTTATAATAAGTGCAGATCAGAATAAATATGTCGTTGCATGACAATGGAACATTAGTTCTCCCATATTTCGACATTGTATTTTTTTAAAAAGTTATGTGAAACATTAAGGTAGACATTTATTATTGCATTTATTATGCTTTCTATGTATATAAAATCCCTTTTGTAAACTTAATTTGCAAACACCAAAATGTGATGTTTTGACTTGACCCATGTATGAAATAGGCCAATATGCTCTGTAAAATATACTTTTGTACTTCTTGCATCGTTTTACAAAATTATAATTTTACTGGAAATGATGCATAATCGAATATTAAACTTTATTTTAACTGTGCCATTATTTCCACCATCATCAAAATTCTGAAATGTGTGTAATAATTTGTATATTTTTCACAAAAAAAAAAAAAAAAAAAAATTGAAATGCCTTATTTCACTCTTTGTTTGGATCATAATAGTTTTAAATCTTCAATAATTTATGTTTTATGATACATTTTTAGTTTAAATTTGATAGTCTGGGACAGTGGAAAACTTTACGATGTACACATAAAATGCAACTGAAAAGTAGCAAAAATAACTAATGATGGCACTGTAAAAGAGTTTTAGTGTTTGTTAACAGAGTTTTAATTAAAACCAACCTCTGGGACATTAAAGTGCCTATATATTTGAAGAAGTCTGTGAATTTGCAGTGCTTTAGCTTAACTACATGTGAATAAAGGAAAGACCTCATGATGTTTGAGGAGGACCCACCCGTGGCTGGATGATGGCGAACAGGTCCCGTCCTGTAACGAGCTCCTGGGCGAATCCGTAGTGCTCGTTGGACTGGAAGGCGATTCCAAACAATCCCACGATGCAGGGGTGGCAAGACAGATGCAAGGAGATGCAGTATTCTCTCAGGAAGCCCTGGAGCTTGGTCGAGGCCTTGGGCAGCACTTTGAGAGCCATTGGAGTCCCTGAGACACAATCAGCAGTGAAAAAGAAACAAGATCAGAGGACATTCGGCTTTCTTTAAAAGGTGCTCTGGAGACACATAACATGACGTACAGTCTTTAGTTTGTAGTGGAAAGTATTTTCACAGCTGTTCGGATGATATCTTGGCATTACGATCTGTGGGAGTGTAAAAGAGGAGGTAGTGTTTCATTTAAATAGCATTATCTCATTTCTGCACTGGTCAAACTGTTCCCTGCAATACTGATACACACACCACAGTAATTCCCACCTTCATGTGATACAGTATTTAAAGAATACAAACAAACTAATACCATCTTTTGATAATTATGGTTTTTAAAAATGTGTCTCACTCACTGTTTTAAGTAGTTAAACAATAATGTGCTTTTGTTACACCTACACGGATTAACTAATGCCTAATCTTTTGTCACATGAACTAAAAATTGGATTCAAATGGTAACTTCTAAATAAACTGTCAAAATATTTTTGTTATGACTAAGTGTATTTTAGCATTTCAAAAAAAAAAAAAAAAAAAAAAAAAATCGGTCGGTCCTACACAAGATCTGCATGTGGCCTTCACATGCAGTTTATGGTCATTAATATGACCTTTTTTTGCTTTTTTTTTTTGCTTTTACGTTGTGGGAGACAGATTCCAGTAAGCATACTCTGTTATATACTGCTCACAAACGTAGAAGGTCAGGTATTATATAAATACACAAAATTCACATAGGCTACTGCGCACAGTAAACACTATAAATATGCACCAATAGAAGTAGTGAGGTGGTGTGTTATTCTGAGCATATTCATTTGTCTTGGTTTAAAATCAACAGTGAAAAGGCGAGGAGCGCCATTATATGTGCAAGAAAAGTAAGGAGTCCCCTGATAACGAAGTAACTCCACATTTCCTCACACAGCAGCTAAAGCTCGACAGAAACCTACAAGCTTGTTTCACGATAAAGACGTCAAGCAAGTAAGTGTTATTAAAGTGGGATAAATGCTGACAACAATCACAATCACTTATTGTACGGATTATACTTCATTCTTTGGTCAGTCGCGGCATTAAGTGGGGTAGGCCTACAGTTTTTCCAAAGTAGGCTACTTCGATATATCCGCCGTACATCGTCCTACTGACTGGCGCTACTTTCATGTTTCTTGCGTCCCACTTATCGACTGCAGTGGGAAAAAAATGACTTGAGAGGGCTACAGTATTATTATTACAGTAATATTGTTCCAGTTTTCGTTTTGTGACTAAGCCAGTTGTTTTTGTTTTTTGTTTGTTTTTTACACTGAAATGAACTGTGGACTATTAATCGCTTTAAAAATATACAGGTATATGGTAAAATCCCTTCAGGGTGATACAAGATCCCTAAATACTTTTGTTTTAATGTATGAAGAAAAAACATATATTAATTACTGGACAAGGAGATAAAGAGTAGAAATTGCTAGTCACTGTGTATATATTGTTTCAGAATATATGTGGAACTTGCTGCACTTGATTTTAAAAAGCAAAACGAATGGCTTCCTAAGACTTATTAAGACAATAGACAAAAAGACGTATCTGTCTGGCTGACATACCCTTGCAGCGGTGAGTGACCAGCAGCACACTGCCATACTTGCCACGGCCGATCTCTTTAATGATGTTGAAGTGTTCTTTAATCTCAAGCTGACATAAACTCTGAGATGTCAACTCCATCAGCTCGTCTATCAGACTGCTGCCCTCCTCCACCGAGCCCAGATCAATCATTGCACTGCCTGTCCTGGGGGGAAAAGGGGGGGAAAATCAGCAAAACTCTGTTCTATCTAGAGCAGGGATGGGCAACTTTGGTTCACAACAATATGAATTGTATTTTATGATTAAGAAAATATAAATAACTTAATATTTAAACCACTAGCCTATATATTTTTCAGCAGTTCAGAAACCCTTAAACTGGAAAATGACATCACATTAGAACCTGTAGACCAGTGCTTCTCAAAGTCCGGACATATCTCATATTTCATATCTTGAGCGCTAATTATATTTCCTACTTTGATAAATGCATGTTAAACTTGTAAATCATTTGTTTAGTTTTTTCTTTAATGTTTTTTGTAATGTTTTTTTTTTTCTTTCTTTTTTGGAGATGGTCCGAAATGAAAGCGAAGGCGAGATATTCTAACTTTTCATGACATTTGACATAATCAGGTGACAATACAGCTAATACTAGCAATTTTTTTTTTTAATTGTATTATTATTTTTGGTAACACTTTATTTTAAGGTCTCTTAACTAGTTGCTAATTAGCATGCATATTAATAGAATATTAGCCATTTATTAGCAGTAATTAAGCACATATTAATGCCTTATTCTACATTACCTTATTCTACATCCCTAATCCTACCCAATACCTAAACGTAACAACTACCTTAATAACTATTAATAAGCAGCAAATTAGGAATTTATTGAGGGAAAAGTCGTAGTTAATAGTTAATAAGTGTTCCCTATTCTAAAGTGTTACCTTATTTTTTTATCACTTATATGGCCATTTGACTTATAGCAGTGCCCAAGTGTATCCCATAAATTGAGATATTTGTGGCGGCCCGTCACTATATCAAAACTGACTGCCACAAATAGCTAGATTTTCCAAAAGGCTTATTTTGTTGAAACATGAGCATTGCACATCTCAAAATCAAAATGGGGCGCAGGGGTTTTTATATGAATGTATCTTTGAAATGAACCGACTGTCTTCAGAAAAGCTTCGATGTCATTTTCATTTCGTCTTTCCTGTAATGCCTGATAAAGTAGCGTTTGTGAGTGCAGCGCTGATTTGATTACAGCCGTTACCGGGGAAACCGCGATATCTCCCGCTCCAATAACGCCCCCTGCTGGCAGAGAATGAATTTGAATGAATTTGCATTTGCAAGTCTGTGGGAAACACCGGTGTCTGTCAGCAAACATAAACAAAAAGCTTCAGAATTGTGTTGAGAAGGTGCTTAAGTTTTGAGCTATGTATTATTAATATGAATTAGGCTACTACAACTACTACTATCATCTTGTGCCCTGCAGTAAACAATTACTCTACTCTCTTTTATGAGATGAAGGGGGAAAAAAGAAAATAGGCTAAATATATCAGCCAAAAAAATATCATATATTGGCCGCTAGAAAACCCCATATCGGTCGACCTCCAATGCTGACACTTAAATGAATTGCACTTTTGCACTTGTTAGTAATGTATTTTGAATGCAAAGGGCACTTCGTGTTGATTTGTTATGCCTGTTATGTATGTTTATTAAAAACAAGTTTTGTAATAACCAATTGTTGTGGTCCGAACCTTTACACGGATAAAAATTCAGATTTGAATGCAGACTTTGAGAACCCCTGCTAAAGACCATCATGACTGTAAACCAATTCCAGCAGGCCCATAAAAACAAATATATTTGATGGATTATTAGCTTTTGAAACCATTGTATTGTAATAGTTTAGTTCTGTTTGTCCTCGTCACTCATCACTGAACAATCAACACATTCCTCCTCAGCGTCCAAACACACACTACATACATTCCTGCTCTTGTAAAGCTCCTGCGCTTTTTTGAACTCTGATACTCTGTGTGCATACAAAACGTGTGTACAAGACCAGCCGCATCAGGAGAATGAATACAGAATGTATGTGTGGCATGTGAGATTATTAATGTGGTATGTGCGGTTATGAGCTCTTCCTTCCTTTTCAACTTCCCAATTTAAACAGGTTTTTGTGAGTTACACTGCATAACTGTTTGTTATTCCAATAATAATAGTTGCATGCTTACTGGACAAGAAAATATGAAAACACGATTCCATGTATGATGCTATTAATTTCTTTGCTTTTATTGTTTAACCATTTTTGCAATTACGTATTATTTATACTGAATTAAAACTTACTCATAATAAATTAATCGCATAGTATGTTTGTGCAGCTTTCTTTGCAGAAACCATTTTAACTACGTAATAACATTTCAGAATAAGTCCCATTTATAGCCAACAAAAATGCATTTTTCCATTAATATCATCCATGTCTTCAACTGCATTGAGAATTTGGGAAAAAATTAAACCCACATTTCTTTACAAATTACTGTTTCTGCCTAAAAAGCAATGCAAATGTTTTATTTTTCTCCATGCAAAATTGTAAATTCAAACTAGCACAAAAAATGCATGCACAATAATGCACAGGATTTAATTTTATCAACAAATCTGCCATTGTTAGCGGTGTAATAATGGCTCTCTCTCTGCCCCTCTCTCACCTCTCTGCAGCTGTGCAAAAGATCGGGGCACCCAGACGCGCAGCAATAGCAGCAGTGCTGCAGCCAAAGTCAATGCAGAGCACTGCGAGCGAGGACTCCTGTTCTTTGAGCTCCTGAAACGCTTTATATGGATGAAGCACCCACTCTGGGAAGAGTTACGCTTCTGTGGTGTTGACTCCACCCGCATGGGCAGCACACGTAAACACATGTTCACTCACATATTTCAGACACATAAAGCTGAGACGTCATATCACATATCCTCAAATATGTTTATGTACATTCAGACACAAACTGAGTTGGCCTAGTTATGACCAAAACACTGGATTCATAATTTTAGAACTGGGTTTTTAGATATAGAGTAGTTAATAATCAGACACCTGAAACACATTCTTGTATGAGGAATATGGTCATATATGTGTGTTTATGCACTTATGCACTGTGTCTAGCTTTTTAAAGAACAGTTTATCATTGTGATCTAAGGTGACATACTCCCACAGCACCATCAGATTCTATTCTTATCGCCATTCAGCAGTGCTTTAATCAAACAGACAGTGTTATTTATAAGAACAGCACGACATAACCAAAAAATTAAGAGTTTCGATAAACAGAAATAATTGTTTTATAAAAAAAAAAATATATGTATTCAAATCTCTTACAACTATGTTTTTAATTAAATTTCTCACAATATGCCTAGAAAATCATTTCAGTTGTATTAATCTCAGAAATTAGTTTCTATAATTATCAGTATTCAACTAAATTAATAAAAAAAACTCTAAAAGATTGGTGTAGAAACAATTTTAACTCAGAAATTGCTAGTGAATTTCACAATTACAAAGAAACAACAAATAACACATTGCATTAAACATCAAATTTTGAGGTAGTAAAACTAAAATAATATTTTCTTGTAAAATTCACTTCAAAAATCTTGAAATTTGAAAAATAATTTTTTACACTATAGGTAGAAGAGGGTTGATTTTATTAAAACTATTTTTTCTTTTTCTTTTTGTCAGTTCATTTAAAAGTGCTCTTGAAAACATTTTCGCATGCCTTCATTATTACTTTATCATTTTTTTCTTTTCCTGCAAATTTCCTGAAACTGTGTCCCAGATCCAGACTTTCAATCTTTTCGACTTTCAATATTTCACTGTAGATTCAAGACCATGAGCAGGAAGGTCATCGGTTCTTACTTAATCAGTCATATTAGCACCGACTTTGACACTGAGTTATGTCATGGTGGCTGAGGTCTCTTAGACACTGGGACAGCGTTTAGGGCGCCAGTGACTTTCCCAAGAGGCCAGTGGGAATGGAATTACAGTTCAGTGTGGACAGACGCTCAGCTAAACCCTGCTGCTGCATATTTCATATTATACAAAATATGCATCACACGCAACATGCTACTTGTCTTCGGTGAACCTAGAATGCGCTTAGCAAATTAAGAGGAAAAACAAAAGCAGTGAATAGAATTACTATAATGGTTTCAGCGAGATAATCTTAGGTCATCACCACAGGAATGCTAATTTGGGGTGAAAATCACTGACTGGATTTTAAAGTGTGGGAGTGATTTAGAGTGATTTTGTTTCCCACCGGTGTGAATAACGGGAGAGGATCATGGGTTTCTTACCACCTGCTGTCACAGAATAGATTCGCATGAACACTATAATCAGATTACATATCGAGTTCTAGATTGTACGCCACTGTGTTTTGTGTGACTCTTTTGGCATTTGCACTCACATTTATATTGTAAATTATACTACCATAGTTGAAAAAGGAATTCTGCTTTTGAAGATCATCAAATTTTTCATTTGTAGATGTACATTTTATTGTATTTGGACATTTAAAGGAATGTTCTGGGTTTAATATGTGAAGTTCCTTCAAAAGCTTTTGTGGCATTATGTTTTATATAGGAAAGAAAATCATTATAATGTATAATGTAATGCCCCCATTTGATTAAAACCAAAAAACAACTAACTAACTGCCCAAAAAAAGAAAAAAAGAAAGAAAGAAAGAAATTGAAGTAATGGTGAGGCCCTTATAATAGGGCAAGTATGTGGAGGATTTAAAAGAAGAGATGTTATGTTTATCTTTTTCATTTTTAATGAATTTAATTTAATTTAAAGCTGTGATTTATAATTTAATGTAAATAGTGTAAATAATTTAATGTAAAGATGTTTACATCCTCCTTTTTATGGTCATTTAGGGTTTCATAGTTTATATTGTTCTGTTGTTGTGGCAACAAACTTGTACAATTGCATATAACTAGAATAGGTCAGTAAGTGATTTTTTTTTGCACACTAAAATCATGGATATACTTTTGAAAGTGAGTATTTTGGTGTTTATAGATTGGTCCCATTCATTTTCATTACAAGTACCTTAATTGAACTACCTGAATTTATTAATTTATTTTATTATTATTATTATTATGTATTTATTTTAATTGTGGTAATCAATGTTAAACCATAAATGCTTTTGATTGACCCTAAAGAAACACAAAAGAAGATATTTTGAAGCATGTCGGTAAAACCAAACAGTTGATGGTAGCCATTGATTTTATAGTATTTTTCCCATCCTATGGAAGTCAGTGCCTACCAGCAACTGTTTAGTTACTAACATTCTTTAAAATATCTTCTTTTGTGCTCAACAGAATTAAGGCATGTTTGGAACTTTAGGGTGAGTAAATGATCACAGTGGGTGAACTATCCTTTTAAATTGTACTGAATGGAATATTATGGAAGTGTATACTGCAAATAGCATTGCTTTAAACCAACTGGTGGCTTTTTTTATTATCTTAGTGCCTGAAACAGACAGGAACATGAAAATGCACGACAGGCATAATGTTTATCTTAAAACCAGTGCAAGTGTACATTCTTTCATTGCGCGACCTGTGTGTGACCGGCCTGAGGTCTTTATGCCAGTGAGTAGGTTAGGACAAGACACAAGGTTTATTTTAGAGGAGAAGTGTTTTGATCCAGAACGACGTAGAAGGTGCAGACAGCCTCATAAGATATCATTTCAGATGCCAGCCGATCCTCTGTGTGTGTGCGAGCGCCTGCCCGTCTGTCCTCTCCGGTGATGAATTAGGGGGCTGGAGGTCTCTGTGGAGCACACTTTTAGAAGCGGTGGATTCAATAGGTGCTATTCTTACAGGCTAATTACTCTCCCTGGCAAACATTCTTTGATACAGAGCTTAGGCTGGATTTTGAGTTGGACTGTAAAGCGTGGTGAAGATAGATGAATATGACACTAATGAACGAGGTGGTTTCGATACCATCACCACATGCGATTGCGGTTGAGATATGTGCCCAGTGGCCTTCACCTTATGAACATTTATCGTTCATCATCGTTCTTGCATTGTAATCATATGATGAGTGTCAGGTGCAGCAAAGATTTTTAGTCTTATGAAAACCCTTTTTTTAAATTTTATATATATATATATATATATATATATACATACACACACACACACACACATATATAATATACATATATATATATATATATATAAGTGACAGTAAAGACATTTATAATGTAGTGTATAATATGTTTCAAATAAATGCTGTTCTATTGAACTTTATATTCATCAAAGATTCCTGAAAATGTATCACAGTCTCCACAAAAAAACTATTAAGAAGCACAACTGTTTTCAAAATTGATAATAATAAGAAAATATAATAATAATAATAATAATAATAATAATAATAATAAAAATAAAAAAAGATTGACACTGTAGATTGGAGTAATGATTTTCAGCTTTGAAATTCAGCTTTGCCCAAATTAAATTATAGCCATATTTTACATTATTGCTGTTTTTACTGTATTTTTGATCAAATAAATGCAGGCTGTCTGAGCATAATATACTTTCAAAAACATTTAAAAACTTTCAGAGCCCAAACTTTTGTACAGTAGTGTGTGTAAAGAAACCAGACAAAATAATTTACCATGAAAAAAAAACAACAATAACAAAACAGGTAATTATTACTAAAAAGTAGCTTAAGCACATTTTAAAATCACAGTAAGAAGAACAAGGTATGACCTCATTCCCCTAATTAGTAATAATATATTGAAATTAGTGTTACTTTCGTAATTGGTTAATATTTGTACATCATTGTGATCTAGGATCATGATTAGTGGCTGAACCTTGGACAGAAATCACCTAAAGATCTGAATTGAACGTTAAGTTGCAGACACTATATACCACACAACCCGATATGAGGAGCGTCTGGAGGAGAGAGATTCTCTCCAGTGTTAAGTGTTGAGAATTGCGAGGCACGAGCCTCTCGCTGCCAAGCCCAGCGGGAGAACGCTGACTATGATGTAGTGGGCTAGCAGCAGGATTACACAAAGCCATAAAGGTGACAAGAATGTCTGAAACTTCCCATATCTTCCTATCTGCCTCACACTTACACTCAGACGGACACCAAATCCACCAGCCCAGTGTCTAGCGGGCAAGATACGAAGTGTTTTGTCAACAAAGAGCATGGCAGCAGAGTGTTGTCTTCCAGAGAGTATGAGAGGGCTTTAAATCAAACCCAGGCATGGTGTGATAGTACAGACAGCAGCTCTCACTTCTAAAACAGTCAGGGAATGTCGATCTCCTGCTAGTCATCAGAACAAACAAAGAGGCAGTAATGTGAGCCAAACAATGTGTGTTAATGTTCACCCTCGGTGCCCTGTGATTCCTCCTGCAGCCTTCTGTGCATTCATATGACATGGCTGTTACATAAAAAAATATAGCACAAGTACACTGTAAAAAATGTGTGCAATTTTAACTGGGAAAGAATGCTACAACAAAACCTGTTAATTTTAAGCATTAAATTAAATTACCTTTCAAAATGCAGATTATATTCAAAGACAACGCTACTTCTTTCACGGTCATCTAAACCGAATGTACGGTCAAACAAAAAAGGTTTTTTTGTATATAATGTTCATATAGCCATTTCTTCTTTTACAACCCGAATTCCGTAAATGTTGGGACGTTTTTTAAATTTAAATAAAATGAAAATGAAAACTAAAAGAATTTCAAATCACATGAGCCAATATTTTATTCACAATAGAACATCAATAACATAACATTCGATAACATTCCCTGAAATAGACATCGTCTGGAGGGGAGCATGTTGCTCTAAAACCTTTATATATCTTTCAGCATTCATAGTGCCTTCCAAAACATGCAAGCTGCCCATACCATATACACTTATGCACCCCAATACCATCAGAGGTGCCGGCTGATAAACACACTGATAACATGCTGGAAGGTCTCCCTCCTCTTTAGCCCGGAGGACATGGTGTCCGTGATTTCCAACAAGAATGTCAAATTTGGACTCGTCTGACCATAGAACACTTTTCCACTTTGAAACAGTCCATTTTAAATGAGCCTTGGCCCACAGGACACGGCGGCGCTTCTGGACCATGTTCACATATGGCTTCCTTTTTGCATGATAGGGCTTTAGTTGGCATCTGCAGATGGCACGGCGGATTGTGTTTACTGACAGTGGTTTCTGGAAGTATTCCTGGGCCCGTTTAGTAATGTCAATGACAGAATCATGCTGATGAGTGATGCAACAAAGGTCTTCGGCCTTGTCCCTTACGCACAGAGATTTCTCCAGTTTCTCTGAATCTTTTGATCATGTTATCCACTGTAGATGATGAGATTTGCAAAGCCTTTGCAATTTAACGTTGAGGAACGTTGTTTTTAAAGTATTCCACAATCTTTTTATGCACTCTTTCACAGATTGGAGAGCCTCTGCCCATCTTTACTTCTGAGAGACTCTGCCTCTCTAAGACATCCGTTTTATAGCTATGTTACAGGTCTGATGTCAATTAACTTAATTAGTTGCTAGATGTTCTCTCAGCTGAATCTTTTCAAAATGTCTTGCTTTTTCAGCCCTTTGTTGCCCCCGTGCCAACTTTTTTGAGTCCTGTAGCAGGCATCAAATTTGAAATGAGCTCATTTAGTGGATAAAAGTGTCAAATTTATCCGTTTAAACATTTGTTATGTTCTCTATGTTCTATTGTGAATAAAATATTGGTCCATGTGATTTGAAAGTCTTTTAGTTTTCATTTTATTCAAATTTAAAAAACATCCCAACATTTCTGGAATTTGGGTTGTATTTTACCACCTGTATTAATATGATATATTTTGAAAATACTGTAAAAAGAGATTGATGTTGTTCAGATTGGAAGGTACTGTATATTAACTACTGATATTATATCAGGAGGATATAATATTAATTATAGGATATTTTATGGGATATGAATAATACAGACAGATGTTCAGTAGTGAATCTCATGAAGATGTCTGGGTCATATTTGACATTATTTTTGACATTATTTTCATGATATTTAAAGGAATAGTTCACCCAAAAATTAAAATCTGGTGAAAATGTACTCACTCTTCTTCATCAGAACAGATTTGGAGAAATTTAGCATTACATCACTTGGTCACCAATAGATCCTCTGCAGTGAATGGGTGCCGTCAGAATGAGAGTCCAAACAGCTGATAAAAACATCACAATAATCCACACAACTCTAGTTCATCAATTAATATCTTGCGAAGTGAAAAGCTGTGTGTTTGTAGGAAACAAATCCACCATTCAACTTCAAACAACTTCAAACTGTTGCTTCCATCTCCATAACATCGATTGGGATTTCACTGGAGGATGGAGCATTATTCACTGGAGCATTATTCTGGATAATGGACCCTTTTTTTCTTCTTCTTTTTTTTTTTTTGTGAGAAGCATTGTTTAAAGTGCCTTAATGATGGATTTATTTCTTACAAACATGTCTTGACAGAGAAGCCCCGTTTACTTTACATAGCCATTTCTCATAAACTTCATTTTCTTATTTCTCTTTTTATTTATTTATTTGTTTATGTATTTGTTGGTGAAATATGTCCCACATATGTTCTAAGCAACATTTATTCTCAAAACAAACCAAAGAAGATCTCTTAAAGTAGTTGCCTTATAACCTGATTTTAGCTTGGACTGAATTTGCTGTTCTATTGTCATTTTGAGCTGCACTTAAATAATTTGTATTTTTTATTTTTAAAATCAGTACTGGATTCTAAATAACTTGATATCTGATACCTGATGACAGTCTTGACCATTTGATCCATAAGTGAGTCCCGCAGCTCTGCTGAATATTTATAGCGCGCGTTCTGTGAATGTTATGAGTGTGGGTAATGAAGTGTGAAGATCCGTGTGCGTTGACAGCAGGAGTGCAAAAGGACAGCTCACATTATTAAACTGAGCAGTGTATATTCAGCAGTAAAACCTGCGTTTGCTAAAAAATTTGCTCATGATGGTATGGATGACTTTAAGATGTCCTGATAGTCACAAGCTTTCAAGTGACAGTGTGAGAGATTGTATGGTGGAGTGTAAAGTTACAGCACTAAGTTACCATTCAATAGAATTTGACAGGCCTGTGTTAATATTTATAAGTTTTATTATTTTATATGAAGTCTGCAATGCAGATATGGCTGTAAAAGTCCATAGTAAGCAGTCCTCCATCAGTGAATGGATAATAGTAGTAATCATTAGTCCTAGAGGTATTGGTGATCTTTAGTTAGTTTTATATTTAGTTGGAAATGTGCTGGCAGAGAGAGATCAGTGATGTTCATGCTGCATCTTGTGACCGGACCCTCTGGAGACCCATGAGTGACCGGAAAATAGATTTAAGTTTGTATCAGCTTTCACTTATCATATAAAATGAGTTCATAATGATCTGTGATCTGTGATCTGTGAAATGATCATTAAAGGTCAAGCCCATTACTTGTTTAACATATTTTGACTTAGAGAATAATATACAAGCCATATCTCCTTACAATTTCACAAGCACTTTTTATAGGCAGCATGGATTGGGGAAAAGCATACTTATAAAATTATTTTCCATCATTTCTAGCTGCTTGTATTGGTGTTTTATGAACAACAGCTTTAAATGCAGTACAAACAACTATAGTGTCATCTGGTGGTAGAACATGAGAATATCACCTAAGTATTTAGTTTTTTGTCTTCATGTCAGTCTATTTTGAATTCTCCTTTATATGAGGTGATAATATTGGCAAGATATACAGCAACGTGTCAAAATATATACGGTTTATATATGGTTTAGTGAACTACTAAAAGCAGTCTAAGGTAGTTTACAGCAAACCACCGAAGGCTGGCATAAGGTTTATAACCAGTGTGTGGGTTAAACAATCCCACCTTCATTAAAAAAGAAATAAAAATTGAAATTGTAAATTAAAGATTATTGGTGAAAGTTTTACAAGAAAATATTACGTTTTTCTTCTTCAAAATGTAATGTTTAGAGGATGATGTGACCTGTCGGCGGCAATGCATGCATAGTCCTTCGCTCTGCTCACTTTGTCAGAAATTATATATATCCTGTCAGTAAATTTTTAACCACTCTTTATTTAACTCACTATGAGTGCCCCAGCAGTCAAGGACAGCCGGAAAAGAGAGTGGACAATCGCCAATAAAGAAAGAATTCAAAGATTCCACCATCCCCAGAGAGGATCTCGACATTGCTATAGCTAAAGGTATCAAGCTAACGCTTAAAGAGCAACAAAATACTCTCGATTCTTGTAGTGGCTTCGACTGTAAGAGATGCGATAGACTCTGTACTGACCCAAGCACTCCGTGATCTACATTTGGATATACAAATGATTCTTTAAAATAATAATAATAATAATAATAATAATAATAATAATAATAATTTGTTACATGTATATAGCGCTTTTACATGAAATGGGGGGGGGGGGGGGGTCTCCTCAACCACCACCAGTGTGCAGCATCCACCTGGATGATGCGACAGCAGCCATATTGAGAATAAAAGAGTTCAAAACAGAAGTTGTAAAAGCTAGCCATCGCGGCGAAACAGACATGTGACCGGGTCGATTCCATTCAAACAGCTGCACGTGAGGACAGTCACAAACTTAAGAAATCAGCTGGAGCAACTCACCAAAAAAATGACTAACATTGAAGATAGGAGCAGGAGAAATAATGTGCAACTGGTGGGTTTGCCGGAGGGGGTGGAAGGCTCTGATGCAGCTGGCTTCCTCAGAGCTAATCTTTCCAAGTAGATCCCCTCCCTGAAAGGCCGTGACATCGAGATTGACCGGGCCCATCACGTGTATGACGGAAGGAAAAACTCTTCTTCTTCTTCTTCTTCTTCTTCTTGGTTTTTAACGGCGGCTGGCAACCAACGTAAATAGGTGCATTACCGCCTCCTTCTAAAGGAAAAAACTCCAATCGGCCGCGTACTCTCATCTTCCGTGTACTAAGATGGCATGACAGATCGGCGATCCTGAAAGGTGCTCGGCAGGCATGTCCGGTGAAGTATAAGCAGGACAATGTCACGCTACTATTTTTTCCCGACTTTATTAGTCCAGCCACAACTACCAAGAGAAAGAGCTTTAATCCAATGTGAATGGCCTAAATTCTCCTATTAAGCATACCCGGATATTAGAATATTTGCACCGTAAACAGGGGCAGACTTAACCAATAGGCTAGGTAAGTGGCCGCTCAGGGCCCCTGGGAATCGGGGGGCCCCGTCTGATATTCGCGAAACATATTTGGCAAATGCACCAGTGTTTATTTGTGTTATGGAGAGCGTCAAATGTTCACTCACCACTCAAAACGGCGAGTTTTTGTCAGGTGCGGAGTTCTGCAAGCTTGTGAATCCTCATTATAACAATGTGTAGATAAGATGTAAATAGATTCATTGTGCAGAGAGCTTATTAATGGAACGTCGCGAGAAGTGAGTGGCAAGTGAGTGGCAGCTTTTAGTGATTATAGACAGAGTGCTCTTTGCACGCATTCTACGCTGTTATGACTGTCTCAGAACAGTTAAATTCACCTCAGTAAAGAAATTATTGTGTTTCAAGTCATAATTTTATTTGTCTTGATGTTTCAAAATGACTCTCTCGTGTGCTTTTCCTAGGCGCGCCAGCGCGAACAATAAATGCAAATGAACTATAAACTAAAAACTCCTATAAATGCACCAATGCAATGACTGGAGATTTCCGCTTAATAGATTACATTTTCGATTTGTTTCTCGGCAAACCCTATCATATGCCCTAAGAACACTTGGAATATCGAATGAGTTGTATGGGATAATTTTTATGACATTTGAATCCTTTTTTGGAAAAAGATTGAAGAAGTTTACAATTCAAAGTGCAAGCATTTTTTTTTTTTTTTTTTGAAATATAATGTCTTTTGTTATCTGAAAAAAATAAGGTAGCTTAATATGGCTTTAGAACAGCATCAGGTTGACTAATTATTTAGGCTACTTAAGTTGTTGAAGGGGTAATTGTTACAATAAATAATAGCTATAGCTATAATGAGAGAGAGCTAGTGAGCAAAATAAGGGTTACACGTAAAAGAGCATTATAGTTATTTTGTTGAGGCCCCGTACCTGAAATTTGCTTAGGGCCCCCAAATCACTAAGTCCGCCCCCGACCGTAAATCGGTTTCCTGTGCCCTGATACAAGCGTCAGCCTTCTCTTGTGCTCCTAATGAAACTAAAGGGGTGCTTATCTTAGTCGATAGGAAGTTACATTTAACTATAGAACATACCAGGAATGATGATGAAGGTAGATTTGTTTTTATACGCTGTAAAATGCATAATGACAGGTTAGCACTGGTCTCCATTTACAGCCCGAATGAGGCAGACAGTACATTTTTCACAAATATTTCCAATGTATTACTTGAGCAGATTGATTGTCCTTTGGTGATGGGTGGTGATTTTAATGCTGTTTTAAATCCTGCACTGGATAAATCTCACCCTGATACTACAGCTAACCCATCCTCTAAGTTATTGAATAAATTTAGCACTGAACTTAATGTAATCGATCTTTTGAGAATCCAGAATACTACATTTAAGGACTTTACTTTTTTTTTTCTAAAAAGGGTGGAACGTCTGATGGGATGACCTTTCAAATTTTGTAACAACACACCCTTATGACACAACTTTAATTCTTTATGTTGAAACTGGCCATTTGTCCAGCCCTCTTGGTCTACATTGGGCAGAAACACATGTGGTGACTTATATGATAACCAGGGACTCTCCTCACTTCAAGACCTAAGAACTAAGTTTTGTTTACCCGCATCATCATATTTTGTCTTTTTTCAGTTACGTTCTGCTCTCAAGGCCTATGGATTTCCCTGGGCATCCCCTATTTCCTCTCATCTTATGTGGGATTGGATCGCACCACTCTCTGGTCGGCCATCTGTTTCTTTAATATATAGTAAACTTAATGATCATACTGCAAAGTCTCTTTGTATTAAATCTATCTGGAATCGTGAATTAACAGATTTTGATTTATCGGTCTACTGGGAGAGAGTGTGGTCTAATCTTAACTTCTAAAAACTTGGCTCATTGTCTTATCCATTTCAAAGTCATCCACTGAGCATACATAACTCCTTACAAGAGGTTTAAAATGAAACTGCAATTGACCTCTAACTGTCCTATTTGTAACACTGTTATCAGCAGGTACTTTTCTCCACATGTTTTCGGAATGTTCAATTGTTGTTGGTCTGTGGACTCATGTGGATTCTGTTTTGTCCTTTTTGCTGCAAATTGAAATTGAAATTGTTATGGTGTTTCTGTTGTCCCCCCCCCCCCCCCTCCCTGTTGTTTGTTTGTGTGGATGTTGTTTTGTTATTTAAAAAAAAAAAGAAAAAAAAAAAGAAGTTGATCAGTGTGTCACATGCTGTTTCTTTGTAATTGTTTGTGAAATTTACTAGCAATTTCTGAGTGAAAATTGTTAAAAATTATTATTCAAATTTTGCGCAGAATCTTTTATTCTTTAAAAACACCAATAAACACTGCCTGTAAGTGCTTAGAAGCTTCTGTCCCGTTCCCATTCCTCACCTGAAAAAGATTTAGGTCACTGATAATCTTTGCTTTTCACATTGCCACTGCTTTCTTCAAATTCAACCAAATGTTTTTAATGAGAATTAAATCTGGAGACTGAACAGACTACATTTTATGACTGATCCCTGAACCAAGCATACGTTTTGGATGTATAATTTGGAATGGCTGTCCTGCAGGAAAATCCATTGATCATCAGCTTCAGTCTTTGCACCAAAGGCATCACATTTCTTGTCAAAATGGCCTGATACTTAAAAGAATCCATAATGTCCTTCACACAGTCATGATTTCCAGTTCCTGCAACAGTAAAACGCCACATATAACAGAACTGGTCCACCTTAAAGTTTGACCATGGAGGGGTTTTTCTGCTTTGAACCAGCAGACATTCCGCTGATCCATGGGTCCAAAAAGTTCCAATTTGGTCACATCACTCCATTAAACATTCTTTCAGAACTCCTCAGGTCTACCCATGAATTTTAACATGTTCAATTAAGTCTTACAGGCCATTCTTGTCTAGTGTTCTTCTGATACTCTGCATTGAAATTGGGTCATCTTGCAAGTTTTGGCTGTACATTGCAGCCTTTTCTCAATTGCTCTGATCAAATTTATTATGATATTGTGCTTTTCTTCAAAACCCTCAAAGGTATTTTAAGCTAAAGAACAAGGCTGGCACTTGTGTCTCTAGGATCTTTTAATGTCTTGGAAGTCTTCAAGTAGCCTTAGACTTTATAATGTGATAAAAACTAATCTTCTTTATAGCTTTTGAGAGAGCCCTTTTGACTTTGCCATATTTGCTACTCAAGCTAAGTTTCTGTGTGTGTAACGGCTCAAGCTAATTCAGTTTTTTCTAGAGACTTAATTGTATTTAAGGACAATTTTGTTCCCCACCATACAAATAAGTGACTTAAAAAACAGCAAAGTTGAGTAGGGGTTGAATAATTATGAAATAGCTGTGTTATTAAAAAATCCTATAACTCAAAATATTACATTATATATTGACATTATCAATTGTAATATGCCAGTAAACGGTTATAGGTGCAATTGTTTATAAAATCATGGATCTTCAGAAAAGCTTAAGTTGTTCTTGTGGACCGGTGCGTTCCAAACGGGATATTTCACTTCGGAGTGAAAACAATCATGGCTGCCATATTGAAGGGTCGTTCCAAACCGAAGTGCTCAAAACTAGCCACTTTGAAGAGCCCTTCAGAATGAATGATTTCGAAGGGTACAACTGATGGACCCTTCGGGCTCCCATGATCCTTTGCGCAGATTCTTTGCATGATGACGGTGCTTCCGTGAAACAGTTGTTTGGCCCAATACACCCTTCAACCCTTCAAAGCTCTCACTCCGGAGGGTAAACCCTTTGAAGGGATTAGGGCATAGTGAGCCCTTCCGAATGGAATGCAGGGCCAGTGTGCCTACTTATACTACGCCCTTAAAATATGTACTCTTTTGATGAAGAAAATGTGTGTAGTAGAAGAGTAGGCAAGCTTTGGGACATACTACCACGTCACACAACTGGGTCTTTAACGGACAGCTATGTCGCATCTGTTACACGCACCCTGTCACTGTAAACTGGCCTGTCAATCATCTTGTCACAGTTAACATCCTCCACATTTCATTTCATTTAACTTCCTACTGTATCGGAGAGAAAAGAAGTAGCTCTTTGATCTGCCAGTCGCGGGTCTTTCATGCGGAGAACTCTGCTCATATTTTCTGCATATGATGAATTTAAAAGTTAACGACCAAATGGATGTTTATAAGTTCACATTGCTGTTGCAGATGAAATATAACATGGATAACAATAAATTTCTTTTTTTTTTTACCAGGTTAAATGTTGATTGTTAGTAACTCAAACCTCTTTTTGTAAACCTCTATACCTAACTGTCGATAGCACGCATCCGCCATGTTTGTAGTATTTTTAACGCATTTTATTTGTGTTTGTAGTTCTGAACAGAATCCTTCACCAAATCGCAATGGATTGTGGGCAATTTTAGCCATTAGAGTGTGCATAAATCCACACTTCAAAAATCGACCTGAAATAGTAGACCATCCGGGGACTTTTGGCATACTCTTTTCAACATACTATGTTTTGGGACACACTTCTTGTAATCTCACATACTATTTATGATGGATAGTATGAACATTAAGTCAGCAAGGTGAATATCCAGGAACAGGACTGAGCATCCTTGCTGTTTTTACAGGAACAGCTACCACAAAACAACCTGAAGATAAGTGTTTTGATCAGTGATGGTTCATGGATGAAATTTAGGGATGTTTGAATTAACAGCTTTTAAGCTTACAAGCGCGGGTCATTCAGCAATAGGCCACATCATCCAGGATATTTCTTTGTTCATTTTTTTTGTGTGTTTATGCCACTTCACCTCAGCATGCCTGACTTAGATGGTGGGGGGAAAAAAACAATGCATTTCAGGCCTCCTCTCTTCCTTCCCCTTCTAGGCCAGGCATCATCTAATGCTGACATTTCAAAAGAGGAAGCCCATTTAGTGAAAGTTTCGGTTGTGCAGAAAGAAGAAGTTTACTGGCCTCTTACTGGAAAAGACCCCCCTAACTCCACCTAGACTTCAGTTCCACATGTTTGGCAAACAATAGAAAGCCTCAGTGGGCTGTATTTACACCACCAGACGGGAAATAAGAGGCGAGGTTAGAAATGTCAAAGTGGGATGACACTGGATGAGTGAATTCACTTGTTATTGCCAACAGTTTACAACATCATTTGGGCTGCACTCAATGTTCTGTTGTGTTTGGCTGTGCTTAAACTCTTTCATTCAGTCCATTTTCTGTTAAGATTTTGTTCCAAAACAGTTTGCATTGATTCATTTGACAGACACTTACAATTTAAATTGGTTTGCGGTGCATACAAGGCGTACAATATACAGTACTTTTTATCTGTATGCAGTATATGCTCTCTGAATCGAACCCTTGGTGTTGCTAGCATAGTTTTGTTAATATAATATGCATATATGTTTTATGCTCATAAAGAGCGAGATGGCATGGTATTTTGATTCATGTGTTTTCATATGTGAAGTTTTTATGTTATTGGTTTAATTTTTCATTTCGTTTTCTTTAGCCCCAAATGAATATTCTGTCATTATTTACTCATCCTTGTGTCAGTTAATAAGAAGAAGTAAAATTTCGGTTTGTTCATCACACAAAGCTGCCGCAAGACTTGAAATACAGCACATGAGACATATGAACGAGATTTATATTGTTTTTATGCTTTTTCTTTGTCCTTTTAGGAGCTCAGCAGATCCTTCAAAAATGCCTTCACTCCACAAAGAACATAACAGCACATGCATCTGGAAGAACATGATGGTGAGTAATTATCCCTTTTGCATTATTTATTGTGTTATTGAAAATGATAACTGCCAAAAAAACTAAAACAAAAAAAAATATTTGTGTTCCCTGCATTGGATTTATCTGAAAACAAGACTAACGTAAATATACAGTGTCTTGTTCTAAGGATGTTGGGATATTTTAAGACAAAAATACTGATTAAGAAGAAATGTGTTTTTATTTCAGTGATTTAGCTTTTTAGTTTTTCTGTGGTACTGTAGCAGTTATTGCCAGCAGGGAGCGCTGTATGACAGCTAAAACACATCTTATGATACTTCTAAGAAGCTTGGCCTTTAAATTTAAACAATGTTCCTGGCTCTAACAATTCCCTTAGTCTAATTATTAATCATCTCATTTCAAGTCTTGTGAGCGCATGGACTTTCTGTACAGTGTCAGTGACCTTTCCAGAACATTTCATATTTTTCTAGTGAATAGTGAACGTTCTCCCTCGCTCTGCTGTGCATCATGGTCTGTGGCCCCTGTTGTTTTTAGAGAGTGTGATATCCCTCTGCTGACATACGACTGATTCTGTGGAATTACCCGGGAATTCTGCTTCCTGTCCAGTGGAGTATGAATGTGTTTGTTCCGAGAACTACATGACACTGTTTTCTTTTGTGGAATTTATGGGAATTTTGGGCATCTGGAATGATTGACCATATTGGGAAGTTCTCTATTATGCACACAGCTGTCTGCTTCGGTCAAGCATGTTGTATTTTTTGTATTGATTGTTTCATCCTGTAGTAAAGGGCTGAAATACTCTTGTGATGCCAGACTGGAGTAAATGGTTCCCATGGTAACAGAGGAGTCTGGCTGTCACCCAAACCCTGCGCTGTGCTGGAACAGACAGAGCATTCTGGGATATAATACATCAAAACTACCACCATCACCTTACCTAACCCTGCCTCCCACACACACATTTAAGAGGGCAGAGCCGCTTGAGTAACTACATCAATGTGTTATATTTGGAAGTAGTATCCATCACCATTCAAGCATTTTATAATCACTTCAGTTATTTTAAAGCAGTGATTCTCAACTGGTTTTGTTTAAAACTGAAATCAAATGGTTACTAGAATTGTTTATTATACAAATTAAAATCACTTTATATTAACATGGTCTACAAGCTTGTCTTTATCATTTCAAGTTTTGATTTCTTAAAGTCTCTTGAATTTCAAAGGTTTAATGCTTTTGGCAGCAAAAATACATTAAACCCGTAATATTGTGAATTGTTATTATTATTACCGTAACATTTTATTTTTTATTTGAATATATTTTAAAATGTAAATTATTGCTACGATGCAAAGCCAAATTTTCAGCTTCAGTGTCACAAGATCCTTCAGAAATCATTTTTATATGCTTATTTGCTGCTCAAGAAACATTTCTTATTATTATCATCAATGTTGAAAACACCTTGTGCTTCTTAATATTTTTGTGGAAACTGACATTGGTTTCAGGATTTTTTCATAAATAGAAAGTTAAACAGTACTGTGCATATTTATAATAATTTTTTTGGAAGCATTTAAAAACTTTATTGGCACTTTTGATAAATATAATGCATCCTTGCATAATAAAAGTATTCATTTCTAAAAAAAAAAAAAAAATCTTACTGACCCAAAACGTTTGAAAAATAGTGTATATATATATATATCAGCTAATTTCAGATATTCAATTGTGCTTTATTTATTTACACTTAAAATTTTAAACATTTAAACTTTTCCAAGACAATTTAATAATGATGTTAAATGAAATCTGTTCAATTTGTTTAATGTTTGTTTTAACCATACTTTGTAATATTGTGATGCCCAAATTCACTTGTAGCATTTACAATGATTAAAATTCTCTGTGTCAACCACAATTTTAATATAAGTGCATTCCTAAAGCACAATTATATGGTTAGTTGCATTTTATGATTTGCATCTAGTATTATTTTCCTTGCCGCCTGCAACCTGCCATATAAGAAACACAGCTTTATAGCATTATCTCCATGGATCTTCAGGCAGTCAGTGGTGATGCAGTACGATGTGTAGCCCACATGACCGCTGTAGTTAGTCATCATAAGCCGGGGGGGATAATTCATTGACCGACAAGTACTATAATCATTCTGTGATCATCACATGAACAAAACACTCTGTAATTTGGAAAAAAACAGGCCGTTTGTTGCCAGTGATTCCAAGCATGTTATTCCTGCTAAGGGAGTTCTGAGAAACAGGCCCAGCTGTTCCTCAGCTGATAGATAGATGGCGCTGTAGCGCGAATGAACTCTGTGCCTCCTTGGCAAACCAACACAGTACAGGTCGTGTGAATCTGGCTCCATCTCAAAGCTTTCTGAATTTGTCATTCAGTGTGTAGCTACAAAGATTTTTTTGTTTTATTTGTTCCGTGCTGAAAAGGACGCCGGTGAGAAGGAAGTGGATCTTTAATCCTTGCATTGTTTCATGTTAGTATTGTTTATAACATTTCCCCTTTACCTAATAAGGCCCTGTTTCCTGTGCTGCAAAATAATGACAAAAGCACATCTTGCAATTAATAAATCAGATGATAATGTTTTTTTTTTTGTTTTTTTTAAAGACATCTATGAATATCTTTCTTAAGAAGTCATGAGTGTGGAAGTGGCTGATGTGTCATTAGTTCTTGCCCTTCAAGAAGCCCTGTGGCGTTGCCCTGAGCCTTTTTCAGATGTTAAAAGCAGCAAAGCTCTCAGTTTCCTTTCAGAGTTCTTCTCTTTCCTTTCATATCTTACCTCAGTTGGTCTGTGCATTTTTTTAATATCTCATCAGATCTCACTTCTTTTTGCAGCTCTCTGGAATACTTGATTCTGATTGACTTGATTCTCATGTGTTCTGTAATGGTTGTCTGAGTCAGAGTTGTTCAGAATTAAAGGCGACCTATTATGCCCCTTTTTACAAGATGAAAAAAAGTTGCCACTTTTAGGGTATGAGCCAAAATATGCCTTTTGTGTTTGTCCCTTTAAATGCAAATGAGCTGGTGCTCCTGGCCCCCTTTTCAGAAGAGGGCGGAGCTTCAAGAGCTCATGTTCCTGCATACCGGCAAAAACAAACAATCTCATGCACTGAAAATTTCAGAAACTCTCAAGCAGTCGACTTCACATTGCTTTCATATACAATTTTTAACTACCACATTCCTATTTATGATCATTCTGGTAGCATGTGAAGGCAGCATCAGTGAAAACAGGCAGAGACAATGGTAGCTTTAGCAGCATTAGCCTTACAGAGTGCGAAGAGGCAATTTGGAAAACAAAATATGACGCGCTTACTTTGTCTGGAGCTCACTTTCTCCCACAAAGTGTTGGTATTGATCCCCCTTTCAGAATCAACTTTTGCGAAAATCCAGCGTTGAAATGACCCTCATTTGTGAGGCAGTCCAGTGTAAAATGATTGGCACAATCATATAGGACTTCACCAATTTTTTTTTTCCCTGGGACATTTCCTTTGAAAATGAAACTTAAGCACAGTGTCCTCAGCGACTCAGATGGAGGGAGTCTATGGAGACACCTAGGTTCGTTTGTGCATCCCAAAACAACACAACACAACACAAAACTTGTAATGCCTCCTTGGTGCTGACAAGCAGCTACAGCAAGAAAACAGTAATGGCAGACTGCTTCTTCTCATTTAGGACTGTGTCTATGCTAATAGGGCAGAGAGCGTCACAAATGGATGGGACTCTTTCCCTATGATGATGTGCATGTAGGGAGAATCTGGAATCGCTTGTTCTGAGGGACTCTATAATTTATTGGGATTATAAAAAAAATGAGTGGATGGATTTTTACCATTATAGGCTGGTTGTTTTTACACACTGCAGCCACACAACTGTGTTCAAACACTTTATAAAAGTGAGTTCCCCTTTAAAGAATTGTCTTCCTTTCAATTAATGAGGCTTTGCCATAGTTAAAGCTAGAAGGGATACAGCTAAAACTACTGGGTATGCGCACATCAATATAGTGTAATTTTTGTCACACTGTACAACAATAATTACTGTTTTTGCATTATTGTAAGGAGTAGGTTTAGGGCAGTGGCGAGCTGTGACTTTTTTTAACCGGGTATGCTGAGTGCTAAGATTAAGACCCCTCCTCCCCCCTCATCGGCTTTTAGGACACACTCAAAGAGGGAAACACCGTGCCAGGTGTTGATTTAAAAGTATGCACTTTTCCTACCTTATTTGTAAATTAAAATTATCTCCAATCCTTCTTCTGTCATTTCAGGTTTATCCATAGTTATTCGAATAGAAGAACATATAGCAGCTTTTCCAATTAAAAACCGCCAAATAATGTTTATGATACGTAATATTCAGAGGGTGGGGAGATGGGGGATTCCCCCTCTCTATATGTCTCTGCATTGACTGAATGTTTTTTTATTATTATTTTATTTTATCTTTTAATTCCCAGTGAATAGGAGTTAAAACTCCCACCTGGGTGACACTACTCCAATAACAGACCATTCAAAATACCAAAAATAATAATATCTTTTAAAGTTTGCCAAGTAACGTTGCAAACAACAATAAAATCACAGAAGGACTTTAATATGGAAAATAAAGGTAAAAATAAAATCTTCCGAATGAGGATTTTATTGTTTACTCTTTTTTCCCCCCTGATGTTTGTTATTATTCAAAAATTTGATATAGGCCTGCATTTTTAAATAAAATAAGTAAATAAATAAATAAAAATTGTTGTACAATAAGGTATATCTTCAACATTGTTTATGACCAAAAATGTAAGATATATTTTCAGTGGACTTTCAAAATTTGCTTTGCTTGAGAAAGCATGAAAATATACAGTTACGATGTTTTTTTGTTTTGTTTTTGTTTTTTTTTCATTTGATTTAGTCAAGTTAGTTTTGCATCAAACGCAATGTAATTTTCGCCATTCTCTCAGATGGCGTGGGTATGCGGAGCATTCGCAGCTTATGTGGACAGAATGGTAGACATTAATAAAACACAGTCTAATGGGTACAAAAGTTTTCAGTCCAATGATCCAGTAAGCCAATGCATTCAAACAATCAGTCCAAAACAGTGCTATTGTAAAGAAAGCCAGGCAGATTCCATCAGAGATGGTGGAGAGAATAGAGACTCGCGTTGCATTTTCAGTGAATTATTCATACCAGTGTGTTTTGCTTTAAAACACTCTGTCACATTCTGTGATTGTCACTGAAGAGCGTGAGCCCTCATGCGTTGCACTGTGTGAAATACAGACTGAACTTTTAACACATCCCACCGCTGTATGGCCAGGTGATAAACCTAATTTCTCTATGTATGTGTGTGTGTGTGTGTGTGTGTGTATATATATATGATCAAATAATTTTTTTTCCTCACTTTATATATAGGTAGATACATATATATTCGTACATACATATAGAAACATTGTCACCAAGGCTTGCCCCGATCGGCCTAATGGGGGCATATCTCCTAAATTGCTCGTTGCAGTCTCTTAAGTCATGAGAAAGCTTGGCTCAAGATGGACAAAACACTCTAGCAAAATGCCAAATTTTTGGATATTTTTGATTTTCTTGAAAAAAAGTATACATTTGTAAACTAGTACTGACTTTTTTGCCTGGTCGGAACCAAACCAGAGCAGAAAGATTCTCTGGAGAGAGAATATCAATAATTAGTAAAAAATAATAGTTGAATTTCCGATTCACACTTGCCAAAACATTTGAAAGAGGTGGGGCCACTTTTCCTAAAATGGCTATGAAAATGATGTATGAAAATGCTTTGTTTTCATGGCAAATTATGTACAACATCATGGAATTAGTTAATCGCATGTGATGTTTGACTTTAAAGCACGTCAGATTCTGACAAGAAAGAATAAATTGTTGAATAAATTCTCTTTCATGTCAGAATTCGACACTGAATATTTATTGTTGAATAAAGTCATTACTTTTGTTTTCTTTGCGAACAAAAAGTATTCTTGTAGCTTAATAAAATGAAGGTTGAACCACTGATGTCACCACACTGTTTTAATGATGTCCTTATACCTTTCTGAGCCTTGAACGTGGCAGTTCCGTTCCGTTGCTGTCTATGCAGGGTCAGAAAGCTCTGCAGATTTAATTTAAAAATACCTTAATTTGTGTTCCGGCGATGAAAAAAGGTCTTATGGATTTGGAATAACATGAAGGTGAGTAATTAATGACAATTTTCATTTTTGGGTGAACTAACCCTATAAAAACCATATATTTCCTTAGTAAATTTCCTATATTGGCTTAAAATGCTCTTCCATCACGGAAAGCCCTTAAAGCACCCTGGTAATTGCTGTCTGCAGATATATTTTAATTGAAATTCACGTTTGAATTGCAATTCTGTGTTGTGTTTGTAAACCTAATTCAAATTCAAGATGGAATTTAAAAATTATTCACAATGAATTTTGGTTGTTGCACAAAACTGGTATAAGTTAGCAAAATCAACTAAGATTGGCAGAGCTTAAAGGGTCAGTTGACTATTGTCTGAGGCAACTTGATCTCTTTCTTCACACATAATTTTTCCCTTTTTTTTCCCTTGTTAACTGAACTCAGTATTTCATGTCAATTTATTTATTTACTTGGTATGTTACCTTGAAACAAACAAGATATTGCACAGTTAGCTGGTCATTTTTGCAAAATAAACCCAGTTCAGGATGATCGGAACACAGAAGAGTAGAACATAAATTGAAAAATGACGGTTCGTTTCAAGATCTTATTAAATGCACCCTCCTCCATTTTCTTTAATCTAGCAATGATTCTTCATGACACATTTGTTCTTAATGGAAAGGCGTCTTAAAGACAAACATGCATTGAGGAAGACAAAAAGCTACAGGAGGTACTCTGTAACCTGTTGGTTCCAGGAATGGCCTCTCTGAACTCTTTCTGTGACCCCAATTTCATCCTATGTCCATAGTCTCTTTGGACGCCCCAGTCACCCGTAATTGGTTTTGACGGGTCTGTGTTTCGCAGTGTGTGTGAACACGCTGTCTTTGGTGTACCATGTCCATAAGGTTCATGGGAAGAAGCTAGCAAAGCCCAGCCCAAATCTAAACTTCCCCCTCCTCTTGTCTCCTCCTCTCTAATCTAGATCCATTGGCTGGGATTTCTGTGGTGGAATGCTGCTGGGACCCCCTTCTAACCTCCCCCAACTCTCCCCTTGAGTTCAGCCATCCACCCATTAGGAATTCCAGCAGGGCATTGTGGGTGGGATGAATGGGGTCAGAGCCAAGGAAACAAAGTAGGAAGTTTTCACAAGAGTTTAGCCTTTGTTTATGACTGCTTGGTTTTGTTTTGTTTTGTTTTGTTTTATCCAAAACGTGGACAAGTGCTCTGACCACTGTTTCAAATGCTGCTAATAATATCTATCTATCTATCTATCTATCTATCTATCTATCTATCTATCTATCTATCTATCTATCTATCTATCTATCTATCTATCTATCTATCTATCTATCTATCTATCTATCTGTCTATCTATCTATCTATCTATCTATCGTTCTATCGTTCTATCGTTCTATCTATCTATCGTTCTATCTATCGTTCTATCGTTCTATCTATCTATCGTTCTATCTATCGCTCTATCGTTCTATCTATCGTTCTATCGTTCTATCTATCGTTCTATCAATCATTCTGTCTAACATTCTTTGTCTGTCTGTCTGTCTGTCTGTCTAAATGTGTTGTCCATGCATCTTGAAAATACAACATTAATTTAATTCTACAAATCATTTTAGGCATATCCAAATCCATTCCTAAATTAGTTTACCTTTAATAAAGCCATTTAAGAGAGTTTATTGGCGCCACTGTCCTTCTGAGGGCATCGAGTTCAACTGATGCAAAGCATCTGTACAATCTAATGAAAAAAGCTGGCATTCATTCATTGTGTGACGTATTTGTGCAAGTGAATGAGCATGGACCGGTCGGTGTGTTTTGGTCTCACACTGAGTCGGTGGGTTGCGTTCTGTGTGTGGCGCGGGACCCTCGCTCCTCGGGACGCTTTTGTGTGGGCCTCCAAAGAGGCCAAGTTCACAGAGACACAAAAGCGGGGAAGAAAACCGGAGGGAGTGGGGTGACAGGGGGCAGCTATCAAAGGATATCAGCACATTCTTACAGCCGCTGCTCGCTAATGCATTGTGATTTGAATAGCGGAGCGGGTGAATGAAATGAAGACTTGTAAAGAAGATGAGAAACTGAATTTGATAATGCATGTCAGGCCTTGTGGAATTCCAGATGCTTTTGAAATAACTGAATGGGGAATTGGTTCTGTGAAATCATGAGATATAAAGATCATACACTTTGTTTGGTTTTAAGAAACATGGCACTTCTGAGTTGTTAGAAAGACTGCAAAATCATAAAAGTGCAGTAAATATATTTCATCCATATATGACAAGTGTATTAGGCAATAAAGTGCTCTCTTTTCAAACTCAATCAGCTCCTTTCCTCTGCTTTTCTTCGCTGACAGACATGTAGCTCTCTCTTATTCTGTTTGGGAGTGGGTGAAGAGAGCAAGAGGGGCCCTAAATCAAATAAACATCACAGCCGTGATTGCTTCATCTCTGCTTTCCAAGAAAACCAGACATCCAGGCTGAGAATAAACTCTATTTGCATTGTCTCTTCCGGCCGTGGACCTCTAAGTGTCTTTTATTGAATCTGGTCTCATTAGAGAGCTGGACCAGCAGAGATGATGCTGCTGTAGACAGCACTCAGCTATAACACTTATTTCCAGAGAGATATAGTATATGAACACTACACTGTGTTTTGGATCTGTAATGGATTCCTCCCCCTCTTGAGTCTCTTGTTGCTACAAACTCTGTTGTTTACGGCACTGATCTTGCGGGCTCATTAATTACGGATGAGATGGTAGTGTCGTGCATCCTGATTTAGTCATAATGACTAAGTTATTTTCGTTGTGATGGGAGGAGAGATCTGCCTTGTGATCTCTCTGCTCTGTTGATGGCTTGCATTGCTACTACAATAGTAAAATGTATAATTATCCCTCTGATTAGCATATAATAAACACCTTCCCATAAATGTACCATAGTAACCAGTTAGAGGAAAATGCTGTAGTTAATTTATCTAATAAAACTGGGTATAAATAAAATATGACAACGATTTTGAAAGCTTCTTACATGGTTTGAAGGAGATCTGAAACTATGGTTACCATGGTCACTTTTTGTGAGGTTAGTACAATAGTACATTTGTTGATTTAAATTAAACTATGGAATGAAGGTTTTGACACAATATAGTCCAGAGTATCCAAAGATAAGGATTTCTGATATTTCTATTACCATATTGTTACTGGAAAGAATGTAACTGGAAAGAATGTAAGCTAAACTTGGCATCTAATAAGGACAAATATGCTTCATTTCAGCCTCCAAACAGCAAAAAGGCCTTCAGTTTTGAAGGAGGCCAAACCGCCTGCCAGCATTGTCTGTCTCCATGCAGCGAGAGGGAGCAGAGCATGATGGGAGGTGGGATGGTGGGGAGGTTTGGTTCTCACAGGCTTCACTCTCTGAGAATTCCCGCCAACACCCCTGAACACACACACACACACACACACACACTTACTCTTCAATGCTGTTTCCCAGTCATTGCCCTTAAATACAGACCTGTGGAATAAGGGGGATCATGATGAGAGCCAAGCCACAAGAGTTTATTGGTCAGAGTGTGTATGAAAAAAACTAAATTGTATTATATAGAAACAAAAACAAAATTATATATATATATATATATATATATATATATATATATAGAGAGAGAGAGAGAGAGAGAGAGAGAGAGAGAGAGAGAGAGAGAGAGAGAGAGAGAGAGAGAGAGAGAGAGAGGTCGATTGATAGTTTTTTGATAGATGGATTTTATTGATAGCAATAGCAATATGCTAATGTTTCATTTTGACGTCAACATGAAACGGATTAAGATTTGTTTTAAAAACGACTCATTTCAATGATTCAGAGTCAACTCCTTCTTTTGAGAGACAATAACTTTATACACGGTGCACTTTCAGATTTAAAACTTTGCAGGATGTTTTCATTCACTTAGAGCTGTGTTACACACTGCATGAAAGGTCATTTTCAAAAATACATAATAGGGGCACTTTAATACAGCAATTGTTTGGCGCCATTGTACACATCAAAGTAGAATGGTATAACATAGAATTACCACAGAATTTTTTTTTTTTTTTTTTCTGTATGAGAGAAGAAATGTATTAACAAACATGTGCAATGTACTTAATCTGTTATCTTTAATCATAATCTGTAATCTGCCTTTGCAGTCCAGTGATACACAGGAGATGTTTTCTAGAATCTTTTCCATTCTCCTCATCATATAGGCTTATCTGAGTTCCCAAATGCCTCTTCCTGAGCTTCCTCTTAAAAAGCCTATTTAAAGGTCTGAGCTGCATTTTGTTCGGTGAGAGATCAGAGAGTGAGGCTCAAAAGACAGAGGAAGAAAGAGAATGAGCGTTTGGGGTCATACATCACTTAACTGGTCACATTAACTTGTAACAATGTGTATCTGAAGTGCTTAACCCATAGTGGAGGGCCACTGGATCCCTTCACAATAGTTTAAATCAGCGCTGGACAATGCCAGGCTCTCACAGAGGGCAGGAGATGGGCCGGGAATGAGAGCATGGCGGCTACCTCTTCCTTTCTCTCTCAGTCTTAACATGCGATCTCCTTTATAGTCCCCTGTGGCGATACTCCCATGCATCACTGACTGCACAATATCTTCCCTCATTATTTTTCAATTCCGCAATTTATCACTTTCTACTATTTAATGAGCTTCTTGTTGGTGCCCCAGTAATTCAAGACATTTACATTTTTTTGAATCCCAGTAAATTGACTTTAATGAAACCTATGTATTGCTTCACTTCCATGGCACATTCTTTAACATAAAACATATTAGTATTTAATTGGGCACATTAAAGAAAAAAAAAAGTAGTTCATTCAGTTTTAATGGAATGTTTTAAGAGTGAATTGTTGCCATCGGTCACATGACTCATATTTCAATGACTTAATATTATCTATATATCTATTCTCTAAACCATTTTGTATGGGTTGTTTATTTATTTTGAAGACAAGGAATATTTAGCTGAAGTTCAGACTTTTTTCCCACTTTTTGGAGTTTGACAGCTTCAGTCACTTTCATGGAAAAAGGGGGGGAAAATGAAAATATCACGTTTTGTTCATAAAAGAAAGTAAATAATGACATGCTTGTCATATTGTCATATAAAACAGTTCTTTTGATTAAGCACCCTGACATAACCTACTGTACATAACTAGCATAAAAGTGACATTTAACTATATAAATATAAATGAGTACTGCATAGACTTCTGCAAATGTCTGTAAATTATAAGGGGATTCATACATTACTTATGAAACAATAATTTTATAACCATAAAAAATACATAACCATAAAATTATGCATCGTAAAGCAATATTTCATGGTCATAATATATTTTAACCATAGCTCACAGTTTACCCAATTGACTAGTATGTACTGGAGCATTTTCCCATTGGTTTAGCGTCAAGTTACTGTCATTTTTCCAGTCCTCGTGTATTTTTTTTTTTTTTGTGATATGACAAAAATGCATGTTCGTATAATCTGTGTAATTTTTCTCTTTTTCTTGGGGCATCCACACACCCTTTGTGTGTGTGTGTGTGTGTGTGTGTGCTCATAAAGAGAACACTAATGATTTTTGCTCCTTGTCCCCATACACTTCCCAAACCCTGATCCCAGAGCAATAATGAGCTGCTCTGTGTGTGTGTCCTTAGGGGGAAGGGATCTTGTTCCTGTTATTGTTAACTATCTTATTTGTTGTTAGTTTTAAAATATGGTTGTCCCAATTGAACCCTTTAGCTCAGTCCATATCAGTCATGTTTTTGAGGTTTGCATGGTCTCCAAAAATGTTTCAGAGGTTCTTAATCTGAATAGAGTCTTCATTAAAGGCAACACATTTAAAGGTTGCAGATTGTCTTGGGATTTCCACCAAACTGTCAGCGGGCCACCCCGATGTCAAGAATCGTGTCACAGGGGACTCGTGAAAATAGATCTAATCTCATATTTCATATCAGTCCCGTGCAGAAATGCCCCAGTTCAAAACAGAGATCTGTGTGGCATGTGATTTTCTTCACAATTAGAGCAGTGTTGTAGATTATCAGCGTTTGAGTAATGAGAAATCCTCACATGGGAATGTCATCGTCGAACATATGAGAGAACAGAGCAGCTGCTAAACAACACACAAGACGCAATCACATGCATGCGATCTGTTGTGAGTAAGTGAGTGTGTTTGACAGGCTGCGGGGTGTCACCGCTTACACATGTGCCGTATCGTCCCGTGGGAAGTGAGCGGTCATGTGCTCTAGAGGAAAAGGCCTTCGGTTGTGATTCAAAGGAATCGGAGACAGGCCACCGGGTTTAGAAAAGACCTGCAGGCTACAGTATTCATAGCATCACCCTCATCAATTTACCATTTCCCTCATGCTTAACCTTTACTAAATAAGCCATGTGACGTGTGCACTCGTGCATTTGAGCTTGTGTGCGTAAGTGTGTATAAAAGTGTGGGTGGATTAGAAAGTTTGCTATCGCATTACAGATTTAATATATCATGACAAACGGTCCGTTTATTGATGATTACATAGGCTTTGCTCCAATACTTGCCTCTCTAAATGGCATTTCAAGGCTTCTTAGACACGCTACTGATGCAAAAGACTAATCAAATATGGCAAAAATAATTTGCTTCATTATTATTTGTGTCTTGTTTTCCAGTAAAATATTTAGGTAACACTTTAGTATAAAGTCCAATTCTCACTATTAACTAGTTGCTTATTAGCATGCCTATTATTAACATATTGGCTGTTTATTAGTATTTATAAAGCACATATTCTGCACGACCATATTCTTCATCCCTAATCCTACACAATATCTAAACTTAACAACTACCTTACTAACTATTAATAAGCAGCAAATTAGGAGTTTGAGGCAAAAGTCGTAGTTAATGGTTCTGCCACGAATCCGGTCTATGAACTTCCTTTCCCTCACCACCAGAGGTCACTCGCTCATCACATGGACTCTTGCACCACACTACTATTGCACTTTACCAGACTACATTTCCCATCATCCATTGCACTGATGACACACACAGCTGATTGCACTGATCACACGCTCACACCTGAGAACTATTGCACAATCACACACTCTATATAAACTTTGGACTTCCGTTCACAGTTTGCCGAATATTGATCTGCGTATAGCTCTCTTCAAGCGTTAGCAGCCTTACCGTGCCATTCCGTGTTTTTCTTCTGTTCCAGTATTGTCCTGCTTTTATCACTCCCCTAGTGTTAGCTGCTATACGGAACCTGTTTGTTGTTTTTTAGTCTGTGTTCCCTGTATGTACCCCTGTCTCACCATTTGGACTCTGTTTATGCATCGCCTGGATTATTGCTCTTGTACCTGGATTATCTCTCTTTGCCTTGCCCTGTTGGATACTGTTCGCCGATCGAAGACCCACGCTTGTCCTAGGAATACTCTTTGTCTTGTCCGTGTAATACTTGTTTGCCACTGTTTGAACCATGCCTGTTATGACCACGTCTCTATCTAATAAAATTCTGCAAATGGATCTGCATGCCTCACGTCTCGTCAGCTCCGTTACAGGTTCGTTAATAGCGGCCTTAAAGGGACACTCCACTATTTTTGAAAATAGGCTCATTTTCCAACTCCCCAAGAGTTAAACAGTTGAGTTTTACCATTTTTGAATCCATTCAGCCGATCTTCCGAGATGGTCCTCACTGCAGAACACAAGATCCAGGGGGTGGAGTTGGATCCAGATCCAACTCCTCCCACCTTACATAGACCTAAACCTACCCGTCTCCACCCCCTGATCCATAAACCCACCCATCCCCACCCCTAAACCTACCCATCTCCACCCCTAAACCTACCAATCTCCACCCCCTGGATGTGGATCCAACTCCGCCCGCTGGATCTTTTGTTCTGCAGTGAGGGGCTACTGGATCTTCCGGGTCTGGCGGTAGCACTTTTAGCTTAGCTTAGCATAGATAATTGAATCTGATTAGACCGTTAGCATCTCGCTCAAAAATGGCCAAAGAGTTTTGATATTTTTCCTATTTAAAACTTGACTTTTCTGTGGTTACATTGTGTACTAAGACTGACGGAAAATGAAAAGTTGCGATTTTCTAGGCCGATATGGCTAGGAACTATACTCTCATTCCCAGCGTAATAATCAAGGAACTTTGCTTCCGTACCATGGGTGCAGCAGGCGCAATGATATTACACAGCGCTGCTTGCACAGGGAGCGTGCCTTGCAACCATGGAGACATTTGTGAAAGATGCTGTGTAATATCATTGCGCCTGCTGCAATCGAAACTCTTTGGTCATTTTTGAGCGAGATGCTAACGGTCTAATCAGATTCAATGATCTATGCTAAGCTCCAGCTAAAAGTGCTACCGCCAGACCATCGGCTGAATGGATTTGAAAACGGTAAAACTCAACTGTTTAACTCTTGGGGAGTTGGAAAATAAGCTTATTTTCAAAAATAATGGAGTGCCGTACCATGGCCGCAGCAGGCGCAGTGATATTACGCAGCGCCTGAAAGTAGTCCCCAGCTAGGTAACTAGTTATAATATAGCTGGGGACTACTTTCAGGCGCTACGTAATATCACTGCGCCTGCTGCCACAGCAAAGTTCCTTGATTATTACGCCGGACTGGGAGTATAGTTCTTAATCATATCAGCCTAGAAAATCGCAACTTTTCATTTTCCGCCGGTCTTAGTACACGATATAACTACAGAAGAGTCAAGTTTTAAATAGGAAAACTATCGAAACTCTTTGGTCATTTTTGAACGCGAAGCTACTGGTCTAATCGGATTCAATGATCTATGCTAAGCTATGCTAAAAGTGCTATCACCAGACCCGGAGATCAGCTGAATGGATTCAAAAACGGTAAAAGGGAGTTTGAGAATGAGCCTATTTCCAAAAAAAGTGGAGTGTTCCTTTAAGAAAAAATTTGCTATTCACTGCACCTAAAATGTAATAGCAGAAAAATATAAACGTATAAAAAATACATATTTTAAAATACAGAGACAAAATCATTTTAAAAAGTAAAGATTCTAAAGCATTGAAGGAGATCCCATAATAATTGAATATAGATTTACAGCAGTAGTAACAAATTATATTGTATTATATGATATGATTAATATCATGTTTTTAAATGTGATGGTTTCATTCTAAATATGGTGGTTATCTCTAATATGGACACCCAGCGATATTTACCATCTGAACCATATCATGTCAACAAATGGAAAAGTCAGCCATCTATTAATTATCATGCTAATTACTGTGCCTTTAGCTCCAACAGCAGGGGCACTTTTTTACCCCAAATACCATACTTTTACATATTCTTTCGTTATTTAAAAACTGTTGCTTTAAATATCTTAAACAAAACTGAAAATTGTTAAGAAGACCTTTGTCTCAAAATATATGCATTAATTTTAGGGATTCTCATTTGCTACTTAAATCTACAACATTTTAAAAAACATAAAATATTAGATCAAGTAAGCACAGAATCAACTTTGCGCTACTGCGTGTGACGCAATCAGCCAAATATACATGTGCATCTTGAAAAGCGAATGTTTTGGAAAGTGCTACGCCATGTTTTGTGCCATCTAGTGGTTTAGAGGAAAATAATATCAAAGACACCTTTTTTAAAATAGCATTAAAAATACTATTTATATCCAATACGAGTCAATCTTTCTGTGAGCTTTGCATGGAAGTTTTATTGGTGTGCTGTATTCAGTTTTTTGTTTTGTTTTGTTTTGTCTTGTTTTTTCATGTAGAACGTTTCAAATGAGCCATTTCAGTTAGTATGCTGCCTTAAAAGAGAACTGCCTGTGTAGGTAGTATAGGGCAAGTCAGCTCACTAGAATTTGGGATAGCATTTTATTCTGTGGTCATAATTTCTGAGATTTGTTCATTAGATTTCATTTTCTCTTTTCATCTTGTTTCTACATTAGTCATGCACTATTGCACAACAGCGACATCAATTTAACATTTGTCCCCTCCAGCGTCATTGCCCTGTGACCTACTCTACCTCTCTTCCTATCACTTAACACCTGTTCATCTTCCCAGGATGCTTTGCTCCTCTTCACCTTTTGGTGTCTGACACACTTCCACCTGCTTGGGCCTGTCGTACTCGATAAAACAATACAGATTTGTTAGCCTACACCTGCACCGCTCCACCTGTTCAGAGTGCACCATGACTAAACCTCGCTGACTTATCAGTTTCACAACTGTCATGACAAGTCATGGGCCACAAAATGCCTTTGTAAACGTCTATAAAAGTCTGTTTTCTGCTTATGAGCTGCTCATCTTAACTCAGATCAGCAGCATTGGGCCGGTTCAGGCTGTGAGAGCCGGAGATCCATCATCGGCCGTGTCATTAATCCTAATTAGATTATAGATGATCGCATGGCACTGGACCTGCAGTCCGTTATATTGAGCAGGAAATTTACAGCATGTCCAATCGCAGGTGTAGCGCACAGTAGCAGCTGGATGAAGCGGGACTGTTTAATGCATTAATGCTCATCAGGGAGGGGCGACGAGTGGTAATTATCCCTGACAGCAGCTCCTTGTGTTGTTATGGGCAGTGGTGGGAATGGGGAAAAGAGATAATTGTATAATAAAGGTTATTTCTAATACGAGTGTCAAGAGATATAGATTCAAACCCAATAAAGGGTTTTTAACTCATAAATGAAAGTTTTGTCATTATTTTTCTCCCTCAAATTGTTGAATATCTTCCAAAAAGGAGATTATGGAATATTTAGGCATTTAATGTAAAATTATATGGATGAATGTTGTCCATCTTGTAAAGTCAAATGAAAGAAAATAGCTTAAAAATTTAAAGCACATTAATGGTCATTTTAAAGTTTTGTTATATGGAAACGAGTGACAAAAATTTCACTTCCAGTGAGTCATATGTGTTTGGAACAACAAGGGTGAGTAAATGATAAACTAAACTTCTAATAATTATACTTATAAGAAACCACAGTATTAGTGTTGTAAGTGTTAACTAAAACTCTTAAAATTGTTTTTGATAATTGACCAAGCTGAAACAGAATATTACATTGAACATTTAAAATGAAAATTAGAAATGTTCCCTTTGCAACTAACTGAAATGAAATGTCTAAATTAAAGTACTAAAATGACCAAAACCAAATACAAATAAATTAAAGCCAATCAGAAATAATAAATAAAAATAAAGTAATAAATAAAATAATAAAAATATCCAAATCAATGCAATTCCCATGCCTTTCCAGCTGAATTATAATAATAATAATAATCAATATAATCAATAGTTTGTAATAAAAAAAACAAAGGCGCTCTAAAAATGTGTTTTTTGAGATATAGTCATATCCATGGGCCACAAAAAAACACAGAAAATGTTTTTTTTTTTCATTATATTCTTTGAAACAGTACAGTGTCAATTACTCTGTTTCTCCATCTTTTCAGCACCAAAACCAGCTTTCAGTATGAATAAGATGCACAGCGAGAGCTTCGAAAACGGTTATCACTACAAATTATGCCTCATTATATGGTCGTGCGTTTTACATTTCATCCTTTTCAACAGGTCCTGATATTTACATTTGGGTCTCCTGGCACAGCTGTAATTGTTTTGGCAGCTGTGTTCTGTGATTACAGGAGCAGAGGCTACGGTGAATCCAAAGTTTCGTGCTGGGAGATCAGGCAGGCCGCGGCTAATGAGAAACACTGGTCACGTGATCTGCAGGGGTGGCCCGTGCTGCGCTGGAGACACCCAGACAGGTGTTGGGAGTCGCGTTGCTATGGAAACTGAGAGATGACACCTTCGAAGGTTTGTCAGTACAGAATTAGCCTCATGCGGGCGCTAACAAACCTTTGGTTTGGATACAGCGTCTCGACATAAATTAGATCGGAATGATCCGACCCGCCCTGCTGCCAGCAAAGCAGGAGAACATGCAGATGTTTACATTCCAGGCCTTTGATTGCATCTCATCTGAATATCTGAAGTGCTATCAGTACTAGGTGGCACTGACGTTCATGGTCATGTCACTCTGATAGCTGATGGCAGCAGGACTGCCTTGTATAATCACGTTGAAATATAAAATGTTTGGGATTGAGCACAGATCTGGCGAAGAACTAACAAAAACAGAACTAACATTCTAAACAGTACTTTACTTGCATTTAATATTAATGGCGCTTATGCATTGAATGGTTAGTTCATCCAAAAATTATTATATTTGTCATCATTTATGCACACTGATGTTGCTCCAAACCCATATGGAGAAACATCTTACAAGTCTTCTAAAGACATTTTCTAGCAATAATGAAATCAAACCTGTTACAACACATTTTAATGTACCATATTTGAAATTAATTTGACTTAATTAATTTGAAGTTTATTTGAGAACTATGGAGAAGTTTGTCAGCAAATTTTCTTGACATTTTGAGAAGCAACAATGCATAATGATGTGTGCACACCAAAAGTGAAACGAACATTTGCATCACGTTACTTGCTTTAGATCACTCACCAGATGTTTTTTGCCACACTCTCTAATAAAAACATAATGCTCTCTTCCATTTTCTGATACAACCAGATGTATCAAACTGGACGTGTTGGTAAGCTCTTTGCTGATTAGCTTGTGCGACAATGTGTTGTGTGAATTTCCTGCTCGAGTTGAAATTTTTTAACTTGCGAGGAAGACGCGATTGAGACAAATATCGCAGTTGCGTCACCCGGTGCAAATTCACATCTATTCGCGTCTTTGCAGTGATTTTGTATGTAATCTGCTCGCACAAATATTTACATTTATAAGATATTACAGTTTTATTTCTAAGATATTTTTAGAGAAATTAATTTTTTTTCTGATATTTTTCCCCACTTATTTTGTTTAAAGTTAAAAGCAAGTTGTTAGTCATGTTTAAAGTTTAAAAAAAATAATGCAGTTAGATAAGATGACGTTCATATATTTATGAAAACAAGTTCCAAAATCTTATATGTTACTTCTGAAGGCATTTTGCATATTTGATGGTATTCTCATATTTGATGGTGAAAAAATCTGAAAAAGATTCTTCTTTGATGTACTTTACAGTACAGTTCAAATAGCATGGAATATAAATAATCACATATCTCATTCTCTGTTGCTCCATATCTTCAACATCAAAACAAAATAGTGCTTTCAGTTTGAACAAGATGCACAGGGAGTGCTTCAAAAATGGTAATCATTTTGATTTATGCTTCATATGGTTGCACATTTTTATTTTTCATCCATTTTATTTACATTCAAGAATTGCTTCATACGTAAATTTATCTCATTTTTAAAGATTTAAGATATTTTTACTGGAAAACAAAATGAAGTCATTTAACAGGCGGTAGGGTTGGGTATTGTTTAAATTTTATTGATTCTGATTCTACTTATTTATTACGATCCTTTTATCTGTGGTTTTAACAAAAATATCACAACAAAAACTAGATATTAGAATGTTATACATTCGGTTTCTTTCTTGACTGTTTACTTTCACTTAAGACACTTTTGACATAATTTTGTGTGTATTTGTCCATTCAAGCACATGATGTCCACGATAAAAAACAGAATTCAGTATTCAGTATATATAAGTGTGTGGGCTGCACAGAAAACACAGCGCAAGAGTTTTGAGTTTTCTTTAACGTCATCTTGCGCTTAAACAGTTCAAAATCACATTTAAATGGGGAAACCAAATCGATAAGTGGAATCAAAATGCACATCTTGTCGAATCCACAATTCTTAGAAATTTGGAACCGGTTCTACACTGGAACCAACCCTACTGGTCAACCAGCAATAGTGATTTTATTAAGAGAGACTCATTTTAAAATGTCTTAAAGTATCTTTATTTTGGGTTCCTGTGTTGGCTGAGGTTCTTAGTGGGCCTATAAAGGTTGAAAACCTTGCTTCAACACATATTTGATGTTTAATTCTGGATTTGTTAAACCCCTCTGGCGTCATGCTAACATTTTAGAAGCAGTTGACACTTGATAAGTAACCATATCCATGACGTGGACAGAGCAGTGCTCTCTAAATCAGTATTTGCAAAAATAATCACCATGTGACTCCAGCGTTTTTGTCACAGCCCTTCTGTAATCCGACCTCACAATGGAATCATAGGACGGCCGGGAGTCACTCATGATCTTATCTAAGACAGAATGCTTCACGTGTCCCTCACGCCAAGTTCCCGATCTTCGCATTCCAGTGTCACATTCCCCCAGTCACAGGCTCGTGGTCCCTCATTTGAGTCATTCTGGCGCACGGCCCCCTGCGCTGAGGTCTAATGTCGGGCCTGGCGTAAGGCCCTGTTCTCTTTGGCCATATAAGGATGCTTTCAGTTCTCTTGTTAGCTGGGTTATTCTTAGTCTGTTTTGAGTGTGAAATAATGACATCGCCTGGAAGACTTGCCATGAATGGAGTTGGAAGCGATGTGGAAAACACTTTCCTGGTTTACACTTCGATATCGAGGAACTGAGCAGCTGGTGCTAGTGATGTTATTGTTATTGGAAATCCGTTGTGTTAGTCAGAACTGCATGTTTCTGATAAACATTAGTCACGTGTGTTATTGCAAAAAATCAGTGTGTAAATGAGTCACGTCTAGAGGAATTACGTTTATCTTTTGAGAAATTCAGAAAGTTGATTGTGTGTATATATATATATATATATATATATATATATATATATATATATATATAATATATAATATATAAACATACAGTTAAATTTTAGAGGTTAAAGTCAACGCAAATTTCTATTGGAACTCATATTACGGCTGCAATTCGATGCATTTCCAATTAAAACTTTATATTCAATGAGAAAAATGTTGGGCCAGACTGTATGCGTGGTTGCTTTTATACAACTTTTATACAATTGTATGTTCAGCCAAAGTGATGTCAGAGGAAAAAGAATACTTGTATGAGAGGAAGAGTAGATTATTATATTTTGGTTAATGATTACAAAGACAAATATATATATTTTTTTATTTTGTAATTAAATCCACTGATGAAATTTACAGGAAGACCAGAAAAATGTATTAAGGAAGTAAATAGTGAACAAAATCTGCTTGTTCTGTATTTTAGCATATTTTAGGATGGCACAATTGTGGCAATGTATGACTGTCCATGTTTAAGCACCAACAATGCCTATTCGTTGATCAAAAACTTTGCCTGTTGTACTTTTATTTATTTATTTATTTATTTTTTAAGGTCACTGATCATTTTAACTTTTTTTTTTTTTTTTTACCAGTCATGTGGCACATTTAAGCTTATGTGTGTGTGTGTGTGTGTGTGTGTGTGTGTGTGTGTGTGTGTGTGTGTGTGTGTGTGTGTGTGTGTGTGTGTGTGTGTGTATTGGTATATAACACTACAGTAGTGTGTACTACAACGTAAACACCGTTTATGAGGACACTTCCTGTGTCCCCGTAAGACAAAAGGCTTTAAAAACATACAAAACCGTGTTTTATGAAATTCAAAAATTTCCAGTAGTTTCCTGTAAGGGGTAAGTTTAGGTGTAGGGTTGGTGTAGGGCTATAGCACATAAAGTTTGTACAGTATAAAAACCATTACGCCTATGGAGAGTCCCCGTAAACCACAAATGCCAGACTGAGTGTGTGTGTGTGTGTGTGTGTGTGTGTGTGTGTGTAAGCTATGTGGGTATTTTTGTTTTCAAAATATTAAAATTAATTGCATTAAATTGCTTACAGTACCTCTAATATAGTTTGAACAATATTACATGTTTATTTAGGCTAAGGTTAACAGGGAAGATAGCTAGAGATGTATGCATGCTGATTTATTCACAGGTTTCCTCTTCATTTATGTGTGGGAGTGTCAGATGAAGTGGACACTAGCTGTCTCAGCAATATAAGCGATTCTAAACATTTGCCCTCTTCATCTTAACTGCTATCCATTTGTGAGGCAACTATCATGCCTTATCCTCACCTCTTTAACACGCTGAACATCAGTCACATGTTTGGAATAAACTCTATGATCCACTTTAGCATCACAGAGATAATGTTAGCTGTGTAATAGCATTTGCTTTAGACCAGCATGGGTCATGTATAATTGAACAATCCTTTTTCTCTACCTAATTGCCCCCCTTCTTTCCGTCCTGCGTTCTCTCTTTCCCCATCCCCTCCCCCATCAAATGTCATTGCCAGAGCGACTGCTGATATTGCAGGACAGGACAGTGTGATTGACAGTCCCACGTCAACCCGGCTCGCCATGGCAACACCTCCTGTCGCATTTGAATAATGAGTGTTCGATATGTGGAGATTAACAGCCCTAAATGTCGTTGAGCATTTAAGGCTGCAGGAATTCCCTGCGCTTGACAGCCGTCGCTGCTGGTGCTTTTCCATCGGGGCTGGTCTGCTTACGTTCAGCTATCATGATCAAGTGTGAAATAGATGTTCCCGTCGAACCCATCGCCCCTCCAAACACACGCACCGCTCCCCTGAGAGTGTTCCCTGGCAGCTGTCATTACACTAAGGTGTAAGGTCTCCCTCTAAAGTGGACCACGCTGAGTAAGAGCGCAGTGGGCTGTAACACTAGCTAGTGCTCGCGGCTAACAGCTGTCGGTGCCCAGGTCGCCTTGCACGCAAACATAACTATACATAACTGGGTGAGGTGTACCGAATCACTCTGCTATTTTTAATGCAGTGGGAACTTCATCCCACAAGGGAATTAAGGGAATTTGACAAAAAAAGGCACATATAACCTGTGTGTGTGTGTGGGTGTGGGTGTGGGTGGGTGGGTGGGCTTTGTGTGTTTTTTTGTTTTGTTTTTTTCCAGGGTTAAGCATTATTCAAGATAAATTAATTAAAATAATTATTGTCCCTTAAAAATGTATGAATTTATTTATTTATTGGTCAGGTCCCTTGTCGCCTACAACTGGTACATTATGTATTTCATTTTTCAATGTATTTTCCATTTTATTTTATTATTTTTTTAATTATTTTATATTTGTCAAGTGCTTGAAAAACTTATTTTATTTCATTCACTTTTATTCTTTTTTTTTTTCATTTTGTTTCATTTTTCATTTTTTTTTCATTATTTGATTTTTGTCAAGTAAACCCATTCTCCCCTACATATGGTAATTTATTTGTTTGTCTTTTTATTTATTTTTTATTTAATTTTTCAATTTATTTAAATTTTGTATATATTTTCCATTTTATTTCATTCATTTTAATGATTTGGTTTGAGCCTGAAACTGCATCTGGTACTTACTTACTAACTTTATAATATAATAATATAATAGTAACTGTTTTCATTATTTGTTTATTAATTTTTTATCGATTTATTTATTTTTATTTCAATTTTATTCTTTTTGTTTTTTTTTCATTATTTGATTTTTGTCAAGTAGACCCATTCTCCCCTATATGGTAATTTGTTCCTTTTTAAATTTGTTTCCTTCCTTTCTTCCATCTTCCTTTCCTTCCTTTCTTCCTTCCCACTTTGCTTCCTTTCTTCCTACCTTCCTTCATTCATCCCACAAGGGATTTGGGTTGATTTGACAGAAAATGGTGCATATCCACGATTTGTCATTAGTGTAGCTTGCAGCTTCTTGGCTAAAATGAAGCGAGTGAAGCACATGGATGTTTCATTTATGGCAGATGTGTGAGACGGAGGGCTGATTTTCATGGGTTGTGGCTGTGTGTGGGAGGAGGGGAGACCCGTGCATGGCTCCTGCTCATATGGGGAAGCCCACACGACCCTCCCCTCCCCCTCCCCCTCCCCCTCCCCCTGTCTGCCACTGCAGCAGGCCCCACCCACCCTGCGTCCAGCAGCAGCCTGCGTTTGAAGTGCAGACCTTGGATGGGTGCAGCTAGTAGTGTGTATGTGTGTGTGTGTGTGTGTGTGTGTGTGTGTGTGTGTGTTTGTGTGTGTGTGTGTGCGTGTGTGTGCATGGATAGGGTGTGGTAGCATGTAAAGAGAGCGAAATGCATACACATATGTAAGCAATAATATACATTACAGACATGTAAGCCCTCTCTGCTCTGTCAGGGTCTTGATCACCCTCTGAGGGTTCATTTTGACCAGTTGTCTGTACATTATCCCATTTATTAGGCCTCGTGAAAAACAGATATTCAGATATTGTATAATATCTGTACTTGTATTTATTTGGTAGATGCTTTATTTCAGATAATAATTCAAATTTGTCCCTATCCCTAATAATGATTCAAGGAAGAAGTCCCCAAAATTTCAAGCAGTCAGTGTCTGAAGAACGATATGTATATATGTATGTATGTGTATATCTTGTATTGTACAGTAAGGCATGTATGTGAAAACAACTCATAATTCCCTATAGCCTAATTATATAATATAAAAGAAAAAACACATTAAAACATTTTGTTTAAGGCCATGGGTTTGATTTCTAGGGAATGTGTGAAATTATAAACTGTTTACCTTTAAATGTAATGCAAGTTTTCTTGGTGTGTGTGTACAGTATTATGTATATGTATGTGTGTGTACAGTAGTATGTGTGTGTGTGTGTGTGTGTGTGTGTGTGTACACACACACACACACACACACATTTTTGTCCCTAATAGCCTTATTTTCATCAGCAAGTTATTACATTAAGATTATATAAAAAATGCATGCACTAAAACATGCATGGGCCCAACAGTGTTTATTAGAATGTTGATTTTTTCTTATAGAATCAAATTAATAAAATTAGTTCAGTGCAGTGTGAAGAAGCTGTAAGCTGTATCCAGCTTCAGGTCAAAGGTCATGGGGATAATTAGTGACCCAGAGGGGTTCAGTGTCAGAATGTGTCAAAGCGTATGCGTATGTAACTGGTGACGTGGGTTTCTCTGACAGAAATATGGGGTCAGGAGTTTGACATCTATCACATGTGATCGTATCAGTGATGGCAGCCAGGTCAGCAGTTCATCAAATGTGCATAATTGTCATTGCCCAGCAGTGTCATGATTGTTTAAGCTCTGATCACTGCACATTCACAACCAGCCCTGTGTTGGATTGGTTTACTGGGGAAGATATTGAGCAGGAAGTCACAAGAGGTCATGCTGTCATGTGATTTCACTACAGTTAATGTTCAGTGTGAACATAGATGTGGATATGTTTGGTGTTCAGACTTCAAACACAGCTCAGATTTTAGGATGAGAAGAACAGACTTATAACTTGAATTTTATGATGTACATTATTTATTATATAACATTAGGGCCGTTCTTAAAATATGGCGGCAAACATGTCCCACTGCATTTTCAGTCTTGAAAAAGAAACCAGTTTTATAGTGTATTAAATAATGTTTTTTTTTTTTTACTTGCTGTTTTTTCAGTGTTTTTTTGTGTCACATGTTGACCCCTTCATCTGCTACATATTTCACATAATTTTTTTAAACAATTAAACAATAAGCAAGGTCTAACAAATTAACAAATGTGCCAAAAAAACAAAACAAAAGAAGTAACTAATAATCTAAATACATGGTTCTATTTTATTTTTTATTTTGTTATTATAATTATTTTTATTTATTTATTTATTTGTATTTATTATTATTATTTATTCATTTATTTTTATTTTTTTGCTAAGAGTGGGGAGAAAAAAAACTTGTATTAATTTATCTATCTATCTATTAGGGGTGCAACGGATCATAGATCCGTGATCTGTACAGCACACATGTGATCCGTTGCACCCCTATCTATCTATCTATCTATCTATCTATCTATCTATCTATCTGTCTGTCTGTCTGTCTGTCTGTCTGTCTGTCTGTCTGTCTGTCTGTCTGTCTGTCTGTCTGTCTGTCTGTCTGTCTGTCTGTCTGTCTGTCTGTCTGTCTGTCATTGATTCATTCATTTGTGCATTTATATTTATTTATATTTCTGTATTTCTCATTATTTATTATTTAGGTTTCATTTTTTATACAGTTACCAATTTTTTTGTGGGGGTGGGGGGCTTGACTATTAGTGCAAATATATACAAAGTAATTTGAAAACACAAAGAAAAGTATTTTTAAAGTCGAAGTTCAAAGTAAGAAGAGATTGTTCAGAAGTTCACGTGATGTGTTACATATACATTTATTTTTATTAATGTAAAATATTTACTGTATAACTTTGATACATCTGATTTGCTACCATAATCTAAAATGTTCACTCAGTACTCGATAATATTAGTCATAATTGCATAACTGTTTATATAAATATTATACATTGCACTTTTTATTGCCATCCACTCAGAATCAGAACATGTCCAAATATGGGCAGACGGCAATGTTGTTGTTTTGAGTCGTGGTGATGATAGTAGACTCTTCCTCTCTGATTGGCTGTCTGGATGTACTCTCACTCTCATACACACACTCACACGCTCACGACTGCAGCGCGTTAACCTGTATTTAGGCTGCCGTATGCGTCACACAGGAGTCTAGAACTCTCCATATCTGCGTCACGGACTCAGCGCTGCCCAAGAGGAAGTGTTTTTTTTTCTGTGACATAGACAGGTTTTATAATCAGTCCTTTTGCTTCTCTGCAGTGCCGCCCACCCCCCTCTGCACTGGCACAGAAATGACCAGAAGGCTGTTCTGTGCCGCTGCTGTCCTCCTCCTGCTCTAGAGGAGCATCACGCGCTCGTGACGGCAGCATCTTTTGCGTCGTGTTCCTCTCCACAGCATCACCCTTACAAAAGACTCAAGGATATGTGATTGTCATAGTCTTTCTCTGTGTTCATTCATACTGAGATTCTGAGCATGTGGACGCACTTTCTCACATGTATTAACATACACTGCAGTGCCTTGTAATGTGGAGAGCAGTGGGGAGCGGTTGTTCACGTCAGGGAGCTGCATTCCTGCGCTTGCGTTTACGTACCATGCCAGAGCCTGAGTTCACACACGCAATGCTTAAGCACGACTTGCATTCGTCAGTGATCCTCCATGACAGGGTTTTGTCTTCCTCTGTCTCTTCTCCAAAAAGCAGATAATCTTGAGGGTTCACTGCCAGGAGCTCTTCATTAGTTGCACTTGCAGTAGCTGCACAGTGGTTCTTGAATTTCCTATTCTGTTGAACAGGTTTCTGCAGGTCATAAAAAGTCTTAATTCACCCTTCCACAAATTAAGGACTTTAATTTGTGGAAGGGAAGGAAACTCTTTGGTCATTTTCAAACGCGATGCTACTGGTCTAATCGGATTCAATGATCTATGCTAAGCTATGCTAAAAGTGCTATCACCAGACCCAGGGATCGGCTGAATGGATTCAAAAACGGTAAAACTCAACTTATTAACTCTGTTAATAAGAGTTGGAGTTGGAGAATGAGCCTATTTCCAAAAAAAGTGGAGTGTTCCTTTAAATCAGACTTTAATTCATAAAGTCATGGCATTGAATGTTGCATACACTGCAAAAATGGAATATCTTCCTCTGTATTTCTGTTTTGTTTTCCAGTACAAATATCTGAACATGCTTAAGCTAAATTTACTTGAGATGCAAACTGAAGACATAAACAAAAAAAAGTTTTCGGAGAAATTAAACAAAATGAAGCGACTTTCTGCTTGAAACAAGAGCAAATATCTGTCAATGAGGAATTACAACTTGTATTCCCTTTGAATTAAAGGCATAGTTCACCCAAAAATTAAAGTCTGTCATTAATTACTCACCCTCAATTCGTTCCAAACCTCTAAGACCTTTGTTCATTTTCAGAACACAAATTAAGATATTTTTGATGAAATCCAAGAGCTCTCTGACCCCGCATAGACAGCAAAGCAACCGATGCCCTCAAGGCCCAGAAAGGTAATAAGGACATTGTTAAAACAGTCCATGTGACATCAGTGGTTCAACCTCAATGTTATAAAGCTAAGAGAATACTTTTTGTGTGCAAAGAAAGCAACAATTACGACTTCATTAAACGATTGCTTCTCTTCCGTGTCACATTGACTATTTTATTGATGTCCTTACTATCTTTCTGTGCCTTGAACGTGGTAGTTCCCTTGCTGTCTATTGAGGGTCTGAAAACTCTTGGATTTCATCAAAAATATCTTAATTTCTTTTTGCAAAGATGAACAAAGGTCCTTGCAGGTTTGGAATGACATGAGTAATTAATGGCAGAATATTCATTTTTGGGTAAACTATTCCTTAAAGTTTTTCAAGATTTTATTTTATTTTTCTGAGATATTTGTTCTGGTTTTGATCATAAATTGATTTTGATGAGTTCTTATCACTTTGATCACACTCAGAAATTATGTACAGTGGGGAAAATATTATTTAATCCCCTGCTGATTTTGTACGTTTGCTCACTGACAAAGAAATGATCAGTCTATCATTTTAATGGTAGGTTTATTTGAACAGTGAGAGACAGAATTACAACAAAAAAATGCAGAAAAATGCATTGCAAAAAAGTTATAAATTGATTTGCATTATAATGAGTAAAATAAGTATTTGACCCCTTCGCAAAACATGACTTAGAACCTAGTAGCAAAACCCTTGTTGGCAATCACAGAGGTCAGACGTTTCTTGTAGTTGGCCACCAGGTTTGCACACATCTCAGGAGGGATTTTTTCCCACTCCTCTTTGCAGATCCCCTCCAAGTCATTAAGGTTTTGAGGCTGACGTTTGGCAGCTCGAACCTTCAGCTACCTCCACAGATTTTCTATGGTTGGGCCACTCCAGGACCTTAATGTGCTTCTTCTCGAGCCATTCCTTTGTTGCCTTGGCCGTGTGTTTTGGGTCATTGTCATGCTGGAAGACCCATCCATGACCCATTTTCAATGCCCTGGCCCTGACGGTACATAGCCCCATCCATCGTCCCTTTGATGCGGTGCACTTGTCCTGTCCCCTTAGCAGAAAAACTCCCGCAAAGCATAATGTTTCCACCTCCATGTTTGGCGGTGGGGATTGTGTTCTTGGGGTCATAAGCAGCATTCCTCCTCCTCCAAACACGGCGAGTTGAGTTGATGCCAAAGAGCTCGATTTTGGTCTCATCTGACCACGACACTTTTACCCAGTTCCACTCTGAATCATTCAGATGTTTATTTGCAAACTTCAGTCGGGCCTGTACATGTGCTTTCTTGAGCAGGAGGACCTTGCAGGTGTTGCAAGATTTCAGTCCTTCACGGTGTAGTGTGTTACCAATTGTTTTCTTGGTGACTATGGTCCCAGCTGCCTTGAGATCATTGACAAGATCCTTCCGTGTAGTTCTGGGCTGATTCCTCACCGTTCTCATGATCATTGAAACTCCACGAGGTGAGATCTTGCATGGAGCCCCAGACCGAGGGAGATTGACAGTTATTTTGTGTTTCTTCTATTTGCAAATAATCGCACCAACTGTTGTCACCTTCTCACCAAGCTGCTTGGCGATGGTCTTGTAGCCCATTCCAGCCTTGTGTAGGTCTACAATCTTGTCCCTGACATCCTTGGACAGCTCTTTGGTCTTGGCCATGGTGGAGAGTTTGGAATCTGATTGATTGATTGCTTCTGTTGACAGGTGTCTTTTATACAGGTAACAAACTGAGATTACTCCCTTTAAGAGAGAGCTCCTAATCTCAGCTCGTTACCTGTATAAAAGACACCTGCGAGCCAGAAATCTTGCTGATTGATAGGGGATCAAATACTTAATTCACTCATTAAAATGCAAATCAATTTATAATTTTTTTAATGCATTTTTCTGGATTTTTTTTTGTTGTTATTCTGTCTCTCACTGTTCAAATAAACCTACCATTAAAATTATAGACTGATCATTTCTTTGTCAGTGGGCAAACATACAAAATCAGCAGGGGATCAAATAATTTTTTTCCTCCTCTGTATATAGCTGTGTTCATGACATGTCGTAATTGAAAAAAATGGTTTGCTGGATCCACGTGCATCTGTAGTCTAACTCAGGTTAATTCTCACAATTTAGTAATATTTATAGCTTCTAACAGGCTATGACTATATGGAACGATAACCTCAAAATGTACATCGGTATGCAGTTTTCCCTATTACTCTTGTACCAATGATGATCTCTCTGCGTGCCACTGTTGGCATGTGTGCAATAGGTTGCCGACCCTTGGCCTAAATGAATCAGGCGGCAGTCAGGTCATATGTCAGGTCACAGTGTCCAAGTCTTAGCTCTCAGAACATTAATAGCTTAGAGATGTTGTAATTACGATTTCTGAATGCTTTGGCTTTAATAGTATTGTCATGGAAACACATAATTCAGCTATAAGTAAAACGTCGCGTGTTGTCATCTCAGAAATTACAGTAATTACACGACATGGCATGAATGCGGATAAAGGTAAATTTAACGAACATTATGAACTCTAGAAACTTACAATAATTTAGGGAGCATTTACAAAACACCCTTTTTAACTTAAAATGGAAAACTTTTAATGTATTTTGGCCATTCATTTAAATGACAACAGCATTTAGGGGGCCTGAAAATGCAAACATTTGAAAACAATGCCATTGTTGTCTCCATGTAAACTACAAAAACAGTGATGTCATGCGCATGTGTATGACGTGTTTTACGTATAGTGTTTCATCGACAACTACTGGCCAGACATAATTAGTATGTTAAAGTTTTTCAACAATTTCCCTAGATCCATGTGAACTGGGATTGTTTTGACAACATTGTCTTCTTTATGCAAAACTTTTCAAAAACGCAAAGAAAAAAACATTTTCATTTTTAGTACATCATTGTTGTGTAAATGTGCCTTTGGCTCATGTCTCAACAAACCTTTTAAATTTAACTGTATTCAGAATAGGAATGAAAAATAAGCGTAAATTATAGAGCTATTTATTTATTTTAAATGCCAGACAAATTTATTAAAAGGGAAATGCACTATACTGTACAAATGCATTTGAGCTCTCATTCAGCACAAATCCAAATGTGTGCATATTGCACGTTTTGTGTGCTTGACGTTACTTGCATTTTATACGTCTCTTTTGAGAAGTTGCAGCACCATTCAGATGATTTTTTTTTAAAAATGATATTGCGGACAACATTATTGTCTTTTTTTTGCAAAAACTGTGCTTACCATTGTAAAATAGGGGAGAAAATTATGAAAAGCCTCATCAGTGGACTACATTACCTCAATTCCCAGTCTGGGTCAGGACTCACACATTAAGAAACCCTGACCTACTTGGCTATATGTAAAATCTCAGTGCATTTAGTTCCATATTGTGACTTTGTGGCACCGAGCAGGATGTTTGGATTGGACCTTGTGGCCTGACTCGTGGCCTCTGCGCTCTCACATGGCAGGTAGTGTGTTCAGCATATTCTGGAGAGATATTGATTGGCTTTAGCAATCCTCCGAGGACATGTGTGTGTGCATATGTGTGCGTGTGTGAACGAGAGGGGCCAGAGAGGTCGTTTAGTATTAATAGCACACAGGAAGCTGAGTGGCCACTTGCTCGGCTCCCTCATGACTGCGGTAGTGGTGGATGGATGCTGTGGAGGCCTGTTCTGTGAGGATGAGGGATACTCGAAGCCCGCTGAAGGCTGTGGGGGAGGACAGGAAGTGTGATTGTGTTCAGAGATAACCTTAAAGTATAGACACTACTCGTGTCCTGCTCATTACAAGGGACTCGGGCCTGTGTGAGGTTTTGTAGGGTGTTGTGTGATGGTAGAAATGAGGAGGTAATGATATGAAAACATAAATTTGCTGTCCTATGGTTGAAACCAAGAGATAATAGATGACAGTGGTAAAGTGCAGCTATGCCATGCAATCATCTTTTCAATGGGAAATCAATGTTTGCACATATATGTGTCTGCTTAGCAGCATTTATTGCCTATGATGTCAAATGCAGTCTCAGGCTTTTGAGTATTGACTGTTAGCTGCAAAAGAGACCAGACTAAAAACCAGCTATGCCTGTGTGACTCTTCCCTTGGAAAGTTTATAAGGAAGTGCATAACATAAATTTATACAGGCCTTGCAACTGTACTTTGAACTTTTAAAAACTGTTTTAAAAAATCAAATATGTGTGTGTGTAAACAAATGATTAAAAATACATTAAAAATAAATTAAAATTAAAATACGTTAAAAATTAATATATTAATAAAACCTATATAATTTACTTATTTATTTAATTTACAGGCAGTAAATGTTCTTAAAATATGCGCGCACACACACACACACACACACACACACACACACACACACTCAAGCACAAGCACAAGCACACACACACATAAATAAACAAATAATGTAAAAATGTTTCATCACCAGTAATAAATAATTATATTATTGTGTGCACGTATATTAAATGTATGTGCATGTATGTATGTATATATATATATATATATATATATATATAATATTAGGCTGTCAATGTTAACGCATAGTATTCTAAATTCTATTTTATATCTGTTTAGTATAGTCAAAAGCTAAATTATACCACATTGTTATTACATTATATATACCCAGATATAAATAAACACTATCTAAAATACAGTTTTGTTGCCAATAAGAAATAATTATGTCCAGCTAATTTTTTTTTGTATATAAATGTCTTTGTATATTAATAAGTGTTATACACAATAATATAAAATTGTTTTATTACCAGTAATAAATATTTATAGCCAGTAAATGTGTTTTATATATTTGTTAATATATTATGTGCTGCTTATGTTTGTGTGTCCATTTCTTCTGCAGTGGCACTTACTGTGGAAGACATGGTACCTTATAGACACGACTTGCTGCTTTAAAGGAACACTCCACTTTTTTCAAGGAACTTTGCTGCCGTAACATGGCCGCAGCAGGCGCAGTGATATTACGCAGCGCCTGAAAGTAGTCCCCAGCTAGGTAACTAGTTATAATATAGCTGGGGACTACTTTCAGGCGCTGCGTAATATCACTGCGCCTGCTGCGGCCATGTTACGGCAGCAAAGTTCCTTGATTATTACGCCGGAATGAGAGTATTGTTCCTAGCCAAATAGGACTAGAAAATCGCAACTTTTCATTTTCCGCCGGTCTTAGTACACGATATAACTACAGAAGAGTCAAGTTTTAAATAGGAAAACTATCGAAACTCTTTGATCGTTTTTGAACGCGATGCTACTGGTCTAATAGGATTCAATGATCTATGCTAAGCTATGCTAAAAGTGCTATCGCCAGATCCGGAGATCGGCTGAATGGATTCAAAAACGGTAAAACTCAACTTATTAACTCTGGGGGAGTTGGAGAATGAGCCTATTTTAAAAAAAGTGGAGTGTTCCTTTAAAGATTAAACCTACAAATAGCATAAAGCCGCCAATCAGATTGAAGCTTGCCATTTTGGAGATCTCTTGTGCTTTTTCCATGCAGTTTGAATCAGATGGTGCATGAGCTTACCATCTGAGGCCTGGAGCTTTGACTGTGTCAGATGTGACATTTTTTATATGAGTCTGGTTGTTTTTACAGGGCTTTTCATAGTGGGTGTTTGGAATAGAAATTGTCGATTAATTTCCATTTCCTCTGTGCTTTATCAGCCTCTTATTAAACACCAGCAATTGGAAAGCAGTCATCAGTAGCAAAGGTGTTAATGAAAACGAAAAAAAAAAAAAAAAATCAAATATTCATTAATTGACGTTATCCAATCCTAATGCTCCGTTATTCCTCTCTTCCCTATGGCCCTGTTCAATTCCTCTTTCCCCTTCACAGGGCTTCAGATCAGGTGTGACGTAAAATGTATTGAAATAGTGTCACTCAAAGGCACCGATGCTTCATGGGCATGTCATAAAAGCCTATTAAAAATCAATTTTAATGGCGCTTTTCCAAATAGTCTTTGCGTTTCAGTCCATTAACAATATTCCATCAACCTAGAATAACACAGAGAGCTCATATTTACAGCTCATGGTTCTCAGTATTTATGTGTGCATGTGTCTTCCGACCATTAGTGAGAAAACAACAATACAGATCTAGGAAACCTTTGACATTAGTGCAGCTGACTGGACTGTAAATAAGTACATCAATTTTAAAATCTGGGTTCAAGTGAAGTGCACAGATGCTGTTCACTACCAAAGACAATAATTTGCAAAAGCAAACAAAGTCACATTTGTATCAATGCCTTTACAATAGAAGACTATGAGAGAATTATGGAGGGTTTAAAATCAAATTTGTTAAAGTATTTATTTTTGTCATCCTTTTTTGGTTTTATGCAGATAAACTTCTGGTTTATCAGCATCCTTGTTAAATGTCCTGCAGGTAGGTTTTTGTCTTTGCAAATAGTCGTTTTCTGGTATCCTGATACCCTGGTGACAAAAATTGAAAGTTTTTTTCTTTTTTTTTTGCAATTCGTTATCTTGCTCATTTAGACTTTCATTGCAAGCATGACTCTGAATAGTTTCTAATTTTAATTGTAGTTGTAATCGAAATGTAGTTTTAGTATTTTAAATTATTCTTATTTTATAGCTGTGAAAGTCAATTCTCTTAGCACAGTCTTGTTTTATTGCTAACTATATAGGACTTCTCATGTTTTATTTTATATATACAGTCGTGGCCAAAAATATCGGCACCCTTGCAATTCTGTCAGAAAATGCAACACTTCTCTCAGAAAATTGTTCCAATTGCAAATGTTTTGGTATTCACTTTGCACAACACACACAATAAAATAAAACAGAGAAGAAAAGTCCAACTTGATACAGTTTCACACAGAACTCAAAAATGGATTACAAAATTATTGGCACCTTGTCAAAATTGTAATAAATAATTGCTTTTCAAGCATGTGATGCTCCTGTAATTTGTATTTAGACACACCCGTGGCAAGTAACAGGTGTGGGCAATATAGTAATTACACTTGGAACCAGTTAAAACCTTTGTTTTGTGTGTCACACTGAGCATGGAGAAAAGAAAGAAGTGTAAAGAGTTGTTCGTGGATTTGAGAGAAAAAATTGTGGACAATCAACCAAAACATGGACAATCTCAAGGCTCCAAGTCCATCTTCAGAGATCTTAATGTTCCTGTGTCCACTGTGCGCAATATCATCAAGAGGTTTACAGCCCATGGCACTGTAGCTAACCTCCCTGGATTTGGACGGGAGGGCAAAATTAATGAAAAATTACAACGAAGGATTGTTCGAATGGTGGATAAAGAACCCCAATAAACTTCCAAACAAATTCAAGCTGATCTGCAGACACAGGGTACAACAGTGTCAGCTCGCACTATCTGTCGCCATCTGAATGAAAAGGGACGCTATGGTAGGAGACCCAGGAGGACACCATTGCTGACACAAAGGCATAAAAAAGCAAGACTGGAGTTTGACAAAACGTATGTGACAAAACCACAATCCTTCTGGGAGAATGTACTGTGTAGCTTTTTGGTAAAGGACAGCATGGCACTGTTTACAAAAAAACAAAATGAGGCCTTCAAAGAAAAGAACACAGTCCCTGCAGTCAAACACGGTGGAGGTTCAAAGATGTTTTGGGGTTGCTTTGCTGCTTCTGGCACTGGATGCCTTGACTGTGTGAACGGTATCATGAAATCTGATGATTACTAAAAAATTTTGGGGCGCAACGTAGTGGCCAGTGTCAGAAAGCTGCATCTCCACCAGAGGTCATGGGTCTTCCAGCAGGACAATGACCCGAAACACTCTTCAAAAAGCACTCAGAAATGGATACAAACAAAGCGCTGGAGAGTTCTGAAATGGCCAGCAATGAGTCCAGATCTGAATCCCATAGAACACCTGTGGAGTGTCAAAACAGCAGTTAATAAACATATGAGTACCAAAACATTTGCAACTGCAACAATTTTCTGAGAGAAGGGTTGCATTTTCTGACAGAAATGCAAGTGTGCCGATATTTTTGGCCATGACTGTATATACACTAAACAAAATTATAAATGCAACACTTCTGTTTTTGTCCCCATTTTTCATGAGCTGAACTCAAAGATCTAAGACTTTTTCCTACGTACACAAAAGGCCTTTTTCTCTCAAATATTGTTCACAAATCTGTCTAAATCTGTGTTAGTGAGCACTTCTCCTTTGCCGAGATAATTCATCCACCTCACAGGTGTGGCATATTAAGATGCCGATTAGACAGCATGATTATTGCACAGGTGTGCCTTAGGCTGGCCACAAATGCATTTAGTACAAAATTAGTTGTTCCAATTTAACCGACTTGAAGTATACAAATTTATAGTGTGCCACAAATGCATTTAGTTATACTAAAGCACATATGAATAAATTGTGCTTAAGTATACTATTTTTTTTTCAGTATAAGGTGAATGTGTATTTCAAAACTTTTTGTTGTTGTTGTTGTTTTATGATGATTAGAGCTTACAACTCATGAAAGTCAAAAATACAGTATCTCAAAATATTGGAATATTTCCTAAGATCAAAAAAAAAAAAAAAAAAGGATTTGCAAAACAGAACAGTTCAAGTTCTTTAAAGTATGTTCATTTATGAACTCAATACATGATCGGGGCTCCTTTAGCACAAAGACAGCATCAATGAGGTGTGGCATGGAAGCGATCAGCCTGTGGCACTGCTGAGGCACTATTGAGCCTTCAGCTCGTCTGTATTTGTAACATATAATGCCGGACACAGAGGTGAGTGATAGTAAGGGTGAGTTTATTGTGCAGGATGAGGAATACTGAGCAAAGATAGAAGGGCTGGAGGTGAGTATCTAACTTCTGGAGTAGGCACCAAGGATGGGTTAGAATGCAATTAACAATCTTGTCTTCCACAGGGACGCAGGGTAGGTGAGACGGGGAATCTTCAAAACCACACTGATCACGGAGACAGACGATCTGAATGGAGGAGAGAACACAGGGAGCAGAGACAGGAGGTAAGGCACAAAGGGTAAGTATTGTAAGATGATATACTCAGCGAGATGGGCTCGGGAGTAGAGTCCATGTCATGCGTACGAGATTGGACGATGAGTGGAACTGAGGCATGCGCTTATATGCTGGAGTTGATGACTGTGGTGATGAGGTGCAGATGAGCGTGATTAGAACTCGGGTGATGTGGATCATTGTGATTGGTGGAGGGAAGGGCCTGGCCGATCCGTGACAGTATTGTTGGATCGACTGTTTCTCATCTTTCTCTTGAAAATATCCCATAGATTCCAAATGGGCTTCAGGTCAGGCATGTTGGCTGGCCAATCAAGCACAGTAATATCATGGTCAGCAAACCACTTGGAAGTGCTTTTGGCACTGTGGACAGGTGCTAAAGTCCTGCTGGAAAAGGAAATCAGCATCTCCATAAAGCTTTTCAGCAGATTGAAGCATGATATGCTCCAAAATCTCCTGGTAGACGGCTGCATTGACTTTGGACTTGATAAAACACAGCAGACCAACACCAGCAGATGTCATGGCACCCCAGATCATCACTGACTTCGGAAACTTCACACTGGACTTCAAGCAGCTTGGATTCTGTGCCTCTCCAGTCTTCATCCAGGCTCCTGACCTTGATTTCCAAATGAAATGCAAAATTGACTTTTATCTGAAAAGAGGACTTTGGACCACTGAGCAACAGTCCAGTTTTTTTCTCCTCAGCCCAGTTAAGATGCTTCTGACGTTGTTTCTGTCTCAGAAGTGGCTTGGTAGCCCTTTTCCCGAAGCGTGGTGACTCTTGATGCACTGACACCAGCTTCAGTTCACTCCTTGTGAAGCTCTCCCAAGTGTATGAATCGACTTTGCTTGACAGTATTCTCAAGCTTGCGGTCATCCCTGTTGCTTGTGCACCTTTTCCTACCCAAATTCTTCCTTCCAGTCAACTTTGGATTTAATATGCTTTGATACAGCACTCTGTGAACAGCCACCCCTTTCAGTAATGACCCTCCGTGACTTACCCTCTTTGTGGAGGGTGTCAGTGTTCGTCTTCTGGATCATTGCCAAGTCAGCAGTCTTCTCCATTATTGTGGTTTCAAAGAACAAGAGATTCCCGGAATTTATACTGTAGGGATGGTCATTTAATGAAACTCAAATGTAAATATTCAAATATTTTTGAGATACTGGATTTTTGACTTTCATGAGCTGTAAGATTTGATCATCAAAATTAAAAAAACAAACAAACAAAAAACTTTTGAAATGTTTTACTTTACATGTAATGAATCTAGAATATATGAATGTTTCACTTTTTGAAATGAACTTTTTCACAATATTCAATTTTTTTAGATGCACCTGTATATATATATATATATATATATAAAATTGGATATATAAAAATTAGAATATTGTGAAAAAGTTTTTTGTGTATATATATATATATATATACTAAAACTGACCATTTAGTTAGATTTGGAGTTTGTATTTTGGTTAATGATCACTTTCCTTTTTGGTTTTCATTTTATAACACTGCTGCAACATATTTTTGCAAACTGATGAGCTAATTATTTTTTCTGTGGCAATCAACAGCATGTCATAAATACAGCACAAGTTATATTGAACCCAGAACATTCTTTCTTAAGCGAAGGGCTGAACGTGAGGGTTGTGTGTTATTGCTTACGGTCAGGCTGCCCCTGTCTGTCATTCAGCCCAACAGCTGTTTCTCTCAGTCCAGCGCTCAGAGCTCAGAAGACATCATCTCAGCTGCTGGCTATTCATGGCCAAATACCCCATAATGCACCTTGTTCAGCAGCCGAAACCGGCTGCACTGATGTCATGGCATATCTATGCTTTGAAGCCTGACCGAATGGCGTTTAAAGCCTGGCGGTGAGCTGGGGGCAGCGTGTCCGCAGACAGAGGCAATCCCAGCCTCTCTAATGTTTTTGTCTGTGGGGTTTATGGGGTTTTCTTATCCTCGCATTACGCTGTTTGAGAGAGGCCATGCTTCAGGCTTTAGCACTCCTTTGTTCTTCTTCTGTGGTCACTGACAAGAGGAGATACGCTGGCACGTGTTCGCCGGTTTTCAGTCTGACAATGTGTCTGTGTTCCTTTTGGCAACTGGCGGTTGAGTTTGGGTTTTTCTTTTGAATTGTTCTCTTGAAGTAACATTTCAAGTTTATTTTCAATGTTTTGTGTATGGACAGCATATGTGGCTTACTGTTAGCACTTTCATTGTTATATTTAAAATGACTAAATCATCCTATCCTGACTGTATAAGGTTAGATAAACAAAATAATTTTTAAGGGTCAGGCCATGTATAGAAAGCTGACAGCATATTTTAACTGAATTATACTAAAATTATACTGTGTATATATATATATATATATATATATATATATATATTATAATTATAATGTTACCTTATTTTCTTATACATTTAATTATATATGTGTGTATATATACAATAATAATTGCTATGTTGGTCTAAAGTGCAAAAATACTGAAGTAGTGATTAGCAGAGACGCAATTCTAAAACACTGAAAGCTAAACTGCGATGTTCCTCTTTGTATTTGCTCTTTTGCTGTATTACATCCCGGTTAAGATACTATATCCCACTATAATCCACTTAAAGCACACTACATCCATGCTGCATGTGATTTGTATGTTTGTGCCCCAGGGAACCCAACAAACGGAAGCATCAGATTTCTCTCATCCAGTGAATTGCTGGATCCTGCTCCAGGAAGCAGTGATATTGATTCTTTTCCATGCTGTATTAAAAGCGCTGTGTGTCCTGAACACTTCTTAATGTAACCAGCGCTTCCTGCTACTGGTTTATTCATTTGAATCCCATTCGATCTATAATGCACCTCTTCCTGTCTGTCAAACATGGTTAATGTGTTTTAGTGACACACAAAGTAACCTCTACCTGTGTTAAACGCCCCAAGCCGGTGAGGCATGACAGTGTCTTCAGTTTTGATAAATGCTTCGAATTATCCATGTGCCCATAAGCAGATGTTGAAAAGCGTTGTCTTCTAAGTATTAGCTGTGGAGTACTACCAAACAGGATAATGTGAACTCGACTGCATGAGATTAAATTAGCCTGCAGCAGTGAAATGGCCAAATTAAATTAAAGGCACACTACAATAATACACTGATAGGGTTCTATTTTAAATTGTAAAATATATATACTGCCTCTCAAAAGTTTGGACACTCAATTAATAATAATAATAATTACAATAATAATAGTAATAGTATAATGGTAGTATCATCAAAATTATAAAATAACATGAATTTGAATCGTGTAGTGAGCAAAAAATGGCACAATTACTACACAAATCATAATCGTGTAATATTATATCTCTTTTATTTTAGCATTTTAATTTATTATATACGTAAATATGTAAATTATGCCTAAATTTAATAAGTACATTTTAACTTTTATTTTGCTAAATTAAAATGATAAAATCTAAAATAAAACAGATAAAATATTAGAACATTCCGATTTGTGTATAATTAATACATTTTAATCCTATGAGCATAAACCTTTAGATCAGTTCTGTCAAATGTGTTAATGCTAAAATATTAGACGGTTGTGATTGTGTAATAATTTTGCCATTTTTGTATATAAATAATATAAAATTTAATTTAATGCATTTGAAGATAGATAGATAGATAGATAGATAGATAGATAGATAGATAGATAGATAGATAGATAGATAGATAGATAGATAGATAGATAGATAGATAGATAGATAGATAGATAGATAGATAGTTTAATTTTTGCCTTTTGCAAACAACAGAAAACAGATGATTTTGGTAACTATAGATGTTTGGCAAAATAATGTAAAAACTATAATCTGAAATGTTATTCCAAGAATGAATAGAAGGAAAACATACATTTCTTTGAGGGCAGTATTTCTTTCATCCTGACAAGCACTGTTTCTTATGTGGAAAATGCTGCTTTGCGTTTACGGTAAACTCTGAACATATTTTTAAAGCATAGGTATTTTTAGCTTGTGTGTTTTTCAAAGGGATTCAGTTCATGGTCATGTTTGCTATGTGGTGCCAGTGTCATGACATTTTTTATAGGCATTTTTTCCTGTTGAAATGGAACGCTTAACCATCTGTTGACTTCCTGTTTCTGCTTACGAGCAGTGGACCGAACACTTAGATCAGGAAGAAGGAAGTGTACCTCCTTAGGGACGGGGAATGTTCTGTGATTTTACTCTTTATCCTGTCTCACCTGCTTATGTAACACTTCCATATAGGCAAACATAGAAACAAACAGAGAGCAGCTGGACAAGGAAGCCTGTCTGTTATTCACACATTCCACTCATTATGCTGTGAGGACAAAGTCAACAATTCTCACTCTTGTTAACTAAATCTTCCATTTCACTGTAATTGCTTACAGTGCTTATTTATGCATTTTCAATGACCTTTGACCTGATTTAATGAATATTCATACTCGCTATTCATGAATATGCATTAAAAACATGCATTCCATCTTAACACTAGGATAAATCAAAAAGCTACACTTATTTTTACTATTGGAAAATAACTGTATTGCATGGTTTCAAGTGGCTTACAACCTCTATAAAATTCCTGCATTCGCAATATAATATAAGATACAGTGAAGTTCACTTTGATTTTTACATTTTGTACATTTGAATTGTGATGTAGTGCCCATTTATTTCTGAATAAACAGTTATCTGCCATAAAATGACATTAATCATTAGTTTATTAGCATTGTCAAGAATTTTAATACATGTGTGCACCTGTTAATTTCCACAAATTTGTTTTCTAAATAATACATTTTGTTGAATTTTTTTTTTGAATCTTTTCTTTTCTTTTTTTTTGAAAAGTTTTATTTTTCAGTTATCTGCCATAACATGACAATAATTAATGGCTTATCAGTGTCAGCTAGAATTTTAATACCAGTGCATCCCTATTAACTTACACAAATGTGTATACTATATAATTATGAAGTTTGTTGAATTTAACTGGTTTTTAATTTATTTTATTTTATCGGTTATCTGCCGTAACATCACAATAATGAATGGCTTATCAGTATCAGCTAGAATTTTAATACCAGTGCATCCCTATTAACTTACACAAATGTGTATACTATATAATTATGAAGTTTGTTGAATTTAACTGGTTTTTAATTTATTTTATTTTATCGGTTATCTGCCGTAACATCACAATAATGAATGGCTTATCAGTATCAGCTAGAATTTTAATACCAGTGCATCCCTATTAACTTACACAAATGTGTATACTATATAATTATGAAGTTTATTGGTTTTTATCAATTTTAAATGTTTTAAATTCTTTATTTTATCGGTTATCTGCCATAACATTACAATAATTATTGGCTTATCAGTATCGGCTAGAATTTTTATACCAGTGCATCACTATTAACTTACACAAATGTATATACTATATAATTATGAAGTTTGTTGAATTTAACTGGTTTTTAATTTATTTTATTTTATCGGTTATCTGCCATAACATCACAATAATCATTGGCTTATCAGTGTCAGCTAGAATTTTAATACCAGTGCATCCCTATTAACTTACACAAATGTATAAAGTATATAATTATGAAGTTTATTGAATTTTATTGTTTTTTAATTTATTTTATTTTATCGGTTATCTGCCATAACATCACAATAATCATTGGCTTATCAGTATCGGTTAGAATTTTTATACCAGTGCATCACTATTCATTTACACAAATGTTTGTACTTAATAATAATAAAGTTTATTGAATTTGATTGTTTTTTACATTTTTTATTTTATCGGTTACCTACCATAACATCATAATAATTATTGGCTCATTAGTATCGACTAGAATTTTAATATCAGTGCACCCCTATTTTTTGTGTGTGTGTTTTGCTAGGTAGTTGCTATTGTGTTCTGGGTGATTGCTATGTGGTTGTTTACTGGGTCAATGTTTAAAATAGTTTGTTTGTTTTTTTTCGGTGAAAATCGCAGATATAATTCTTCAGAATATTAATACGACACCTTTCCTCAACAAAATGCATGACAGTCGTTCATGCCAGACTTATAATGAACAAGGCTCTTTCAATCAGATTTTAGAGCTCATTTTAAAAATGTGATTTACAGTGAGCAGCCTGAGGGAGGCCAACATGGTTAATGGTGTTATCCACGTAAGCCACATTGCTGCAGGACATGTGTGAAAGACATGTACAACTACAAGGATATCAGTGTCTATCCTTCCATCTCCGCCCCCATCTTACTGCAGTTTGAAAGTTGATCGGCTGGCCCAGTGCGGAGCTGGAGCGAAGGAAAATGAACATGCTGCTATTTTTAGACCCTCTGGCAGGTGGACAGAAGCGGAGCACGTCTATATATAGAGCTGAAGAGAGTGGGAGAGCATGTCAGAGTGGGCTTTGCTGGGACTGCACGTCATTGAGATGCCCTGAGCGACGGCCTCTGACCCCGCCCCTGGTCCGCAGCACTTCCTATGTTTCAGTCACTGCGCTGAACCGCTTCTCTTCTGGTGTCTGTCACCGCGTCTGGCACTGATGGCTTGTGGGAGGCCGATTGGGCAGACGGTGTGTGAATTATTGAGCAGATGGGGAGTTTCTATGAGGAAAATGTCATGGCTTCATATCACATTTCACCTTGCTAATAAACCTCGGCTTTACGTGTGTTCCCGCTCTGGTGGTCACACCACTTTATCATTCATTTATCCTTTGTTTAACAGCAAAGGATTGTGGGAAAGAACTAGTGTATTTGTGGTGCAACAAGTCTTTAGCAGTGAACCCAGCTTGAGAGAAAAAAACAATAAAGGAAAAAAGTTCTTGAGATTATTCAAATGTTTTTTTGTTTGTTTTTTAAAGAACTGAGCTCAGGAGGTGAAGAACCATCAAAAAATGTTTCTTTTAGAACATTGCTGTGAAAACCCTCTTTTGAAACCTTCATGTTAGAGGCAAAGAAATGGCATGCTTAATTTTATGTAATTTATGTATTTTTTTTATGTTATATTTTATATTATTATTATATATATATATATTTTTTTTTTTTTTAGTTATTAGTTGTATTTAGTACATACTTAGTACAAACAAATCTTTGTTTTTGTGCCGGATAAATACTGAAAATTATTATATTATATTATATTATATTATATTATATTATATTATATTATATTATATTATATTATATTATATTATATTATATTATATTATTATAATAGTGTGTGTGTGTGTGTGCGTGTGCGTGTGCGTGTGCGTGTGCGTGTGCGTGTGCGTGTGCGTCTGTGTCTGTGTCTGTGTGTCTGTGTGTGTGTGTGTGTGTGTGTGTGTGTGTGTGTGTGCGTGTGTGTACCTCTTTTTTCCACTTAAATGTATGAACAATTTGGAGCTTGGGTAGTTAATAGCTTCCCCATCAGTATTTACCATAAACATGAATTGAAAATTTGCCCACGGAGTGTTCTGCAAGTTTCCTCAAAATTTGAATGCATATCATTCACAAACTTCTACAATACGTACTTATCTTTTGTCAATGATTATATATTTAAGCTAGCAATACTGTAGTACCATCAGATCAGTATAATACATTTTGATTTTAAAATGTTCACATTTACAATTTACATTTAAATCCAGCCAGGTGTGGGCCTATAACCTATTAAAAAACATAATTCCCTTGTCTAAGCAGCGCTGACAGAAGATGGAGCATTGGGAACTTTTGGATTTTGAACTTAGATTAAGATTAATAAGGATTTATCAGGGATTAATAAAGCACAATTGCTTTAATGTCATGTTAACACACGCAGAGAGATTATCATGCCATGCTGAACATGTACGGTGTCAGGGGCTGATAGTCTCTTCCGATGACGTCTAATTCCCAGTCCTGTAATCTCAGACCTTAAGAGAGGTGTCAAGAGCCGAGACGCTTCAGTCATATCCGTTTGACATGACCGCTGGGGTCCAGTGCAGGAAAGGGGGAAGAAGGAAGCTGGTTCTGTTCATGATAAGATGGCTGCCGCTCCAGTGGTTACACTGATGGGTTTTGTCCACATGCAGACATGTGCAGGCGCTAGATAACAACAGCACTGTTCGAGTCAACCTGTCCAATTCTTTCGGCTGAATACCTGCGGGGCAGAAAGGAGAAGAAGGATGAGGAAGCCTAACAAGCTACAAAGAAGCTTTACATTCTTACATGGAGGCCAGATAAAAGACTCTCAGCCAATCATAAAATTCTAGTATAGTGTTTGTTTTATAAATTTTAGGATTAAGGATCAAATTAAATAGAAATTTTAGTTGATACAATAATTATTTTCAGTATTTTATGGATTTTATTTAACACATTAGCAATCATTATTTCATGTATTATAATTTTATTTATATTTATATAATATATATTTTATATATATTTGTATAGATGTATATAAAATATACTTAAAACTTTAAAAGCAACAGCCCATTAAATTGCTTTAAAGGAACAATAAAGACATTTATTATATTCAAATAAAGGCTCATTATTGCACTGTATATTCATCAAAGTAACCTAGAAAAGTAGAACTGTTTCCAAAAAAGATTAAAAAAAAAAAGTTTTAATTATTGATAGTAATAAGAACCATTAATTGAGCACCAATAATAACTGAGCACAAAATCAGCATTATCAGAATGATTTCTGAAAGATCATGTGACACTGACTGAAAACGCAGCATTGTCATTACAGCAACAGATTATTCTTTTAAATATATTAAAATAAAAATAGTTCTTTTAAATGGTTAAAAAAGGGGTCTGTGATCATTTGTGATCAAATAAATGCAGTCTTGGTGAGCATTAGAGAACTTGAAATTTAAAAGTGTTTAATTATTCCAAGGCTTTGACTAATAGTGTATTCTTATTTTATTTTTCAAAAAAGTGTGTGTGTGTGTGTGTGTGTGTGTGTGTGTGTGTGTGTGTGTGTGTGTGTGTGTGTGTGTGTGTGTGTGTGTGTGTGTGTGTGTGTGTGTGTGTGTGTGTGTGTGTGTGTGTGTGTGTGTGTGTGTGTGTGAGCGAGAGAGAGACTATTCTCTGTTGCAAGCCATAAGGATTTCCTGGAAAGAATGTGTGGTAAGAAGCATATCAGCTTGAAAGTATCCATCCTCTAAAAGTGGCACATAATTGTGACCGGCAAAATCACTTGGACTCCTGCTGACATGCACGCTCTCACAGTAATTATGCTCAGAATGCATTTAGCATGCATGCACACACACAAAACCACATGCTACAGACCGTACGTTGTAATAAGCGTGCACACAGATGCACTGCAGACCCTTTAATAATGCTCCCACAGGCTGTCAGTTCCTCTACATCTTGTCATGTGAGCTTACAGTACTGTAAACGCTCACATTCACTTTCTCTCTCTGTGGCTCTGTTCCATAATCTAGTGAATTGCCTGCATACAGTAGGAAGCATTGTAAGGCTTCATATACATGCTCATGACTGTTCCAAAATGTCTGCAGCTTAATTATAATGCTTTCTAAAATTGCTTCTTTTGGATAATTCTAATGTATCCTTCACAGAGAAAGCAACCCCAGAATATGATGCAACAAGCTCAGTGAAAAAGGTGATCCATCTAAAATAGTAAATGACTTCATTCAATATCAAAAATGATTGCTAAAAATTATTTAATATAAATGTTACGTTAAAAAAATGATTTTTTTTCTAATATTTGTGAGTGTATTTATGCATATGTTTGTTGCAATATGAAAATCCATAAAACCCAACTATAATATATTTGTGTGTGCATAATCAATCACTATGTCCAATTTTGCCATGATTTTTGGGAATAAAATAGGATTTCTTTTGTCATAGAATCAGCTGTTTTGATTCTTTAGTATTACATGTTCACCAATGCCCAGTTAACTGCCTTTGTGATGAATCTTAGCCTCCAACAAAGTTAGCAAGTGCTGGTGTGTCTGAAATAGTTTTATGAGAGAAAAAGATACTAGATTGTCTATGTTGATACTAACTTATCTGCAGTGTTAATTTTCAATTTTTAGTAATTTTGTTAGGTGCTTTTCTCATTCTTATTTTTTTTTTATTTGTCTGCTTGTTTTATTTCTGTTTAGTCTTATTTTTTATTTCCGTTTTAGTTCAATTTAAACTACCAAATCAACATTTCACATTTTTGTTTATATATTTATATTTATTTACATTGTGTGTTTGTTCATATATTTACACACACATACACACACACACACACACACACACACACACACAGAGAGAGAGAGAGAGAGAGAGAGCTCGGTAATAAATGATTACATGTAATCTGGATTACGTAATCAGATTCCAAAAACTGAGTACTGTAATTAGATTAAATTACATTTTAAAATACTCATAATCAGATTACAGTTACTTTTTTTATTGATTACATGATTACATATTATTCACAAAATAGCAATAAATTATTCAGAATTTATTCATTCTCCCTAATTCCACTTTTTCATTTTTTAAATATTCCTCTCAAAAATAGCCTGCTGCATATGTACATTTAGAAAGTCTTCCAGTTTTGTGGGCATTCACACAAAGACCAATCACTAGTCGGGTGGCTATAATTACATAGAAAACTGAGAGGCCACATTTACAAAAAATCATTTGAATTTTTAAGAAGTGTTTTCTCAATACTCAAAACTACTGATGAACACATTAATTTTTATTTGAATTATCAGTCAGTGGGTTATTTCAATATGTTATTTCTTATTTACATGTAATGCAGAGATTCCAGGGATTATATGTATATATATATATATATATATATATATATATATATATATATATATATATATACACATTCCCTTGACCTTATGACCATACTATTATACTATTAAAATGTTCACTCAAGCAGTCCACTCTTCTCTTGTTTCTTTTATTATTGCAATATGTTTTTATGAGACAACTTTAGTGAGGATGTAAATCTGGCGCGATTGAGAATGTGACAGGATTGGTGATGTAAAATACCCAATCAACTATATTAATCTTGAACAAAGTCGTAAGACATCCAAACTATATGGTACAGTCTGACATAAGACCGCTGATGCCGCTCAGTCTACTGTGCCTTTTACTCAGTATCTCACTTGGGTCATATCCTACAATCTGACAAGCAGCAGTCATAAAGGACAGAAGAAATCACTCAGTGTACAGTGGACTTTAGAAGGAATCTCACTGGGCCTTGAAACCGAGCCTTTATCTCTCTTTCACTTTCTCTCTGACATCCTCTATAAATATTGACCTGCCCAGTGGGTTCAGAGCAAAACGTCTCTCCTCTCGTTCTCCCATACATGCACTGCTGAAGTTTGAAGCAGTTCCAATCGGCTCCTCTGTAATGACTGAGAAAAGCCCACGCTGGCTGAATTAGCTGGAGTTCCTGATGGATTATGGAGGCTGATTGAATTGTGAATAAGGCGGGGGAGGGGTCGCACTGATGGGGGAAGGGTACAGTGAGCTGATCTGGCACAGCGGCCGGGTTTCTTCTGTGATTGCTTCAATTAGCTGATCGAGCCACTGCCTCTGCATATGGCTTTGGCGGGGTTACCATGGAAACGACGCCGCGGCCCCATCCTCACCTCATGCTCTGATCTCTGGAGCGGGGGGGGGGGGCTTAGGGATTGTCACAGAAAGGTCCGTGCGTGTTCAGTTGCATGCAACGGCTTCCCAAACATCAAGCGATAATTACAAGAAGAGTTCACCACAAAAATTACAATTATGTCATTTTTTTTCACAGTACAAACAAAAAATCTCCAAAAAGCTCCAGGTAGTCCATATGACACTTATATGTGACCCTGGACCACAAAAGCAGTCATAAAGGTCAAGCTGAATAAATAAGTTTTCCATTGTTGTATGGTTGGTTAGGGTACAACTAATTGAAAATCTGAAATCTGAGGGTGCAAAAAAAATTAGTTTTGATATATTTACGGTAGGATATTTACAAAATATCTTCATGGAACATGATCTTTACTTAATATCCTAATGACTTTTGGCATAAAAGAAAAATCGATCATTTTGACCCATACAATGTATTATTGGCTATTGCTACAAATACACCCATGCGACTTTTTTTAGGTCTGAAAACACAAGGCTAGGCAACCACCAAATCAGCTGTCATGTCAGTCTAATCAAAGGATTATACCACGAGCGCTCTAAAATCTTTGTTTTTTTTAAGTATCCAGTGGATGATCGAGGGGCACAAGAAGAATCTGGAGGGGCACAAGGAGACCCGGCCCTGCTTGCATCCATTAGACTTTATATCCATTGTGATTTAACTGGATCAATCAGTCGATTTGATTCAATGTTATTTGACTGGACCCAAGTCAATCAGCAGAAAAGCAAACACACTCATAAAAATAAAGGTTCCAAAAGGTTTTTTGCATGAATGCTATAAAAGAACAATTTTTGATTCATCAAAGAACCTTCAGTGAATAGTTCTTAAAAAAAAAAAAAAAAAAAAAAACTTTCTGTTAGTGTGTAGAACATTTCATAATCTAAAGAACCGTTTTCCACTATAAAGAACTTTTTTTCCATTGGAAGATCCCTTGCATGTTCAAAAAGTTGCAGAATGACGTGTACTGATGAATCATGCTCAGTAAGACCAGGAGCAATCCTAAAGGAGGTCACCCGGGTCAATTCTGATATCATGTTGACTTTAAGGCTTTAGAGGTGGAGGCCTAAGGTTAGTCTAAGGTGAGGCTATAATTATGATGGCTTTATAAAATAGGAAGGTCCTTACGTGTGCAGGATGCATGATGTAGTGTGTGTGTGTGTGTGTGTGTGTGTGTGTGTGTGTGTGTGTGTGTGTGTGTGTGTGTGTGTGTGTGTGTGTGTGAAAAAAATATTTTCTGTTGTTATTAGCACCTTTATGTCATTCCGAGCTTTGTATGACTTACTTTTTTTTGTAAAAAAAAAAAAAAAGTTGAGTCAACTTAAAATTTTAAGACAACCAGCTTCAGCAGATTTTTGAGTTTGCTCAACTTATTTTTGTTGAAGATTCACAAATTTTTGTTGTATAAACTTAAAATGACAAGTTGAGAAACTCAAAAATCTGCTGAAGTTGGTTGCATTAAAATTTTAAGTTGGCTCAACTTTTTTTTTTTTTTACAGTGTGTAAAGGTCATTGCACACTGAGTCCGAAATTCTCGTCTGAAATTTTCGCACCTCACGTTGTGTCAATCATGTTTACACACTGCCTCCGAAACTTTCGTCCATCATAAAAAAAATCGGATCAGGTTTGATTTTCTGTGTTTTCGCATCCGTAGCAAGTATTTTGGTGGGAAAGCATGACAAATATGAAAGTCACATAGATTTGGAAGAACGCAATGACGACAGGATTTTCATTTCTGGGTTCAGAGGGTTTGGCGGATGTTTTAGGCCTCATCGAGATGTAGACTGATAATCTATTGGCCACTTGATTGAAGGCCAGGAGTGACATATCAGCCGTGGAAGGTGTGAGGTATGGTGAACATGTCCAGACAGCAGCTGTGATTCACTGTGATCCACTCAGACGGAGTGTGTGACTTCACACCCAACCGCACACATTCACTCCAAAACAGCCAACACACCCCGTCACCTCTGCTCTCATGACACCATTGTCAACAAACAACACACAAAAACAGCTCATTGGGGACATTTATATATAGAATGTATCAACACATTCTAAAAACATAGCAAGTGTACATAAAAATCAAATGAAAAGGCCATCAAACAAAGTATACAGTACAGTCAAAAAATTGGGGGCAGAACATTTTTTTAATGTTTTTGAAAGAAGTCTCTTATGCTCACTAAGGCTGCATTTGTTTGATTGAAAACACAGTACATCATAAATATTGTGAAATATTATTTCAAATTAAAATAACTGTTTTAAATCTGATTTGATTTTAGATTCAATTATATTTTTGTTTTATTCTTTTTATCAGAATTAAGGATTTAAATATACATTTTGATTTTTTTTCTGTTTTTAATTTTATTTAATAGTATTTTTAAGAATTGTATATACGGCTTTAAACAATAATTGTTTTTTTCTTATTTTTATTTTTTTTATTTTTTTTTATATAGTATTGTGAAATATTATTACAATTTAAAATAACAATTTTCTTTTTTCTTTTTTTTTAATACTCTAGTCTTCAGTGTCACATGATCCTTCAGAAATCATTATAATATGCTTTGGTGCTCAAGAAACATTTCTTATTATTATCAATGTTGAAAACAGTTGTGCTGCTTAATATTTTGGTGTAAACAATGATGCATTTTTTTCAGGATTCATTGAATAGAAGGTTTAAAACAACAGAATTTACTTGAAATAGGAATATTTTGTAACATTCTAACTATTTCATATAATTTTTGATCAATGTAATGCATCCTTCCTGAAAAAGACAAATTTCTTAAAAAAAAAAAAAACTTACTGACCCCAAATGTTTCTCAAAAGCAGAAAAGTTTCTTTTAAGAAATGTCTCCTTTCTGAGAATTATCTTTGTCAGTTGCATCAGTTAAGAAATTTACAATCGTTGTAAATCTATTTTGAATGACCTGACCTTGAGTTCTGAGCAAGATATGAAGAAATAACTCCAGATGTGCCTGAGTTAATGGTGATCTGTGTTCCTGCCACTCTCACACTGGGCCAATCAGCGGGAATATCCTCTCAGCGCATGGAAAACATGGATTTGAGGCCCATGAAGATAGAGGAGATGAACTGGATGTCATGACAGCTGCTGCAAAGTGAGAACAAAAAGACATTTCACAGAACCAACTTTCCTGCCACAATTTGTTTGCTTATTTACCCTTAAATATCCGCCATCAGATGATGGGATTAGTGATGGCAAGTTCGGATCATTTTACCGACTCGGACCTTTGAGTCTCATTCAGCAAAATGAACGAATCTTTTTTCGAGTCAATTCATTCATTTTAGCAAAATATAATTAAAATGTTACGTGTTACTTCCCTAACACGTCTACTACTTATGCAAACATTGATCACACTACAAACAATACAAAACTATAATGCTATAAGAAACAGAAAATATTAATTCATTGTTTACCTGGGTCTTCAGCAGAGGTGGGACCAAGTCATTGTTTTGCAAGTCACAAGTAAGTCTCGAGTCTTTGCATTCAAGTCTCGAGTCAAGAGAGGCAAGTCCAAGTCGAGTTGCAAGTCCTCAACTTTTAGCTTCAAGTCTTAAAAGTCATTAGTGATCTTTGCCCAAATTAGTGTCTCAGTATTAATTACCACATCAAATTTATAGTAATTTATATCAGGATGTTGAGTAGAATGGGTTTTACATAGGCTAGTTTAATTTCATGTGAGATGGGTGCCCTTAGTAAAACCAAAGACTATAGAATACCCAAGACATGTCACTCATATAGTTTTGAATGTGGAAAAATGCAACGCTCAATATGGCCGCTCAATCGCAGGAAGCCCCGCCTTCTGAATGAAAGAGCCAATCACTAATCGGTAAAGTCAGCGCATCACTGCAGCTGTCGTTAGAAGTCCCGGTTGCTATAGAAACAGTCAGCGCTCTGAGATGTGCACTCAGGACTACGCATGCGCACTGGCTGATATAGCCTGAAAAATAAGCTTTTTATAACGCTATTTGAGCATTTATGATACAGTTGTTGTCAGATTTCTTTGGTTATTTCAAATATAAAATTTAATTGTAAGCTTAGTGAACAGTTTTGGAGAATTTGATGTTTCCCCATTCAAAGAGATAGGAGCTGCACTTGGATGCCCGAGAGGCGTTTCAAAGATGGCCGCCGAGTGACATGACTTGTCTTAAAGAGACTTTGGTAAAACTACTCAAGTTATATTTAGGGATTGTGCCAAAATACAAGCAGTGAAAAAAAAACTATTTTATTAGCAACAGAATAGCAAAGACAACAGAATTTCATAGAAATAACAGCTGCAATACTTTGCACGTGTGCATAAGAAGAATGTATGCTTCTATGTGTTATATCTAAGCCAATGAGCCATTATTTGGAACCTCAATGAAACTGATTTAAAAACGAGAGCGGAAACACAGAAAGAACTGCTTTGAAACAACTAGAAGAAATAACTGCTACCATACTTTACCATAAATGATGTGCCATCCTTTATAACTAAGAGTAACAAAGACAAAATGTTGTATCGCTAAATTTAGGGCCTATGTACACTATATAGCCTACAGACTGATTTACAACACATGAATTTAGTTAGCCTATTTATCCCGAAAGGAATAAAAGTGAAATGAGTGCCTGGTGAGGTGGGAGAAAAATTTTGTATATTGTATAGCTATATATACAATGCTCATTTTGTGAAAGAAACATTATATTTTAAATGATCATTAGGCCTATTGCCTCTTTTTTTCCTTCAAATTATAGTGAAATTGTTGGCAATGATTAATTTTAAATCTATATTAAATCAAGGTTTATCTAATAATTCTGTTGCACCAAACTTAGCAGGTTTATATTTTAACCCATCATTTTGATCCTGGATTTAAGTAATATTTAAGATTAACTTTAATCCTGTTGCACCATAACTTTAAACTCAGATTTAAATCTTAATTATGGATTAACTTTAAATTTAAAGGAGGTTTAAATAAAATAAAATGCGCATGCAATTAAAATATGTAACTGACTGAACAAAAACAGTGGAGATCTGACCAAAAAAAAAAAAAAAGTGTCTCAGAGAGGTGTTTATTACAAATAAAAATAAAAATTAAAGCACATAGAGTTGACAGATTGCGAGGGTCATGGCGGGATGCCCGGGATGCAGATCCGTCACTCATGGTGCACCTCGTTGTCGGACAAGCAAAAGAAGTAAAGAATATGTTTAGTATTTCACAGCAGCGGTCACGGTGATGATAAGGTGAGCACCAGTGATCGCGGCTGCACCTCTCGTTTCTCATGCCCGCTCCGTGTGTCTGCTGGGCGGCGATCAAACAGGCAGAGCAGCGCTTTTCACAAGCGGAGATAGCTACTAGACGAATCATGTCATTTTTTTTTTTTTTTTTTTTTTTCTTATCTCGGTTCTTTTGTCGTAAGTTATGCTATTACTACATTAATTTATACTAGTATATACTGTATCAAGCGTTCCCTGAAAGCAGTCTCTGGCTTACTGCCAGTCAAGCCCAAGCACACTGCACCCCTCTAGAGTGATAATGACCCTGATCTGATCATAAAGTCTTTCCGAGTCACAGGGCTCAATTCCAAGTCAAGTCTCGAGTCATTGCTGTCAAAGTCTAAGTCGAGTCTCAAGTCTTCTTTATTTATGTCGAGTCGAGTCACAAGTCATCAAATTTGGGACTCGAGTTTGAGTCAAGTCTCGAGTCATGTGACTCGAGTCCACACTCCTGGTCTTCAGTTTATGATTAGCTCACCTCACCTCTTATCTGACAAGTCTTCTGGTTTGAGTCATTCGTTCATCATGTGACAGCCCCATAAACTTAACCAATGCAATCATGATGGTTCTTTGCCACTGAATGTGGTATCAAAGGTAATAAAGAGTTGGTTATTATTATTATTAAGTCTCTTTCCGGCTCAGACTGCATAGGTTAAGTTTATTGGGCCCGTCACGTGATGAACGAACGACTCAAAAACCCGAAAACTCGAAGCAGGTGCTACTTGACTAATTCCAGTACAGAACCTATAGGATGTTGCGCATGCGTGACTGAACGAATCACTCCCCGAGACAACTCGTTCTTCCTGAGTCACATTAAAGATTTGTTCAAAAAGAACGAATCGTTCAAGAACGACTCATCACTAGATGGGATGAGTTTGCATGTGTGGGTAATCCTTACCTGAATGGTTTCGTTCTGGAGGAACTCCATGTTAGACCTCTTTGTCCTTACATAACCTCAGGTGGAGACTGAGACTGTTTGCATTTTTGACCCACCCAAGTCCAATTATTGAAGTTTATTGGGTTATTTTGGGTATTTGATATCTGAGAGGCGTTGATATTTAGTTGATAATTAGTGGTGTTCTGTTCATCAGCATCACTAGTTCTCATACTTAATCATAAGTACTACACCATACTGCATAATTATTTGTGGTATAGACATGAATAATTTCTCAAATTGCCTAAAATAAACATTAACTGAAATAAAATCAAATATAAAAATATTAAACTTATTTTATTTCAGCTAGATGCCAAGGCAGCATTTCTTATCTAAGTAAAATAAGTAAATCTAAAAATTAGTTTAAAAAATATATATTAAAAAAAAAAAGATAAATAAATTACAACAAAATTACTAAGACTTTAAAGTGAAAACGGAAAAAAAAAATAATATGAAAAAACTAATAGTAAAATAGCGCTGCTCACTGCACCACTCACTTTTTCATAAAATGTAAAAATCTAGTTTAATACAGATATTATTTGATAATCTGTAGTTTTAGCTTGCTAACTGGCTGCCAAGGTCATAAGATTCTCTGAGTCTTCATAAATTCTTGTAATTAAAGAAAAGAAATGACAGAACTTGAATATTAATGTCTAACAGCAGGACGCTTGTTAAGGCTTTTTTATATTCTGTTATTATTGCTTCCCTGCTGGTCTCTCTCTCTCTCTCTCTCTCTCTCTCTCTCTCTCTCTCTCTCTCTCTCGTCTCTCTCATTCATTTAAGAATAAAAACACAGTAGAGACAGACTTTTATCTCTGTTTAAATCCTTCGGTAGTTCTCCGTGTTCTTTCTCCCTGTGACAGACGGCAGAGTTTGGGAACAAGAAAACTTTCCAGATTCATCAGAACATCACGCTCCATTAGAATGAGCTGATTTATCACCCTGTTCTTTTCTTCGTGTTCCCACTAAAACATCGCACCTCGCTAGAGAAGCACTTTACGGGATCGTCATGACTGTTTGTCCAGAACAGAAAGAAATGTGCAAACATTTCCCTTTTTTCTGGGTGACTTTGGAAAATGTGTGTGTTGAGAGAACATTGAAGCTCTGAAAACTTTGCTGCATGATGCCTGTTAGAGGCTCGACTCAATGACTTAGTAGAGTTTGACATTACATGCTGCTGAGAATGTGATGCTTTAAAATGATTAATTATATATATATATATATATATATATATATATATATATATACAGTATATCAATCCATTTTTTAGGTAACCCTAAAATATTTAGCAAATATAAAATATTTTTCATTTCTTTATTTTTAAGCATTTTGTAAAAATGCAAAACATAAATTTTAATTTAGAGTATTTTGTTTAATAAAATGCCATTTCATTTTTATTGATATTTATATTGTACTGATATTTTCATTTTGATTTTATATTTAATATTATAAAATAAAATTAAAATATTATATATTTTATTTATAATTAAATAATAATTTATTTTAATAAAATAATCCTTGTAATTATTATTTTTTTCTTTCCCACTATTTTTTATCATAATATAAATATATATATAATAAGTGTAACACAGGTAAGTTTATTGAGGTACTAGCAGATGGGAAATCATGGAGAGTAATGGCAGGCGAGTATGAGATACTGATATCAGTCCTGGGGATATCTTTGAGAAGCTTGACAGTCTTAATCCTTGCAGGATTGTGGGAGCAGAGGAGTCTGAAGACGAGGGGAAACAACGTGGGAGGATCGCTGGAGAGACAACAGGATATTAGAAGGTAAGGAACACAGGTTAGTAGGTTTAGGGGAGTCAGGTACTGTTCGGGGTAGTGAACGGTAGACCGGACAATGAATGACTGAGTGCAGCGTGCTTTTGAGTGTGTCTTGATTGGAGATCGGCAGGTACAGGAGATCAGAACCCAGGTGCAGGTGATCAGAACACAGGTGCAGGTGATCAGAACACAGGTGAGTGAGATCTGGTGTAGGTGGTGGTTGATGACTGAGGTGACGGAGGAGGCTGTGACAATGTGACATCTCTGACAATATATATATATATATATATATATATATATATATATATATATATATATATATATATATATATATTTACAATTATTATTATTATTATTATTATTAAATTTTAAAATAATAATAATAAAATATTATTAAAATAAGGAAATTTTATTTTATATTTGTTTTCTAATTTATATTAAATAATTTCTCATCTTTTTTCTTGCCCTCCATCTTAGAGTTTTTTTTTTTTTTTTACTGATCTTGTATTATGAGACAGGGGTGTTTTACGATTTTTACAGTACAAGGTAGCTCAGTAGTTTTTGTAAGTGAAAAAAACTACTGAGCTAGTAGGTGTGCTATCAGTGCACAGGTGTACACTGATAGCACACCTGTGCTGTGTTAAAGTGCCATCTTTGTAGGCAGCCGACTAGGTTTTGGATCAGAGCATTTGATCTTCTCTCGTGTAGAAAATAATTGAGCAATTACAAGTTGAACTTCCCCAGCGAAACATGTTACTAACTAGAGCACAGTAGCCCATGAATCAAGCCTTTGTGAGATTAATTATCATTATCAGTGCTTCTGTGCTCATGAATCTGGCTCACACACACACACCAGTCCGTTTCCCACATCCATATGCAAACACCTCCCTCAATTTGAAGATCTTCAAGAAACCCAAACCCCATTACCTCCCAAACTTTCTCCTGTCCATTGCTGCTTCACATGGGAGTGAAACATTCCTCATCTCCATCTCTCATTTTACACCTCCGCAACCTCCATTTCAATAGATATCTAGAACGTTGACCACAAAAATGATGTTGTCCTGGATTTACTTAGCAACAGATGCCTTGATTTGTAAAGCATGTTGAGAATTTCACTGACACTGTGCATCAAAAGCCCACCTTACTCACAAAGATCTCTTTTCCACTTTGTTCTGAAAGGACTTTGCTGCATGTAGTTTAAGACATATGGTTTGAGAAAATTAAATGTTGGTTGGTCATCATGTCTTCTAACCTTGTACTGTTTTCTTTATATAGCCTTTCTAGAGTATAGCCTTTTCCATACAAAAAAGTGAAGGTGATTCATACTGCCAAGCATCTACAAGGACACTATAAAACTACTGTAAAATCAATCCATATAACTCATGCACTATATTATACAGTAAGTATCCATTTCAATGCATGAGCTGGAATTTAGATGAAATTGGCCAAAACTCACAGGAAGCTAAATTTAATTTACTCTATTTAAATGAAAAGAAATTCAACAATGGAAGCCCATAATAAAAAAATAAAAATTAAATAAAGGCCATTGAGATGACAGTTTGGAAGGAAATTTAAAAAAAAAAAAAAAGTCATAATTTTGGGAAATAAAATCACAATTGTGAGATAAAAAACTTACTTTTTTATTTTTTATTCCTTGGCAAGAAAAAAAATTGAATTGCGACATGTATATTCAGAATTGTGAAAAAAAAAAATTCTGAATTATAAGTTTATATCTCACAATTTTTATCTTTTTTTCTCAGAATTACAAGTTTACATATCAGAATCGTATTTATTTGTTTGTTTGTTTATATATCTTTATCTGTTCTGTGTTTCAATTAAAAAAAAATCTGAATTGTGAGCTATAAATAGAGTATATAAATATTTATTATATATAAATTATTATTTTTTATTCCATGGTGAAAAGGTAATGCATTAATCATGAAATGTTTATCTATTTATTTAATATATATATATGATTAAATTTATAAACTACTGTACATACATATACATTTCTATAGTCGCCATTTCTCCCTTTCTCTCTCCATAAAATTTCGTAAACTTTTTTTTTTTTTACTTTCAAGGATTTTTCATTTGAAGTTTTCTTGCTTTTAATTAACTGCATTAACTGCTTCCATATATTCAAATTCTAACTGCACTTCTGCATTCTGTTTTTTTTTTACCTCAATTTAAACTGATTTGAATTGGAATTTAGAATGTATTCTCAATTCAATTTTAAATTCACGAGTCTGTGTGCCCGTATAATCTTAGCATTAGTGGCAAACAGATTTGGCAATGGAGGGCTCAGAGAGGCTATTCTACTCGAGCTCTGATAGCCTCCCTATAGACAGAAAGATAAATAAATAATTATGCACAAAAAGGAGGAGATGGGGAGGAGGAGGGATGATGAAAAACTAAAAACAGCAGTGGTAAGAAGCTGTTTTTTATACTTGGATGTTAATTGGAAGATTAGACGGGCGTTTTCTCCTGAAATTACGTTAATAACCTCACTTGTGCACAAGCCTGTTACAATCTTGACAGCATCAGTTTCTATTAACATTCACCGTATGGGAAACAAATTTGGACCTTCTGTCAAATATGTTTTAATGTTTCACAAATGAACGCTTATGATACAGGGTTGAAGCAACCAATTAAGTAACATTTGACCATTTTAATTTAAGGCTTAACTATTTGTTTAAATATTATTCACAGTATGTAGCTTGGTGCTTTAGAAACCTCTGAGCTTTGCAGTAGAAAATGTAGCGCACATAGATGTGTTGCAGCGTTTAAAAAAAAAAAAAGTAGTATTATGAACAGCATGACCTTTTTGCAGTGACATGACATTGCTCAATGACATGACTCTGCTAATGCTCTTGCGAAAGTCCATGCTCTTTATACATAAAAAAGCATATTGCAGACTGCATGAGCCTTTCTAAGAATCACCTGAAGTCCTCTTACAGTTGCTGACACCAGCATGAGGCCGTGAAGTACTTCATTATTCATTGAGCAGCGGACCTCTGACACGCTGTGGCAGCATTTTGACAAAGTCACAGCCGTTAAGGGGGTTGGGATTCATCCGCCTGGCAGCGGACATGTAATTTAATGGGAATAGAGCATGACAGTGGTCACCGTTACCGAGTGAAAATCCGGCAGGTGCGCATAACGCTATCGTCCCGGAGGAACCGAGGCGAAATGAAGTGCAGCTATGTTCTCGCTGCATGCTGTGATGATTGCACTCGCCACTGGCACCGAGCTGTTTCTGCATTACGCCCTCATGCATCCCGGGGCAAGTGGCTGCAGAATTTCATCGCTGTCACTTCGCATCCCCTTCCTGTGATGAGGCAGAGCAGGGTTTGCCCTGTCTGCACATGCAAATCAACTGGAAGCATATAACAGCTCTTTTATGATTGGCCTGCAATGTTTGCAAACTATGCATATTGCATATTACAGACCCCAGAGAGCCTTAAAGGTTGTTTTTTTTTTTTCATTATTATTTATTTATTTATTTATTATAGAATGTCACTCCAAAAATATACTTATTTCAAAACGGATATCACTGAATTAGGAGCTATATCACACTCTGTTTCTATTCAAGTTGTGACTTTAATACAAAAATGGAAAATCACTGTGTGATTAAAATGACATTTGCAGGAAAAAAAACTCCCACGTTCTACATTCTGATTGCTTTATCTCGATTTATAAATGTTAGATTCAGGGGGTTTTGTGGTTTGTGTTTTTTTAAACATATATAAATACTAATATTGGGTAAAATATTATATTTTTTTATTTTTTTATATAATTTTATACAAATTTATTTTATAATGAAATTTACTTTTTTATAATGAAATTTCACATTTTTATAATGAAGTTATATTTTTAAAAAAATTTAAAACTAAATTTACGGATGCTTGATTTTTGTGTGTGTGTATCAAAACACACATCGCTCAAAAATAGCATTTTGAAGAATATTCATTAAAAATAAATGAATTTAAAAAATAAATTAAATTGTTTGAGAAAATGACAAGAAACTCCATACATAAAATAAATATTGCCATTGCTCAGGGGATTGTATATTTTGTATATTCTAAATATTATGTATTTTTATCAAAAACATATTTTAAATATATCAACATTTACAATATTGGTAAAATAATGTTTTATTTTTATACATTTTATATAATTATATTTTATTTGGTATAAAAATATTAGAAAAAAATCAAATGAAATATTTATTTTAGTATTTCTTTTTTGGGTGTGGTTCTGCAAGTGTCTCTATGGAGGCTCCATTGTTTCTTCCTGTCTTTTTGCTTAAAGATGGGAAGCCCATATATGGGAAACAGGAAGTTGAGGGTGTAAAGTTGAAAAATCACATTCAGCATCATAAGTAGTTGTTAGTTTGTTGTGTAAGAATGCTATTTTGCTGATTTAGTGTTTGACAGCAGTGATATGATGTGTGAAATGTGCTTCATTTCTGATTGCCTCAGTCAAAAATAATCGCAGTGTCTTTGCAGGATGGGGTTTTAGTAAAAGAGCTAATTGTGACTAATTTAGTGTGACAGAAGTTTCAAAATGACTAACATCAGGAGCAGTCATGAAGAATCAGCAGAAATGAAGAACAAGCTCAGGAAAAAACTGTTCTTCTACATTTCTGACTGAAGGTAGAAAGCAGAGTAGACAGTTTTCATTGTTTTTAGAATACAAGAATTGACAATCACTCTCTTTTTGAAATTTTGTATTTTAAATCTTAACAGCATGATTGATTCTGAATAGTTTATCTTCTTTGTGAAACAGCTTCGCAAACAGTTGGATATACATATGTATGCATATTATAGTCTGTAAAATTACTCAATATCCAACATAATATCCACTCTGTTGGGATTTTAAAATACCACATTCTCTTTGTTTTTAAGGCTAGACTGTGCTATAGTATGGCTGTATGGATTGTGTTTAGGGTTTTAATGACAACGCATGTATAATTAGAGAAACGGTTCCAGAAAGTGTCTCTGGAGAGATCCTAGCACCTGAGCTCTCGTCAATACAACAGCCATACACTCAGTCACACACTATTTCCAGGAAACCACATCAGGTGACTTTTGGTAGTCATGGCGTGTTTGTTTTGTTGCCAGTGTGCATGAATACATGTCTGATCTGTTTTATTTAACAAAGCCTGCACTGCTGCCTCACATGCAACCTGCCATCTGTGCACAATCATGCTTGAGAGCGAGCTACTGACCTAAACACATGCTAGGAGCATATAATGTACATAAAACAAGATATAATGGACTACTCAGGTGGCAAATTTCATGCAAAGTTAATGCAATCCAGCATAGTTTGACAGATAAAACCTATGCAGGAATTGTGATTTAATTTAATAAAAACAATTCAAAAATCAGGTTGCGATTAAAGTATTTAAAAGTACATTTGCAGAAAAAGACTTTTACGTATGGACAAGAAATTTCCATGTTTTCATTTGTGGTTTATATATATAAAAGTTGTTTAGATGTTTAGGTGGTTAATGGAGTTGTGTGTATGTATGTACAATATATATATATATATATATATATATATATATATATATATATATATATATATATATATATATATATATATATATATGGTAAATATCTATCTATCTATCTATCTATCTATCTATCTATCTATCTATCTATCTATCTATCTATCTATCTATCTATCTATCTATCTATCTATCTATCTATCTATCTATCTATCTATCTATCTTTCCTAAGTACATTTATGCATTTGGCAGATGCTTTTAGACAAAGTGACATTTTATCAGCTCTTGCATTCCCTGGGAATCAAACTCAATATCTTGTCATTTCTAACACCATCTTTTACTGTTTGAGCAACAAGAATGCATTTTTAAAATAATCTATGAAAATAATCTATTAAATTACATGTTCTGTGTGTGCATCAAAAATGACTTAGCTTCATTAAAATAATAATAATAATAATAATAATAATAATAATAATAATAATAATAATATTTTAAAACTTCAAATATTGGGTAAAACAATCAATATTTTTTCCATTATTGTCTGATTCTACAAGTGTCAGGGGCTCTGCGGTTTCTGCCTGTCAGTCATTTTGCTCAATCATGGGAATGGGAAGAAGCCACATTCAGGATAAGTAGTTGTTAGCTTGTTGTATAAGAATACTATTTTGCTACTATGCTGGACTGGTCATGTGGACTCGTATGCAAATGCTGCATGGATTTTATCCATCAAACTGTGCTGGATTGCATTAACTTTGCATGAAATGTGTAATTTCTTGCAGATTTCTCCATCTATTATTGTGTTACTGCTATGGAAACGGCCACCACCAGGATGCATTTTTAGCAGCATGTGGTGCATTGGAGCCACTTATTGTACTCGTATAGGTCGCACAAGCACTGACATGCATTATTCATCAGTGGCATGCTTTGATCTCAAAGGGTTGCAGATGGTATAGGGTCATAATCTGCCAGCAAACTTGCCTGCATTTCACTTTAAGCTTTCACTGAGTCTCAGGAGAGCTGAGGATGCTCGAAGTGGCTGGTGTACGGCACGGCAGAGCTGACGCTTAATTTAACCCTGATTAGAGGTGCACTGTGCCAGAACACAGCAGAACAGAACTGGCGTGGGAGGAGGAGGATGTCTGTCAGATAGATCGGCCGCTGAGTGCAACAGCCGGTCTTTTAAGGTGAGAAGACCGGTTGTTCCATGCCTGTGCTTTCAGGACAGTTTTCCCTTACAGAGATTGACCATGTGATTTGGTTTAGAGGAAGTTGATCGTAGATTGATGCTGCTGGGTGCTTTGCCTCTGCGTTTGTGTAACTGGGTTAATGAGGGCGTTTTAACACTAGGGTCATTTATCATTGCACAGTGTCAAAAAGTATCAATAAACCCCAAAATAAATGAATCAGAAAGCACCAAATCATGTTTAGTATTTTGAACAAACTCCTGACTCAAAGTATGAAAAATACAAATACTGATTCTTTCCTTATAGTAAAAATTATTAGTTTAAAATAACTGCATATTTAAATACAATGTATTCCTGTCATAGAAAAGCCAGTTTATAAGAAAATAATTGTCTTATTATCAATGATGAAAATAGTTGTGCATGTTAAGTTCAAAAGAAACTCATAAAAATTTAAATGTCTTCGCCATCACTTTTGATCAGTTGAATGCATTCTTGCTCTATAACAGTATTCAAGTCTTAAATAAATAAAATAAATCATGTCTTAAAAAATAAATACAAATAAAAAATCTTACCCATTCCAAACTCTTGATAGCTTGTTTGTTTGTTTGTTTGTTTTAATAATGAAAACTAAAGTTGTCATGGTCAGTGTCACATGATCCTTAAGAAAGTCTTCTAATGTATTGATTTGGTGTTCAGGAAACATTTCTTATTATTATGTTGAAAACAGTTGTGCTGCTTAATATTTTTGTGAAAATCAAGCTACATTGTTTTTATTGTTTTTTGTTTTTTTCCAGGATTTTTTAAATGTATTTATTTATTTATTTTTGTAAAAAGAAAGTTCAAAAGAACATTTTTTGATGTAAAAAGTAAAAGTATTAGATGTAATTATTTAATTATTGTATGTATTAGATTAAATTCACTTTTGATCTGTTCAAAAATTATTTGCTGAATAAGTATTAATAAAAATAAAATAAAATAAAACCAGACTTTTGAATGGTAGTGAATATTATTCTACACATATATAGCGATACCTGTATACAAAAGCATGAAATGTCTCTCATAACCCTCTCTCACATTATAGGTCTCAAATCACATTCTGGACGTATAGTGAACTCATACTGAACAAAGGTGCATCATAAATCAGCAATACAGTACATTACTGCAAAACACACTATATACATGAAATATAAAAAGATATGTCTAATGTATGTATGACCACAGTAGCTCTTGTTGACAGTGATACAGCTTGTCTTTCAGGGCAAATACCACCAAGGGATTACATAACCCCTTTATGGAAAAAAATAATGCAATTCATTTTTATGTGATCATCATTTTTTAAAAAGATTAAATCGATGCAATCATGTAATATTACAGTATGGCCTTCAGCTGAACCCAGAGGTGTGTGTGTGCATAATATGGGACATTGTGAATTTTTATATCAAAAAGGACATTTTAAGCCATGAATCTATATGTGCATAGAACACGGTGTTCCTAACGACATACATAATATCTCAACAGCAGGTAGAGTCTTTCACGAGAACCTGCTGTGCAGAATAGCTGCACATTCAGACAGCCAAATGCTGCCCATATGAGACCTGCGGACAGAGCTCAGGATGGGGGCTGGGATTCAAGTGTTCGGCCCTGCCAGCATTTTCTTCTCCTCTCTCTCTCTGTGCTGTGGTCAGAAAATCCTTCTCTCAGAGGAGCCTGAAGGTTTCTGCATGTGGCGATCACGTTGTGCTTTCTTGTACCAGTATGCAGTATAGAGCTGAAAGGTCAGAATATGAAGAACATGAAGTGAGACCACAGGCATCACAATGAGCTCAGTGTGATTGCTTTCATTTGGCAAGAGTTAAAGGGCACAAAATGAGGGGCGTCAATTAATTTGACACGCTTGGTGCTCTTAAAGGGGACTGTACGCTTTTGAAGGAATCTTAAAGGCATTTTCGTGAATCTGTGAGATTTGCTTTATCAGTGCCAACGCAGGTGGCAGCTGCCAGGATCCATGTGAAGAGCCATATATGATTCATGCAGTGGCGCGGGCACAGCATGAGTGTGTGGAGTGGGGGGTGGACTCTATATGGAGATAATTGTGCATTGGGGGAGGGGCCAAGACTAATGAGTTTCACTGATGAGCTCTCATATGCATGCTGTATGTATGTGTGTATATATTAAAGTGACTATATATATATATATATATATATATATATATATATATATCAATTATTACAGTATAGTAAAATATAAGATGATTAAAATATATAATTATATATTATATATTAATCATAATGTTTATTGTGTGTGTGTGTGTGTGTGTGTGTGTGTGTGTGTGTGTGTGTGTGTGTGTGTGTGTGTGTGTGTGTGTGTGTGTGTGTATACACACAGGCATACATACAAGCATATACATACATAGAATAAATATTTTTGATTATATATATATATATACATATATAAGAATAATAGAATTAATAATATAAAAATGTATATTTTAATACAATAAGTGAAGAGGAAACTGAATTGTTTTTGAATGTCATAGGGAAGTAAGTCGCAAACCTTTCATTTGCTTGTCTGCTGATATTTTGCGCTTTACACTTGCTCATTTAGGTTATTAGTTCTTTTGGTTTCATTGTCATTATTTATTTATTTATTTTGTTTGTTTGTTCATCTCTCAACAGGTCACATCAATTCCAGTTTAAGTGATATTACACAACAGAATCATTTCATCAAACCGTTCCCAGCTTAATCAGTACTCCGTGACCTCCTGAAAAAAGGAGTGTCTGCATCAGTGCAGGTTTTTGTGCAGGAAATTGAGGTTAGCAGAAAATGGGTCACTGTAAGACTTGCGCTCTGTGCGTGGCCTACTGCCAGCGCCTGCGAATTGAAGGGAGATGCACAAAGATAATTAGCTGTTTGAGAACAGGAGACAACCGTGTTTCGTCTGATCCGTTTTGAGCTCTGACACTCAGCGTAAGGGTTAAGGTTTTTGTAAGCAATACCCATTTGCTTGAGTGCTATTTTGGTTGGAACTCTAGAAAGGATAGGAGCACATTAAATCCTGTGGTGTTGCTGTTACCTCAGAGGTAACTGAAGTTCAGATACTGCTTGGCTTAGGAGAGTGACCCGTCATGATAAATTAGAGATTATGATTATAATGCATCAAACACATCAAAATATTATTTGAAGTGTATTGAAATAATGTTGTGGACTGTGAGCACTCGTTAATTACATAAGCAGGGATGAAAGTAGCTCGCTAGCACAGATATCTGTGGTTTTTAGGGTGTTCTGATGATACTGGGGTATTTTGGCAGGTTCTAGGGTGTGTACGTTTAATAAATCATTACTAGGCTGTGGTGGAAATGACAACATATTCAGATTAAAAAATCATTTTCACACTTTAAAATTGTATTTTGCTATTGAAAGTATTTTACATTTTGAAAATTCTTTAAATATATATATATATATATATGTGTGTATTTTTTTTTCTAAATGTTCAAATAGTTCATTATTTGATTTAGTTGTGTTTAAAATGATTTTTTTTAATCATGGATTTTCATATTTTAAGATTGAGAATGTATCTGGGACAACAATAAATTGACAGAGACATAAAATTCTTGTTCCTGTATGTATTGCATTTGGCTATAAGATGGTATTTGGCGTCATTGATCTGGTGTGTGTGCCTGAATGAAAATATGAGGATTGAAGTCAATGAATTATGGCCATAAAATTGGGCATCATTATACATTTTTCTTTTTAAAAAAGTGTTATAAAAGTAGATTGTTATATTTCAGCATTCTGAAGTCATTTGATGAACAGACCCAAAATTGTATTTAAAGTGTGCTTAAAAGTGTATTTAGAGGTTGTTTTGGACTGTGGACACTATTGAGTTATCACAAATGTAACACACCACAGATATTTTGTTTTGCAAGAGAGAATAAAGAATAAGTACCACAAAATTGTGTTCAAAGTGCACTAAAACAATGTTGTTTTTGATTGTAGTCACTAGTTTTATTAGCTTTGTAATATAAGTGTGTGGGATACACAAAAATAGCTTGCTTTTGAAGCCACTTAGAGAGCACCTACCACAAATATTTGTTTTGCAAGAGAATACAAAGGAAGATTGCATTAAAATTGCATCAAACTCCAAAGTCAACTGAATTAATGTTGTTTTGGACTGTGACCACTGCTTGCTGTGTATTCCAGGAATATTATCATTTGAAACATTCTGCAACTTGTATACAAAGCAACTTGCACAATGCAATTAACATCAAGCATGCAAAACATGCAAAAAGCTTCTGTTTATTTGAATAGCACATTTCCCACACACCAGTAGTTTCAGTTTTGCTAAAATATAAAAGCGTTTATAATGTTTGTTTGTTTGTTTTTTTAACAGAATTTTACATAATTTCTTAATAGCTATGTTTCCATCCAAAGTTACGAATTAAACTTGTGCGCAAATATTGCATAAAACATTTGCAAATAAAGCACCATTTCCATCCAGCGAGTTGAAGAGAACAAAATCGTCACTTCCTGATTAACTTGCGCTAAATATCATCAAGAAAAATTAAATTTGCTGCAGTTTAGTACAACTGTATATAAGTATATAATCTTTTTGTATACAATAAATTATGAGCTTCAGAGCTCGCAGTTCTGGGAGTTAAGGAATCGCTTTGACGAGACTTTGCTCAACCATTTTATTAATATTTCAGATGCTGTGAAATGAGATTGGTCGTTGGTTGGTCCAGTTTTATGCTGTCCCATCGCAGAGTCACATGTCTTTTTTGATGCTCATTAAGGAATTTATTCGGTAAAAGTGTTCCTATCGTAGTTTATGCATTTTAAATTATGATTAACAAAGATGTAAATTATCTAAATTATTACGGTAACACTTTACAATAAGGTGTCATTTGTTAACAGTAGTTAATGAATTAACTAACATGAACAAACAATGATGAACAATGAACAATGAAACAATGCATTTATTACACTATTTATTAATCTTTGTTAATGTTGGTTAATGAAAATACAGTTGTTCATGGTTTATTCATGTTAGTTCACGGTGCATTAATTAATGTTAAACACAGCTTGTGATTTTAATAATGCATTAGTAAATGCTGAAATTAACATTAACTAAGATTAATAAATGATGCAGAAGTATTGTTCATTCTTATTTCATGTTTACTAATGTTGTTAACTAATGAACCTTGTAAAGCGTTACCATTATTACTTATCCGGTTTTCTTACCAAATAAGAAATTTATCCCATAAGTTTTTTATGCGCATTTTAAGAATTTATGCGCATCTTGGTGTTTCCATCCAGCATTTTTTTATGCAATATCCCAAAATGCGCATTAAAAAAATGTGGATGGAAACATAGCTATTGTAATAGTAAAACGTGACTTGATACAATTTTGACAGAGCAACTCGTGTTTTTAATGTAACTCCCTGTGTGTATTGTGCATAAAAATAGGCAGTAGCTTGTTGCCGTACTTGCTCAGCGCACCGCAAATATTTGTTTTGCCAGAAACAATGAAGTCTAGAACGAAAGTAATTTGAGTTATTTTCTCCTCTGCCAGATTTCACCACCCTCGACGTCAGTGGCGCCTCTGCCTGTGATGTCAGATGGTCTGAGGCTGTCAGAAGTGTTAGCCGGGTGCCTGATGTCTCAGTCCTCCCCTATTTACAGATCCGGCAAATCCATGCACCCAAACAACCCCGTCCACCACCATTCATCCTCTAAATACTGATAAAAACAACTGTCTGACCACAGACGCAGTGGAATGTGCTTCACAGCGTTTCACAAAGGCAGACGGTCTCTCAGACAGCTGCCAATTCTCTCACAAATGTGCGAGTCTGGGGTTCACGGGAGGTTGAGCCTCGCAAGAAAGCCTGTGTAGATGCCGCTACCTTCGTGGCCGGGCTTTCTGTTGCACCGGGCCCGGATCCAAAGCTCTGGATGAGCTTAAACTTGCTGTCCTTTTCCCAATCTGCATGGACAAGTCCTCCCTACCGCCGCATGTTTTTAATTACAGCGCGCATTTGGTCCAATGTTGCCAACAGGGCGAGACGGAGAGCGTAATATGTAATGCGCAAAGCTTTAACGTCTGGGTCAGGATTGAAGTCTTTTATGAAACCGAACATCTACGACCTGTTTGCATGCAAAACGCTTGTGGTCTCCCGCCTGCACAACAAATCTCTGTATTTGCGAAAGTGGTTTACGGCTGTCTAAGACTCTGTCTGGCTGTGGCCTTCCTGTCCTACATTCATCATGTGTCTCATCACTGTTTTTCTTCTTTTTCCTCCCCGCCTGGCAGAACGCATGAGCGCGTCATAGAGAGCAGACACAGTCCTAAACCACCAGACAGTGTCTCACTCCTGCGCTGAATCACAGGCGAGTTGTGAAAGGGGAGCAGCTGGGTATCTGCGTGTGGCAGGCAGAGGCCGTACAGCTCATCCCGTTCCTTCTGTCTGTCACTGGGGAGGGAATCTCTGGGAGTCCATTTGACTGAGCTCCGCCACCTGCACATACTTTCTCCATAATGTAACCGTCTGAAGGCCCAAGCCTCAGACTCTGCATTTTCTAATGAAGCATCCCAGCCAAATCCTCTCAACATTTCCATCCGCCTACATCCAAATTAGGCGGGACGTTTTTCCAGCTGTCAGGCCCAAAAATATTCATTTAAATCTGGGGTTTTCAAAAGGATGCCAAGAAATATCTAATTATTGTGATATTATTAAGTCAACATGTTTTTTTTTTCAGAAATACGTAGATATTCTGCATGTATAGATTTAATTTCTCCTAATATGCAGTCTAATATATACAGTTCCCATTTGCTTTCACTTATGTTACTGCTAGTATTTCATTTCTTCAAATGCAACATGAGGTTTGAGGTGGGCTTTGAGAATGTGGCGCGTGGTTTGCTCCGGCCCATTAGAGCACTGGGGGCTCTTTCCTCCTCTAAGAGCACTACAAATCTAGCATCAAAACTCTCAAAGCTCTGGGGGGAAGGATAGATATCTAGACTTTTGAAGGATGAGTGAGTGATAGAGGGAAAACCACATCATAGCACTTAATTCATCCCCTGCACAGATATAGAGCGAGAGCCGTTTCCGGAATGGACTTGCAGAGTGGTGGTATTCTGGGAAGTCAGCAGTCCGTCTGTTAATGCGGCCTGGCTGCTTGCCCTGAGCACATTCCAGGCGTTTGCCAATAAAATCGCAGGAGTCTGCAGTTCGTTCGCGTTCACCTTAGCTCCAGGTCAGGCTGCTTTTACAAGCTCATCAATAACATTTCCCTCAGCTTCTCTGCTGTGATTTAAGGTCCTCAGGAATGAATCCGACTGTGATATGATAAATATTGGCTCTTGTGTGTAATGATGCGCTAATCAGGAATACAGGAAATCAGATGCTGAGTAACATTCTTCACTGTGTCATGTTTCAATGGACACTCTTAAAAATAAAGGTTCTTTATTGGCTTTGATGGTTCCAAAAAGAACCTTTAACATCCATGGAACCTTTTCAATGCACAAAGTGTGAAATTAGAAATTAGAAGGAAAAAATGGTTCTTTTAAGAGCTGTTCACTGAGAGGTTCTTTGGGGAACCAAAAATGATTTTTCTGTGTGATTGCTGTGAAAATCCCCTTTTGGAACCTTTATTTTAAAGAGTGTAAAGACCCCAATATACTTCAAGCAAAATCAAAGAACAAACAACTGCTGGTATGTGACGATTACATAATAGGTTCCCACAAATAGCCAGACCTTCAAAATGACAGCAGAAGGTCTGGACTTCATTGGAGCTTTCATTGGCCAAGGAGCACCCAAGAGGCCGTCTGACCAACATGTAGTTCATTTTGTGAAGTGTCATGTTTAGGGGCATTAAAATGTGATGTCCATACGATAACAGATCAGAGTGCAACCAATAAATCATTCAAGATAGTTGTCATCAGTCCTCAAGATACTATGCCATAAATATCACATACTTTTGAAAATCTAGCATTTAGTTGATCCTGATAAGCAATCATTGTCACAGTTGTAAACAAGGTGGCTTTCTTCTTCCATGAGGGGGTTTAGCGACACAACAGCTTTGTTTTCAGGTGGACCATTAAAGAATGTGACATCAACATTTCCCAGAATTAGTTTTCAACAAATCAGATAATGACTTTGAAACTCCCAATGTATTTCCCATTTTGTATGCCTGATGTCTGAGGCTGAGACTATATAATAGGTAATTATGCTTTGGGTCTTCGCCGCCTTTGACCTGCAAATCTTCTCTGTTTAATTTCTTCTTTTCAGTCCGTTGAGGTAAGATGAGAGTAAAACATGAACACACTGGGGAGCTGCTTTATAGTAGAAATTAAAGTTGTTATTCTAATTGGAATTGACATTGACTGCTTTTTCATGACTGAAGAGCTGCTTGTTTCAAAGCAATATGTTGTATAAAGTTATATACTATAAATAAACGGGACATGACTTAAAAGTCTGTTGAAAGTGGATCAGATGGAGCACCAAAATACACTTCAAGCCAGTCACCAGTAGGGGGCGTGTCCACTCATGATGCATAGCATGTTCATGAATTTGGGGGTGGAGCTATCAAGATAGAGTATGATGATTTTGGGTAGGGACGTGTTTGTTTGGTGATTTCAAATATCATCAGCATTTCTCAGAAATCACTAAATGCACCTTTAATTAATGTCAGTTGCTGAATTGAAGATCTGGTGCAAACATATCAACATCGCTGTCATCAGATGCTTTCTTAACTGCTGCTTTCTCACCCCTGCCTGCTGTCTCTTGAATGTTGTCAGGGATTCAGCATTCCAGACGGGGTTGGTAAGATCATTGCACCAGCAAGGAACAGTGAATGAGATGGCCTGGAAAGTGATATTGTGATACTGATATTGATTTTCCGCAAAACGGATGTATATCTGATCTTTAATTATCACGCTATATGCAAATTTAACAGACTTCATGTAAACAAAAACAACAGATATGCACTGCATTTTATTCGCCATCAGCTAATTTCAAGATGAAAGACCTCAACTGGACAGAGAGCGGCATCAGCACTGGAAAGATTAGTTCGTACTAGTTTTAATGAAGATGATTGTGTGTTAATGGGTTACTCCACCCAAAATGAAAATGTTGTCATTAATCACTTACCCCCATGTCGTTCCAAACCCGCAAAAGCTTTGTTCGTCTTCGGAACACAATTTAAGATATTTTGGATGAAAACCGGGAGGCTTGTGACTGTCCCATTGACTGTCAAGCAATTTTCACTGTCTTGGCCCATAAAAGTATGAAAGATGTCTTCAGAATAGTCCATCTGCCATCAGTGGTTCAACCGTAATGTTATGCAGCTATGAGAATACTTTTTGTATGCAAATTTTTTTTTTTTTTTAAATAAAAAAATTTATTCAACAATTTGTCAGATGGACCATTCTGACGACGTCTTTCATACTTTTCTGGGCCAAGACAGTGAAAATTGCTTGACAGTGGTTTCAACAACCAGATGCTTTTATACTTTTCCAGTTCCATCTGGAATGCATCCCAGACCACCTCCTGAAGTGATTTGAACAATGGATTTAAAGACGTCTTGAAAGCATTTAGAGGGCATTTACACCTTTTTTTCATGGCTGGATAGCTATCCGATCAGAGAAAACGGATGAAGTGATCAGGTGTAAACAAGCCCAAAATAGCTCTGTAAAATTGCAGTATTCAAGGTAAAATAAGTCTGATTCTAAAAAAAAAAACAAAAAAACATCTGAAGCCTTTTTTCCCCATTCCACTGGCGCGTTTGTCATTTTTCAAAGCATTCTGTATGGCACCTAACAGTATACCACAGCTCAATTATTTTGAACTTCTTTTGACTTCTAAGGGGCCATTCACACAGAAAATGTTTTTGCTTTGAAAAACAGGAGACATGACCAGTGGAATGGGGGGGGGGCACATAATCAAATTTTTTTAGTTTTTTAAAATGTTCCCTTATGCGCGACACCAAGAGACGCCAGCTTAACGGGCAAACACGGCCGTTTAATGCATTTACATAGAAAGACAATGGAAAATTAGTGCAATGGAATAGAAAAACTGATTCTGTGTGAACGCCCCCTCAGCGAATTTCTTTTTAATTTCACACTGTGAGTCTGTGTGGGTCCTTAAATGCCACCCAAATTCGTCCATGTCTCCTCAGTAAACAGGTTGTTTGTCTTGTCGCCTATTTGAAATGCACACCAAAAAGCAGCTAATGGCTCAACCTGAAACTTGCTGTTGCTGGTGTTTTTGTTTTGAAAGTGTTTGCAGTTATGAAATGTGCGGTGAGCTGCTCTTCGATGTGTGAGAAACAGGATGAGGTTGGGTGCTGCCGTGTGGTTTGGACTGACATGATAACCCCCGAGCTGAGGACATGCCGAGCTTCTCTGCTGATGATTCGACCTCTTTCCTTGCGATGATGGAAATGTTGATATATCAGTAATGCATTTTAGAGATTGAGAAAGTGTGTGTGTGTGTGTGTGTGTGTGTGTGTGTGTGTGTGAGAGAGAGAGAGAGAGAGAGAGAGAGAGAGGGGCTCTTAAATACCCATTGGATACACAGCATGGATCTTTCCAGAGAGCACTTTGGCAGCAAAAGATCAAGCCAGAATCCCAGTGAAGAGACCACAGGGAAGCCAATAAGAAGCTATTTCAGGTGATTCGAAAGCTTGATGCTGCTTGGCCCATTTCCTGACCCTTCATATGAAACCCAGCATTGAAAGTGCTGACTGAAACCGCTACTTATACAAATCCTCTGTATTTCAGGTGTGCAGCCCCACTGGGATACAGGATACAGTAAATGCAAATAATACAATTCTGCTAATAATCTAATAATCATGCATATTTGAAATTGAAAAATAAACAGGCGTTTCTACTTTTAGCACGTGGGAAAACCCTTCTCATAATGTTGTTGTTGACAATGAAAGCTGTGAGTCACATTGTTTTGTGAGTGCGAGTGAGTGGAATTTTCAGTCGCTTGGTGGCAGATGTAACATGAACAGGTTGTGTGACATGCACTCATTCTTGAGAAGCATGAAAAAAATACTCACTGCTGTGTGAGTGTGCATCATTTAAGCTTGTGAAAAATCAAGGGGATAAAATTGAACTTTTAAATGCATTTTCACTTCCAGCAAGGATAGATGTTATTTGTACTGACCACCATTTGTTTTGTGTGGAGAACAATTTGGCTTAACATATATAAGTAATAATAATAATGATAACTAAAAACTGTCAATACATTTAGGTGTATGTTTATTTATTTATTATTTTGATAGCGAGTCATCATGTGATATTGAATGTGAGAACCACTGGTGAAGGAAATGTCTGCAGTCATTTGCAGAGATAATGACCACATTTACAGTCACCCAATTTTCTTTTTTGTCTACAAACTTGTGGCTTAGATGGGATCTTGTTGCATGTGTGGAAACAGCAAAACACTTATGTGATTTTACACCATCTGATTTGGACTGCTTCCATATTTGAGTCTAAATCCAGGTGTGTTTCTGATATCTGTACGCATGCCACCATTGACAAGCAAGCAATAAGAGCTACAGTAGTGATTCTACAGTAGTGTTCTTACCAACCCCAAACTTTTGAATGATAAATTTATGTTATAAAGAAATACAATTTTAACTGTATATGTGTTCATTTAGTTGTATTTGTTTTATATTTAATATGTAAGGAATAATTGACGACTGGCCCTTAAATTATCGCGTCTTGGCCATTGGACCTCGGGGGTGCATTATTTTTCTAATAATTCAACAGACCGAAGTCAATTATTCCGCTTATACTACGGTTTCCACACCTCAAGACATCGATCAGATGATATATTTCAAGGCATTCGTCCAGTTTTTCTACTTAAATCGCTATTGTGAGTAGGATTATTTCTTCCACATCTCATCCAACGCCTCCTTTGATAATTCCAAAACGTAATTTTAGTAATGGAGGCTTGAGCCGTTGATAGCAGACTAATGCAGTTAATACAGTTAATAAAGTTATGAGAGAGAGAGAGAGAGCGAGAGAGAGAGATTAACGTTACCTCTGTGAGTCTGTGCGTCTCTCCACAGTGTTCAGCAGCAATGCCTCTAGTTATAGTGAAACTTTAAGTTCATTTTCTTCATGAACAGCGCCGTTGTTGTGACTTCGCTTGTGAGAAGTCATGTAGTTTTTAAGTTGTTACTGATAAAATCAGTAACACATGTGCGGTAATTGTTTTGTTGTGCTACAAATAGAAATAGAAGCTCATCTCGATGATGATTTAAAGGAACACTCCACTTTTTTTGGAAATAGGCTCATTCTCCAACTCCCCCAGAGTTAATAAGTTGAGTTTTACCGTTTTTGAATCCATTCAGCCGATCTCCGGGTCTGGCGATAGCACTTTTAGCATAGCTTAGCATAGATCATTGAATCCAATTAGACCAGTAGCATCGCGTTCCAAAATGACCAAAGAGTTTCGATATTTTTCCTATTTAAAACTTGACTCTTCTATAGTTCTATTGTGTACTAAGACCGGCGGAAAATGAAAAGTTGCGATTTTCTAGGCCGATATGATTAGGAACTATACTATCATTCTGGCGTAATAATCAAGGAAGTTTGCTGCCGTAACATAGTGTGGCAAATTAGCTTAAAAGGGAATTGTATATAAATAATTACAATTAATTATGATTAATTACAATTATTTATATCAGCTGACAGTAATAACTGTAGCAGAATTAAATTGCCATCAACTGATCTGTCCGTCCAGCAAACATTCAGTGTAAGTTCATATCAACTCTAAGAAAGGATATTTTCTTGGCCACAGAAAATACTTTCCTAAATATTAATACATTAGAGCATGTAGTAAGGATCAAAATCGTAAAGAGACATTATTTTGCACGGCAGAACCAGAAACTCATATAATTTGTACACAAGAGTTTTATTAACTAAACACTAACACAAACTAATCTAACAAACAAACAAGCAAACAAACAATCACTCATACATGGGGAAAGGGCAAATGAAAGCTGATGGATGAAACCATCAGGAAACCAGAGAATGAAGCTATGAAAAGAGTCAGTTAACCACCTGAATAAAACCATCAGCACAGTTTATAACAGGGTCTATAATCTATACTAAACCTCTGTAACTTATACTAAACCTTTTGTTTAGGTAAATGTACGATACTTGCATTTCCTTTGTGATGCAGTCTCGGATGAACGTTCTGATGGTTTAAAGGTTTGGTGGTGTTGGAGTTGTTCAAGTTCTTCTGGGTTTGAAGGGTGATGAACTCCAAAAGATGTTATTCTGGCTCGGTGGTGATTGGGAGTTCCTTCCCAGGTAGAAAGTGAAAAAGAGCTAAGAAAGAGATCATCTGAGGTCCGAGGAGCTTTGGTTGAATGGAAAGTGAAGGCCGCAAGGCCTGGCACGAAAACCTAAGGGTCCAAAAGAGTTCTAGTTCACATCCTTCTAGGATCTAACAGAACCACAGACTGTGGGGCGTCACTGATGTGATAGCTTTATCTGCTATAGAGGTCACACCTCTGGGGTGTCAAAGAGCCAATGGTGTCTTGAACTTTTGGAGGGAAAGTTTATGACTCTTTGTCTCTAAGCATGGTAATTTGCAAAGGGGTTGGATTGGAAGTTGATATACAAACTATTATAGATTCTTGGGACACTAATATGTTGCATAGGTATCAACATGTAATATTCACTCTCAATTAGATCATCCGAAGACGAATTGATAGAGACCAAACATGGTATGAGTTACAGTGATATTAACAAGTGATATATCAAATGCATGCATAAAACTGTATACAATACACAAAAACATATACAAGAACAGTAATAATATACACAATGACCTGAATGATATGTGTGTTCATTCAAAGAAAGGTTTTTCTATGAATTAATTAGAGAAGAGTCCATTTTTATGGCATAATGTCTTTCCTATAGGAAAAAGGTAGTGAGAGTTGCTCTGCTTGCATTCTTTGAGCAATAAAACTAGTGTTATCTGATGGCTTGCCATGGAACCGGGGGCCTGAAGTCATTGACAGGCATACTGGCACCGAGTATGTGTATTGGGTGAGGGGTCTTTGACTATTTGTTTATCTAATAACTAATTGATTTGTTAAATCAAATGCAAAATTGCGTGTCTGATTGGTCCAAATGCTACAATGGCCGCAGCAGGCGCAGTGATATGCCACAGCAAGCACCACTCACATTTTCTTCAGGAAATGTACATATCTATTTCCACATGCTCTGCGTGATATCTCTGTGCCTGCTGCGGCCATGTTATGGCAGCAAACTTCCTTGATTATTACGCCGGAATGGGAGTATAGTTCCTAATCATATCAGCCTAGAAAATCGCAACTTTTCATTTTCTGCCGGTCTTAGTACACGATAGAACTACAGAATAGTCAAGTTTTAACAACGTGATCTCACAGAATTCCGTGTAATGTTCATTGACTTAATTAACCTCCGAATCTGTGGTGGCATCACGGAATCGCCGAAAATTCCGTGATGGGCTCACAGAAAAAATTCCATGATGGGCTCACAGAAGTGATACCAATGTAAGTCAGTGACAGGCATCAGCCGTGCTCCACACACGGAAACCCTTAGCATCAATATGCCGACGCGATATACTGGGAAATTTATCGTCATCATTATTGTTCAGAACTGGGTAGGTTTAGGGTAGGGGTGGGGTCAGGTACTCCAGTGAAACTCACTCTTTTTACGTGGTCTGATGCAGCGCTGGTGTTGAACCAGTGAATCCGTGCATGGACCACTGCTGATGCCTTCTGTGAGCCCATCACGGAATTTTCGGCGATTCCGTGATGCCACCACAGATTCAGAGGTTAATTAAGTCCGTGAACATTACACGGAATTCTGTGAGATCAGGTTGGAGCCTATTTTCAAAAAAAAGTGGAGTGTTCCTTTAATTTGTGTGTATTAGGTTAAAAGACACAACGGTTAAATTTAAGCGTTCCCATTTGCCTATCCCACATTTGTTTTTCAAATGACTAAAGTGGGTGATCCCTGTTACCTTTTGAACTCTGTAATGTCTAAAAAAGTATTCACTTTATTTGGATATGATTTCTGTCATCAGCTTCTTAAGTTTAATATTGTATCTGATATATTAAAATTGTGAAATGGAAAAGTACTGCATAGCAAGAATGACCCAATCCCGCTACTTACAGTCCCTTACAGTAATGCCTTTTGGCAACACCCAAAACTGGAGCCTGGCGTGTGTCCTGCTCCACCAAACCTTGGAATTCAGAGACAGTGACTCAGACTGCATATTTCATGGAGGAAAAAACTTATCTGGAGTTTGGTTGTGGAGACAGCTGTGCAGGGTCAGAAGAAGGCCTGGAGAGAGGGAGGGAGGGAGGGAGGGAGGGAGAGGAGAAAAGAGCGGTGAAGGATACCATGGGAAAAGTGATCTCTTTCAGAAAGAATGTTAGCGGTTCCAGCCCGTGATTCCAGCTTATAATGGATCACCTACCAATGGTTTCTAAGAACTCACATCTGCCACTGCTGTGCCTCTGTGCTGACGGCATTTGAGAGTACTATAGTGTGAGGAGAGGTGAGAAACAAGACCTGAGAGCAGCAGCAGGGCTCCATAGAGAAATAGATTGTTTTTTAGCCAAGACAGACCTACCATGAACTCCAGGTTTGTTAATTGGTTATATGTACTTCTGTAGAATTCTCAATTTAAATTATTGTGATTAGTTACACTATCCACAATCCTGAAGTCGCCATTTTATTTTAAATTACTTTTTCTTCAGCAAGAGTGCAATAAATTTATCAAAAGTGGCAGTAAGGATAATTATAATATTACAAAAGATTACGATTTCAAATAAATGTCACTATTTTTAACTTTCTGTTCATCAAAGACTTGAAAATATGTATCACTGTTTCCACAAATATATTAAGCAGCATATATACTTTTGTTATTGTTGTACTACTTTTACTATTGTTTTTGATCTATTATGTCATTTTCTCTGTTTCATGAGAGTAGTAAATTCCCTCATTTAAGTACACAGTATACTTTTGCCAAGTCGTTATTTTCTTGACTTACGAAAATAAATTGACTATGAAAATAAATTAATAAAATTAATATGTAAAATTTTATTTATAAAATAAAACAGTATTATTATTATTATTATTATTATGTACTTTTTTCTTCTTTTTTTTAATCACAATGGAGAAAATTAATGGGGGCAAAAATACCACAACCACTATAAAAAAGTGGGCGGTTACTGTTGCACTATATAGCCATTAAAAAGAAAGGACAAGTAGAGGTGAAGGAAGGTTGTTAGTCTTGCCTGGGTAAATATAGTATATTGTAATAGGGGTTTTGACATTTTCCAAGAATGTTTCTCTGTGTTGTCAGTAACCTTGGCCGTTGCACTACTGATCAATGGAAAAATGTGAGGTCTTCCTCTGAATGAAAGCAGTTGTGAGTTGTTTTGCACCAGACTGTGTGGAGCGTGTAATCCTTTCAGCAGATGATAACTGAGGCCCCGTGTGTTTCCCTTGAAATGCTGCACGGGTAGCAGCCGCCTGAAGCCGCACACACGGTCAGTACAGCAGAGATACACTCCCAGCCTCTTGTCTCATTTCATAACGTTCTCTTGCTTCCCTGGAACTCGAGAAACACAGAAAGAGCTAAAAAGAGTGAAGCAGTGAGAGATAAGCAGTGGGCTGTGACTTCCACTGAATTTCTGTGTTAATGTCGGCTGGGCTGTTGAGTGAGTAACAGAGGTGCTCGGATGTAAACAAAGCTCCGAGTGCATGCATCTCTTTGACTCTGTTACCGTAGACATGGCTTATGTTTACATGCTGGTTCGGTTACTCCGAATTTTTATTGGTTATGAGTCAATAAAAGTGGCGAGAGGTCACAGAGTGCTTTGTTGACATTTTATACACAGCAAACATGTGATTATACGAGTGAACTGAAATAGTATGTGTTACTAATAAGACAGGGATATTTTGCAACAGTGTATATCTACTTTCTTTTTTTTTTTGTAAGGTTACATTTAAATTTAAGGTGTTGGTTTTTATATGATATAAATTTATTACAATATTTTTGTATTTTGTTGTTTCATTAATTGTTTTGTCTTTCATTATTGTTTTACTGTTTCAATTTAAAGTTAATCTTACCCAATACAGCATGACTCATTCAGTGACTACTATTGGGGTATGTTGTCACATTTAAAACCTTTTTTTTTTTTTTTTTGGACATAATGTGACATCAAGCCCTGGTCTCTTATATTATATTATATTATATTATATTATATTATATTATATTATATTATTATTGAAGACTGGAGTAATGGTTGCTGAAAATTCAGCTTTGCCGTCATAAATTACATTTTACAATACATTCAACTAGAAGATTAGTTATTTTCAAAATATTTTTGTGTATTTTTGATCAAATAAATGAGTATAAACCCACTTCAAAAACACTGAACGACCCCAAACTTTTGAAGAGTATGTAAATTTAAAAAAAATATTCTAATTATAGTAATACAAAATAAAATAAAATTATAAAATTATTATTATTATTATTTATAATAATACAATTGTAATTAAATACAAAAAATCTGTTATATATATATATATATATATATATATATATATATATATATATATATATATATATATATATATTATAAATAAATGAATAATTTGCGGTTCATGTGAATTATTTTTGTGTTCAATTTGAATGTTTTATTCTAATTTATTTTTCAGATGCCACCTGCAAGGGATGGTCATTAATTTTACAGTAGCCCTCTAGGCATGCTTATTTGTTATGACAGTAAAATTTCAACAACCCTTTTTCAATCCTTATTCCTGTATGTCACAGCAAGAATCTGTATGATTTTAGTTAATGAGCCAATTGTTGGTGCATCATAGTGCACAATCCCATAGCCCACATACATCAAAGGCATTACCACGGGAAGGGGTGCTGAGGGTGCTGCAGCACCCCCTGACGTGTAGCCCAAGAAAATATGGGGGGGGCTGGGCGAGTAGCCCCTCATTGCAGAAGAAAGATCCAGGGGGCGGGGTTGGATCCACATCTAGTGGGTGGAGATGGTAGGTTTAGGGGTGGGGATGTGTGGGTTTAGGGATCAGGGGGTGGAGACGTGTAGGTTTAGGTATATGTAAGGTGGGAGGAGTTGGATCTGGATCTAACCACGCCCCCTGGATCTTGTGTTCTGCAGTGAGAACCATCTCAGGCTGGGGGTGCAGTGTTAAAAACAAATAAATGTACATTTTGTTACAAAAAATAAATAAAACTCATTTTATTAATTTGTATATTCATTCAAATTAATGGAAAAAAGAAGCCTAAGCCTACAATGACAATAAGCAACAGTAAACCATTGTTGTTAGTTGAATCAAATTGACTGTGAAAGTCGTTTCAACTTAAACTGACTTAGGAAGTCGTTTGTTGCCATGACTTTTTGATAATATTATTACATGTCTGTGCCATACTCAAATCAAGAATTAACGACCATTTCTACAGCCATTGCAAAGATACAACAGAAAAAGATCAACAGCGTCTACCTCAGCAGCAACCAATCTCGCATTCTTGCATCTGCAGCTCTTATTTTGATCTTTAACGTCAGATCTTTCCTATTCTTGGAACAAAATTAATGCTTAAGGTTGATTCAGTATTACCCTTACTGTAAAAACACACAACACACAACATCAGCAATACTACAGTGACAAAGTAGCTTATATTAAACATAAAACTTTTAACAGAACAAATAAGACAAAGCAATTTATTTTGTGACGAATAAATAAAAAAAATTCCTCTTACTTCAAACGAATACTTAGTTTGGATCATTATTAATAATAGTAAAAAGGGCTATACAATAAAACACTACAATGACAAATTCACTTATATTAAAGTGCCCCTATTATGGGTTATGAAAGGTTCTTTTTATAGTTTTGAGAGTCCCCAACAACAGTTTGACATGTATGCAAGGTCGAAAAACACTTTCATTTTCTTATAATATGCATTTATTTTTACCTTATTTGCTCAACGAATCCCAAACGATTTGCTCAATGATTCGTTTTTCCAAACCCCTACTTTGTGACGCTAATCTGCGGTGATTGGTCCGATTAGCCTTTTTCACACTTCCGCGTTCCTGGCTTCCGGATTGGCGCTTGCAGGGTAAAAGTTTTTCCGGTGACAACAGCGGCCATAATTAACAAGAATGAGTTTCAGAATCAAAGTCTTTTTTTACAAATTAGATCCTATGAAAATGCTTGAACTGCCGGTACTGTACTCTACAAAGCACAAACATTTCACAATTAACTGTTTGGTCAGCTCGGGTCATCACAAATACAAGTTTTATTAATTCTAAATGGTGGCATAATTCAGTTAGCTTTGCCATTCTGTCCGTTTGGTGCTGGCTGTGCATTATGACTCTCAATGTGATTTTTTCGCTATTACTATTAAAGTAATGTTGTATTTTCTAATTGCTCTCCTTTGCATTATTAATGTAATGGCGTAAATGTGCATTGTATAATGTGCCCTGGGAAATACATATTAAACAAGAGATGACTTGGATTCATAGCTTTGTTCCTATTCTATCGGGATTATGTTGTTGTGTTGAGTTTAATATGCTTCAACCAGACTGAGAATTGTTTAATGTAGGCTATTCTTGGAAAAATGTGCATGGTCATAAATGTTGTCATTTTGAAGTAATTTATCATGATGCGGCGATTCGAGGGAAACTGAGATAATACGCTCAAATATACCGGAGATCAAAGACTATTTAAAAAAAGGGACTTTGCCGGAGACGGAGAATAGAAACCATGCTATGTTATGGTGCTATGTTAAGCGTATTATCTCAGGAGTCAGCGGTCTGAGTGGCCATATAAGTTACAAACAAGTAAAATGTTATTTCTTTATAGATTATATAACAACAACTTGGAAAACAGACAAAACTGAAAAGGTAAGAAGAATTATTTGAGAAAAGGGCATACTGATATAATAGGCGCAGACCTGTAACGGAACTAACTTTACCCTGCGCTGATGTAATTTCCGATTTTTGTGAAAAAGGCTAATTGGTCGATTTCATTTAAAGCAGTGTTTGTGTTTGTGAGCAGTGCTGCTTTGTGTACAGCCGTTACCGGGGAAACAGCTATTTTTAACGCCCCAAAAGCAGCACCTAGTGGCAACAAGTGGGCGGGCAGTATGCTAATGTTTCATTTTGACGTCAACATGAAATGGCTTAAGATTCGTTTTAAAAACGACTCATTTCAATGATTCAGAGTCAACTCCTTCTTTTGAGAGACAATAACTTTATACACGGTGCACTTTCAGATTTAAACTTTGCAGGATGTTTTCATTCACTTAGAGCTTCACTGCATGAAAGGTCGTTTTCAAAAATCCATAATAGGTGCACTTTAAACTTTGAACTTTTATTAACAGTATGAATAAGGGAAATGTGTTTTACCCACATTGCAACACAAATAAATAAATGGTCTTTGGATTTCCCCTTTCTTTAAAATGATCGTAGTTTGTGGTTCATTATTAGCCTTTTAATTAAAACACATCAGCCATAAAATAAAACATTGGCAAATTTGCATAGGCCTATATTAAACATAACTTTTATTAACAAAATTAATAAGACGGATATAGCCTACTTGCATTGTAACCCAAATGCATAAGGTCTTTTACCTTTTTTAAAACAAATGCTTAGTTTGTGGTTCATTGTTTTATTTATTTATTTATTTATTTTATTGAAAACACAGCAACAATAAAGACAAACTAGCTTATATTAAACTAAGAAATGAAACTTTCATTCCCCCCCCCCCCCGTTTTATTTCACAGCCCCCCCTGCTCAAAATACGTTCCTGCGGCTATGATCAAAGGCGTGCCTTATTATATGACTCCAGTATTTTCATTGGCACTAGGATCTGTTCTGCGGTGCATTGAGCAACGCGTTTAGTTTATATTCTGATCTGGCATTTACAACCCAACCTGTGCAGCTTCTCACCGCACCCTCAAGGATCTGTGCTAGCGTGTGTCAAACTTTCATTTTGGTACAACTTGCTCTTGTTCCCGCCGAAAGTCACGTAAACGCCCTGAAACATCTATTCACCTCACCCCACCTCCAGGTGTGACTCTTCCCAAATGAACGTTTTTTTTTTTTTTTTTGTCTTTTGTCTTGTCTTGGCGTTGAAATGTCCCAGAACAATTGAATAAAACATAAACAATATCCTTAATAATTCTTGGAAATGGATTCTACACAGTAGTGTCACATGTAAACACTGAACTGAAACAGTTCCAAAACCTGTACTGAAAACAATTTAAAAACAATTGTGTGTAGAAACAATTTTCCCTCAGAAACTCCTAGTAAATGTCACGATTAATTACACAGAAATGCATAAAGAACCCACACAAACACACAAATTATTATTAGCTTAGCATCATGCAGCCGATGTAAATTATACTATACCGATCCCATATATGGGACTTACTTTGTCTACAGCATAAGTTTTGGAAAAGAGCTAGTGACTCATATCTGAAGATCTTATTGACTCGCAATGTTTTCATTAGCTTGCATGCCTGTGGTGACAGATGAGTTTTGATGTGTGCATTCTCAGGTGTGGAATTTCATTGTGTTTGGTCATTTTTACATGCATCAGCATGTGATAGCTTTTATGTGTTTGTACACATTTTATCTTTAATCCATGTGAGCGTTTTTTTCTCTCTTTAATGAAACCGTGAGTAGTAAAATAGTTGTTTGGGGTGGAGCAGAGCCCACGGGTCAATTCTGTTATCAGATGAAGAACGCCAAGCGACAGGAGCCATGTGCACGCTTTCTCATGCATTTCTCTCACACTTATGCAGTCGTTTTTTTTTTCCCCACATGCTCATTATGCACATTTTATAAATTTCTCACAACCCCACCATGAATTCTTTCAAATGCCACATAAATGGTCTGCAGTGTCATGCTCATTCATCGTTCATTCCTCATAAGATATAAGATATTCCTCATAAATGCAACTTGATTTTGAAAACTTCTTACATGTTTGCAGAAAAGTAAAAAAATCAGGTCAAATACAGTATTTCTTCTGCAGATGATTAACTGAAGTTTCTTTATCATCTATCCACTTCATGAGAGTCACCTTTTTGACATTTTCTGTGGAACACAAAATGAGTTTTTAGCAAATTGCCAAAACTGCACTTTTTCATACAATAACAACAACAAAAGAGCATGATCACACATGATGCAATATAGCTTGCTTTCTGAAAATATTAGGTTAGTATTTGATACATCAATTTCATTTCTCTTGTTTTAGCATAGTAACATTTTTATAAAAATTACACATATTTTTAAATTACACACACTCCTCTGAAATTATCATTAATGTTACCCTACAGTTCAAAGGTTTGAGATCAGGTTTTTTTTATATATATATACAGTCATGGCCAAAAATATCGGCACCGTTGGTAAATATGATCAAAGAAGGCTGTGAAAATTAATCTGCATTGTTAATCCTTTTGATCTTTTATTTTAAAAAATCACAAAAATCTAACCTTTCATTGGATAATAAGAATTTTAAATGGGGGAAATTAAATAAATTATGAAATAAAGGTTTTTCTCAAATACACGTTGGACACAATTATTGGCACCCCTAGAAATTCTTATGAGTAAAATATCTCTGAAGTATATTCCAATTCATATTCACAATTTTGAGCACTCCAGGGTGATTATGAACATGAAATTATCCAGCCATGGCTTCCTGTTTCACAGAAATATAACTAGGAGGGAAAACAAAGCCCAAATTCCCTTAATCATCCATCACAATGAAAAAAAACAAAGAATATATTTCTGATGTGCAGCAAAAGAAAGTGGCTTTAAGAAAAGAGCTAGAGCAGTGAAAACTCCCATTTCCACCATCAGGGCAATAATAAATAATTTCCAAACAACATAAAATGTTATGAAATTGCCTGGAAGAGGATGCGTGTCTATATCGTCCTAATGCACGGTGAGAAGGAGAGTTTGAGTGGCTAAAGACTCTCCGAAGACCACAGCTGGAGAATTGCAGAAAATAGTCGAGTCCTGGGGTCAGAAAACCTTTAAAAAAATTGTCAAACAGCACCTATATCACCACATGTTGTTTGGGAGGGTTTCAAGAAAAATTCTCCAAGTTCATCCAAAAATAAACTCCAGCATATTCAGTTATCAGACACGACTGGAACTTCAAATGGGACTGGCTTCTATGGTCAGATGAAACTAAAAAAATGAGCTTTTTAGCAGCAAACACTCAAGATGGGTTTTGTGAACACAGGGATAATAAGTACCCCATGTGTACAATGAAATATACTGCTGTATTTGTGATGTTGTGAGCCTATATTTCTCTGGAAATCTAAAGGGTCTGGAGTGATTCTGGATGAAGGAATGGTCTCTGATCTCTTGTCAGGTGTTCTCTAACCTCATCAGGCATTATAGGAGAAAATGTAGAGCTGTTAAACTGGCAAACGGAGGTTTCAAAAAGTATTGAATAAAAGGGTGCCGTTAATTGTGGCCAATGTGTATTAGAGAAAAATCATACATTGTTACTACATATAACTATATATATGTTTATATGTATATATGCTTTTATATATAAAAGTTTTTTTTTAAGTGTTTTAAATAGTGTTTCTATTTTTAAGGAATCCTAAAATAAAAATATTAAAGAAGCACATCTGTTTTCAACATTAATAATAATAATAAATGTTTCTCGAGCAGCAAATCAGCCTATTAGAATGATATCTGAAGGGTCATGTGACATTGTGCTTGAATCAAAGGAATAAATTACATTTCAAAATATATTCAAATAGAAAGCAGCTATTTTAAATTGTAATAATATTTCATAATATTTGATTGCATTGCTGGTCAAATAAATGGTGAGCATAAGAGACTGCTTTCAAAAACATTACAAAATCTTTCTGAGCCCAAACTTGGACGGTAGTGTATATATATATATATATATATATAAATAAATAAATACAAATAAAAATGGGTTCCCCTTACTGTAATGCAAAAAACTCACAGGTGCTGTCATCTGATAGACGCTTGAGCAACTGGAAACACTTGTGTTTGTTTTGGTGTATCTACAGCAGGGAGTTGTGTGTAAGCGTGAGAGGTACACGATGTGTGTGCGTGCGTGTGTTTACTGTCCATATTGACCCAGATGACTCATCCCAGCATCTAACCCCATAATGGCCTTTTAATATAGCTCTGACCGGTGCAGGTGTCTTTGAGCACGATAAAACGTGTGTTTGTTGCTAAGTGCACCTCGCAGCTGTTTAACAGTCATTGCTGTTTACAGAGTCAGGGAAGTTTCCCCCTCTCCCCGCTTCTAATAGACTCACTTCCCCCGGCTCAAACTCCACTCGCTGTGAATGAGCTGCTCAGTTAGTATGTCACTGTGACACGGCCCTAACCCACACTAAATTCCACTTCAGTTATCTCAATTCCCCAGTAAAGGGAACCACGTTCTTCCCTTTTTCAGTCTGCTTTCTGTTCTATAAAAGTGTATTGTTTTATTATACAAGGGCAAAAACGTTGAATGGAATGCATTTAAAAAAAACTTCAATGCCACTTTGCAAATATTTTCTCCTTGAAAGCTGTTTCAGTGTAGCAGTTCTGCTGATGTTTAATATTTTGTTTCATCATTATCACAGTGAACGGTGCAGTGCGATTGCATACGTGCACCACGAAGTTGTATCACCCTTGCAAGTCGTGCTGGTTTTGTCACCGTGTTGCTGCAGATCTGCCCCGATTCCCTACGATTCACATAAATCAGCACGGCCGCATTGTGCCACTCTTCCCAATCCTGTAATTGTTGTGTGGGAACTGGGAATGTCACAGTAACAATAGCAGTGTTCCAGGTCTGCTGGGCCCCAGGTTGCAGGGCCAGCGCTAGAAACCCCACAGGGCTGAGGCACACCTCTCTTTTCACCTGTTCTCCCTTCTGCAAGTTTATGTAAGACATACCTGCTGCAGGCTTAAACGAGTGATAAGGTACCTTTCTGTATGTGTAAATGCAACTCCTCACAGAGATAAGTACAGGTTTCTGCAGGAGGTTAGACTATTCAGTGCTTTAAAAAAAACCCAGGATAGCAAAATTAAAGTTGGATTTTTTTTAAATTAAATTTAATTAAAAGTCAAATTTTATGCAATTAAAATGAAAACTTGCTTATTTATTTATTTGTTTATGTATTTATTTATCTATCTATTTATCTATCTGTCTAAGCATTTACTCCATCTCTTTTAGCTTCCAGGTCATCAACTGTATATGCTATTGTTTTTCTAAATGACAAAATAAATTTTTAGCAGATATACAGATTTCGACAGACATTGCATGGTTACACTAAATTTGGTGCTTTAAAAGAAATATGAAATTATAGTTTAATTATTGAAATAAACTTAATTCAAAGTACAATTTATTTAATTAAATTCAGAGCTATTTAATTTATCTAGTGTTCCCAAGTGACAAAGTTAACTTTTAGCCGATAAAAACTTCCTAAATGTTTTTTGTCTTCCAGGAGAATGGAGCAAAAATCTTTGTGACTCATCCTACACTACACAGATTTTCACCCAATCAAATGTTCTCTAGAATAAGAATGTCCCTCCCCTGCAACCAACCAGCAAGAAGCAAACCATGGTTTGTGGCTGTGAGGTAACTATATATTTAAAAATAAATAAATATATAATAAAATGTTCTAATCACTTATATCTCAACTAATATCTAATTTAATAGGAAATACATTGACATAGGAAAGAAAACTTGTGCTTGTCAAGTAATTTTGGTGGTCTTTATTTATCTTTTTGTTCCAGGAATTTTAAGGATGAAGGAATCAACGCAATGGCATTTACTGGTATCCTTACAAAGATTACACATGCTTTTCCCATAACAGTGAGTAACAGTGAGTGATGTGCTAGAGATTTAAGGAGGTTTTATTCTGGACACTGTATCATCACGAAGCATTCCCCGCAGACATTAGGGAGGAGAGTGATTAGATAGGGAAATGATCGGTGCGTGAATCAACGGTTCCTTTTGGAAGCTGTCTGGACGCTTTGTTCTCTTAAGGTCAGTTTCGACCAGAATTCCTTTTTTAAACATACAAACTCTTTTCTTAATGAATCAAAGTCAGAATAAGCCACTACTGACAGGGGTGTTTTTGGTTATGAGGGATTTTTCTCAGGGTGATTACATTCAACACTGTTGTTTCATTGCTACAAGTTTCTGTGGGATTACACACGGTATGACGTTAGAATCTGATTAAAGTTTCTTTTATTAAGAAGCAAAATGCGTATTTGTTGTTCACTATTAAAAGTACAAAAGTGAAATGGCATTCACAAACCTGTTTATTTTTCGAGTGATGATGGATATTCTGCAAAACAAATGTTGGGTGGGACTTCATTTTATACATCTGGAATTGTTTGGCTCATAGTGGGTGTTCAGTACCAGAATGAGGTCAGGTGATTGGAGGGGAGGGGTTAAAATATGAGAAGGCTTAACGATGGCAGTAGACAATGAGATTTAATGTGAGATTAAGAAGAGATCTTTGGAATGACATGCACTGATGAATTATTCATGATATGAACAGTTACGCCTATTAAAGTAAATAGGGTTGGTTTTGATGTCATACTGATTAAACTGGTTAAAGTCTATGCCAAATGCTATTCTATGTCAATGGTGTCTAATAAGTAATCACAGCAGTAACATTAACTGTAGTTACTTTGGTATTTTGGCAGAAAACCAACTGTTGTTTTAGTAAGGGTTAGCACAGTAAAATAATAGCTCAATTGGATACATTTAGACCTGGTTCGCTTAGCATTCACATTTTACTGATGCATCAAATCTGTAATAGTTTCTGTGAGGAGAAGACCAGGTATGCTTGAGCATTCTTGTGTTTAGGGTTGCATCTTGTAACATCTTGTTCGTTAAGATGTCTTTGGTCCATGTTGTGTTCATGTTTCAACTGAACCACACCAAGAGTGCACTTGGAAGCAGACTGAGATTCACCTTACATAACAGTGTTCACACTTATTCAAATGAACCACACTTATAGAGCAACCTCATCGGAGTTTGTTTTTATCGATCCAAACCTGCCAAGTATAAACACACCCTAAGTGCAGTGCTTGTTGCCTCCATTGATTTTGCTGAATCATGTCACTTCTTGACTGATGTTGTGCAAGCTTGCTCTCAAGTTACTTTGAAGAATTCAAACACCTGTCATTTATAAGGTATGCAGTACTTGGAGCTCTGCTTTAACACATTTTACCATGATGAAATCCAACGCAAAGATTTTTTTTTTTCCAAATAAGCACAGAACGTGTATAAAATTTCATCATATTCATTCCAGGTCCAACACACAGTCTTTTCTCAAGCACATACTCCAGATATCTGTTCTGTGTAGAGAGCAGTGGGCTTTGATGGCTTGTTCTTGCCTGCTATCAATTCAGTGGACACACTGTTCCCTCCATACTTGGAGCGTCCTGAAATTCTGCTTCCAGCACTAATGTAAGACCATATAAGAGGGAAGCACAAAGTGTTTCTTGTTTTCATGTACGGTTCGTATCATGCCAAACTCTAGGTCTTTCTATGGGACTGGAGGGGGGGGGGGGGGGGGGGGGGGTTGGCATGACACACAACAATTTTGAACTGGATAACACCCTGGTGATTAAAACAGTCCCATGCTGGACATAGATATGTATGTGAATGCGTACAGATCCAGGTCACCCCCCCCCCCCCCACACACACACACACACACTATGTAATGTGTGTGTGGTCATTTTAAAGTGCCTCCTCTGTGCTGTTTTAAATGTCACTGCTTACTCAAGCTCTCTACACCTCATTCAATTACTTTATGCTTACTCCTTAGTAAAACATAGCCTACATTAATATAGAGAAACACTGCAAGACTAAATATATAAATATTGTTTATATTTACAGTCACAGTGTTTCTCTGTTAACCCATCTTTTATATATATATATATATAAAAATGGTGTAACGGTACACATATTCATATTCATAACTGCTTCGGTACGGGTCTTTCGATTCGGTACGCATGTGTACCCGAACGAATAGAGTTTTGTGTTTTGTTTTTTGTTTTCTCAGGAAAGACAGTCTTTGACAGTCTTTGATGTGGCATGACAGATCGCTGTATAAACGCCTTGGAGAGCCACTTCTGGGACGGTTCAGAAACATGCTGGCATAAACCCAACACATGTCTGAGCGCGAGTGAACGCAATCGTTACTTCCTCTGTACTACTAGTTTTAACGCGAATAAACATGACTGAACATCTCATGCCTCATGTAATTGTTCAATCAGCATTTCAACCACAGAAAGACATCAGCAAAACAGTGTGGAAATAAAATGTCACGTAGCATTTCATTTAGGCCTCAGCAAGTCATCAGTGTCCACAGCTCGTTAGTTCGTTAGAGAAATGAAGTCTAGAGAGGAACATTTCGCGAAATATTACACCATATATTTTACTACTTAATTATTTAGCCTATGTAGCCTATGTTTAAATTAATCTGTTATGAAACATGCTATGACAGCCAGTGTGTAACTGAATATATTTTAACAAATAGCCTAGACATTTTATTACTTATAAGTTAATTTAAAAACTGCATTATGTGCAATTTACATGTTTGCATACATTTTTTATTAATAAATATTAATAAAATTTAAGTTTGGATTAAGTTATTAGGCCTAATTGTAACCTTATAATGTAAAAGGGCTCCCTATAGTTTTAAGCAGCTGAGGTAGATTTTTTTATCGCTAAGCAAATTTAAACTATAACTGAATGTATTTAAAGAAAGAGCAACTTGTTCAGTAAACCTCTGTTTATAAAAAAAAAAAAAAGTTTAGTTTTTCCCCTTGCTGTACAGAAATCATACTGAACCGTGACGTTAAAACCCCTATATATATATATAATTTTCTGCATCATTACTCCAGTCTTCAGTGTCACATTAAGCTTCAGAAATCATTCTATCCAACTGATTTGCTGCTCAAAAAAATATTATTATCAATATTGAAAGCCGTTGTGCTTCTTAATACATTTGTGGAAACCAAAAATTTGTTTTCAGAATTCCTTAATAAATGCCAACACTTTTTCAAAAGAACAGCATTTATTTAACCCATTTAATGCATCCTTGCTGAAAAAGTATTTCTTAAAAGTATTTCTACTTATTTTACGTTTTAAGCGACCATTTTACTATTTCTGACCCTATGCTGTTTTGGCTAGTTTGTATATAAATGAGGTCTGCTGTGATCAGTTTCAATAGCCTGTAAAAAGAGTGGCAGAAAGTTCAGTTATGATGAGACCAGTGTTCTGCTGTTTCACACAGCTTTGCTTTAGTGTGTTGGTTTGAATCGGGGGAGATGCATCTGAGGGATCCCCGGAGCCCAATCCAAACATCTGTCTGATTCACCTCTGCGTCGCTTGAGTGAGTATGTAAATGATCGCTCCATGTTCTCACCTCTTTAACACACTGGTAATCGGTCATATCTGTTTAGACTTTAGGCCGTGATGCACGACTGTAACAGACAGACATTATCATCATCAATCAGAGAAATTATTAAGCAGTGCTAACAGCACTTGCATTAAAGGAGCATGAATTATCGATAATTGAATAATCCTTTACAGGGCTAAATACTCTCCTCTTTTTCTCTCTCCTCCTCTTCTCTCTCCTCCTCACAATGTGTTGGAATGTGGAATCTGATCAAACTTGCTGTGAGTGTGGAAGAGACAGAAAGTTCATACACGATAAGAACTTGCCCCAGAGCAAAGGCCAGACTCTCCTCTTTCACTCGAGCAGCTGTTTCACAGAAGCGCATTGCATAGCGCGTAAGAACCTGCAGTAAAACTAGCTCAAAACCATTCCATGATCATCTGAAAACCCTCCCCTCCCAAATTCAGAAAGCAGTTTAGGAATTATACAGTCTCTTTAGGGAGGTCAGTTTGCTTAAAAGAGTTTCCAATGGTAATTTTGACCAGTGATTGTATTGAAGATCTCACACACACTCAAATCACACCCAAGTGTCCACTATCAAAAGACTTATGAAAATACATTTATTATGTATTAACATGATGAATGATGACATTCATTGATTTGCATATGCACTAGATTAGATCAACATACCATTTGTGGTGAAAATATGTGCTTTGATTAACTTTTTAGGTTACTAAAACATTGCCCAAATTCTTCTTTGAAGCATTTCTAATGCAATATGTAGAACAGAATGTTTGCATTGTTTATGTGCAGCTGCAGTTTGGCGTGAGGTGTTTGCTGTGGTATTCGGAATGGTTTGTAGGGTATTGCTAGGTTGTTCTGAATGGTATGTAGGACATTTATTAGGGTGTTCTATGTGGTACATAGGTGGTTCTAAATGTTGGTAGGGTGTTGCTAGGGTGTGAGGTGATTGGTAAGGTGTTCAGAATGATTTGTAGGGTGTTGTTAGGGTTTTCCATGTGGTTGAAAGGTGTTCGGAATGTTTGTAGGGTGTTGCTAGAGTGTGAGGTGGTTGGTAAGGTGTTCTGAAAGGTTTGTAGGGTGTTGCTATAGGGTGTTCTATGTGGTTGATAAGGTGTTCTGAATGTGTGTAAGGTGGTTTCTATGGTGTTCGAAATGGTTTGTAGGTTGTTGCTAGGGTGTTCTGTGTGGTTGATAATGTGTTATAAATGCTTGTAGGGTCTTGCTAGAGTGTAAGGTGTTTGATATGGTGTACAGAATGGTTTCTAGGGTGTTGCTAAGGTGTTCTGAATGTTTTGTAGTGTGTTCTTATTGGTAAGTAGGATGTTGTTAGCATGTTCTGTGTGGTTTCTGTGTGGTCTTCACTGTTTCAAAGGTGTTCCAAATGGAATGTAGGGCATTGCTAGAGTGTGACATGGTTGCTAAGTTGATCTGAATGATTTGCAGGGTGTTTCTAGGTTGTTCTGAATGGTATGTGACATTTATTAGGGCGTTCTATGTGGTTGATAAGGTATTGTAAATATAGGGTGTTGCTTGGGTGTATGGTGGTTGCTATGGTGTTCGGAATGGTTTGTAGGGTTTTGTTAGGGTGTGAGGAGGTTGGTAAGGTGTTCTAAATGTGTGTAAGGTGTTGCTAGGGTGTAAGGTGGTTGATATGGTGTTCGGAATGGTTTGTAGGTTGTTGCTAGGGTGTTCTGTGTGGTTGATAAGGTGTTCTAAATGTTTGTAGGGTGTTGCTAGGGTGTAAGGTGGTTGATATGGTGTACAGAATGGTTTCAAGGGGGTTGCTAAGGTGTTTTGAATGGTTTGTAGTGTGTTCTTTTTGGTAAGTAGGATGTTGATAGCATGTTCTGCATGGTTTCTGTGTGTCCTTCACTGTTTCAAAGGTGTTCCTAATGGAATGTAGGGCATTGCTAGATGTGACATGGTTGCTAAGTTGTTCTGAATGGTTTGTAGGGTGTTGCTTGGTTCAAAATGTAGTGTGTTGCTGTGGTGTTCGGAATGGTTTTTAGGGTGTTGCCTATTTGTTTTGAATGGTTTGTATGATGTTCCTAGGGTGTTCTGAATGGTTGCTAGACTTTGCGAAGGTGTTATGAATGGTTTGTTGGTCACTGCTAGGGTGCAAGGTGAATGTCAAAGTGTTCTGAATGGTATGTAGGGCGTTGCTATAGGGTGAGAGGTGTTTGCCAAGGTGTTCTAAATGGTATGAAGGGTGTTGCCTGTGTGTTTTGAATATGACATTACTAGGGTGTTCTGTTTAGTAATAAGGCATTGCTAAGGAGTTCTGAATGGTTGCTAGGTTTTGTGAAGTAGCTGCAAAGGTGTTCTGAATTGTATGTAGGGTGTTGCTAGAGTGTTCTGAATGGTTTGTAGGGTGTTGCTAGGGTGTTGTGAGGTGTTTGCTGGCATTGCTAAGTGGTTACATAATGGCGTAAGTCAAAAGTCATTGTCTCTATGATACGCTGATCCTTAGATTCAATGTAAACTACTGGGATTTTTTTAATACCTGTTTCAGCAAACGACAAAGCTGAAAGCTAAGCCTGATCCCTTAGAAAAGTAATATCAGGCTTTTCAGCAAGCCGCATGAACAAGATGACACAAAAGAGCCGTTTTGAATCAGCTGCCGTGTGTTTTGCTGATGTTTAGCAGTGAGGTCAGCGGCACAACAGAGATGACGGGGACGTTCCGGTCAGATCAGATGAGAAAAGACAGAACCAGCAGAGATCAGCCATGACGTGTGCTAACAGATCGGATTTCTCCATCTCCATCGCAGTCAGTGCCAAGGTCCCGTAAACAATGTGTTTGTTTCCAGAACGGTTAACCCCCCACCACCACCTTCCATTAAAGTGCATCCTCCATATCACTAATAAGTCAACAGAAGCTCTCGTCTGTGTCGATGCATCACACTCCATGTGGCCCATCCTCGTGCTGACGTCTACAGTCATGAATGTAAACATGGACAGGGCTTAATTTCCAGCGCTCCTACGTCTTTGTTCCGTTCAAAGCGCTTCTGTTTTCCGAAAGGTTGTATGGTTACGTAGGACAGCGAGTGGGCGGGAGGGAAAGGAGATTGGTGGATAACAGGAAAAAAAGGAACTTCTAAATCCGTGTTTGTGTATGTAATTAGACCAGCTATTGTTAGAACAGCATGCTGGCTGTGTTTATATCCCGTTTGAGTGGACAGGCACTTGGAGACGGTGTCAAGAGAGGACAAGAAAAAGGAAAATCACAAATGAAATCTCTCTGTATAATCTCAGTTGTTTCTGCTGGGTAGCAGTGATATTAATTGGAAATCAAATTAATCTCCTGCTGCTCAGATTTTGTTCTTTTCTCAGGGTTTTCATGTTAAGATTCCCATATCTTGGAACCAATGAATTCTTGACTTTTCCATGATTATTCTTTAGCATTTCCATATGTTTATGATTACGTAATCATTTTTAACAATTATTTTAAAGCAGTTTCACTGAGAGAGAGCTATTTCTATACTGTAGAGCAGAGTCAATTTATAATTTCGATTTATAATGTGGAAATCTGTATGAGATTTTAGATTCCATTATTTTTATGTATTTATTTTAAAATCATAATTTGTTTAATATAAATTTTATTTGATTATGAAGTTAGGAATGACATGAGGGTGAGTAAATAATGACAGAATTTAATTTTTTTAGGTGAACCCTTTAAGGCCTACTCACACCAAGAACAAACATACTTGTTATGCTTAAAAATTACTTTTATGTTGCATTAAAGCAGCATTCGTATTGTCACATTTTGCATAAAAGCATGTGAATGAATGCAGTGGTTTTTTTCCTTTCACTTGTGTGAACAGACCTTTTGTCCAGGATTCGATTTTTAGATTTCATTACTTTTTATTTCTAATTTTTTATATTTTTAATATTTTTTAGCATTTTTTAATTCCATGATTTTTTTTTTAAATTGTAATTTCAGGGTTTAAATTTTAATTTCGATGACTTTTACAGATATGTATTAATTTTAAAATCATAATTAATTTAATATAATTTTTAAATGATTATTTTAATAATTTTAATCATGTTTTGTGAAACATTTAATGTTTTTTTTAATTGCGTGAATTTAATTTCCATGATTTTTATAGATACTTCTTTTTCTTCATCTTTTCATTTTAACTTCTGCAACTTTACAGATTTTATTAACTGAGAAATTAAAATAATTTAATTGCATGATTTTAATTTACATGACTCTTACAAATTGATATTGATTTTTTTTAAATTATTATTATTATTGCAATTAATAAATTGTATTCATCTTAAAATCCAATATTCAAATTGTATAATTTTAATTTCTCTGACTTTTACACATTTTATCAAATGTATTTTTTAATTGCATGATTTTAATTTATATGACTTTCATTGAGGGACGTTATTAACATATGACTCATCCAGAGTTTCAGAAAAGGTCTCAGCAATGTCTCAAACTGAAAAATTCTGATTTGTGCTTAGATTTCAACATGATCTCAAATATTTCTCACCAAATTCTCCCAAGGTATTGATTCATTTAATCTCATTAAATTTATTCATGAATGTCAAAAATTGACTGTTGCATCTATCGTATCTCATTTTGGTAGAAACATGTAATCAAAGTTTATATTCAGTGAAAAGTAACTGAGATCCTCCATTACATGCAAAACGTGCATCATGCTAAAGTGCAGAAACTCTCTGTGCTCCTTCCACAAGCTTGGAACAGAGGCGTATTGCTGGAAGTTGAGCTCTCCAGTGACTTGCCCAGTGTGACAGGCTGGCATGTGAGCCTGGCGCGTGTGGACCCGTGCCTGTCTCATCTCAGTGACCCTGTCATAAACTTTAGCCCGACTCCAAACACTACTCCTCTGACACTTAGAGTGCTAGCATCTGTGTCACACTGCATTTAATCTTGCACTAGTCATCAGATGACAAGTTCTGAACAGCAAGAACAGTCTCACACGTGCAGTCCTGGGACTGTGAAAATAAATTGGCTAAAGCAACTGCTTTGACTGTTCAATTACTAGATTTTCTCATTTGAAGCGATATTTAACCCAAAAATGGAAATTCTCTCATCATGTACTCACCCTCATGTTGTTTAAAACCTATGTGACTTTCTTTGTTCTCTTTTGCAGAACACAAAATAAGATATTTTGACAAATGTTGTGGTCCAACAACATTGGATGTTCATTTGCTAAGGTCAAACAAGTTAGGAACGACATGAGGGTGAGTAAATAATGACAGAATTAAAACTTTTTAGGTGAACCCTTTAAGGCCTACTCACACCAAGAACAAACATACATGTTATGCTTAAAACGGACTTTTATGTTGCATTAAAGCGAGTGGCATTCATATTGTCACATTTTGCATAAAAGCATGTGAATGAATGCAGTGGTTTTTCGTTTCATTCTTGGTGTGAACAGACCTTTTGTCCGTGATTCGTTTTGCTTTTCCACTCTTAGTGCGAACAGGCCTTTATTTTTTCGACCCTGCACCAGCAGCTAAGCTTCAATGGTTCATTACCCCCAGTATGTGCTTCCTTTTTCCTTATTCACTCATATACAACAGAGAAAGCAAGGTCAATATGGCCCTAAGGAAATGAAATTCCCTAAGGATAGGCATATGGCTCCCGCTGGTGCTAATCAATATCTTCAATGCTGCACACAGCCCTGATCAATCGTGCATCATGAAGGCTTGTATCTTCGAATAAAAGATTTGTATCGTTAACATCTCCAACACCAAGAGCTGCATCTTCCCACCCAGGATCAATAAGAGTTTTCTTAAGCCTTGAGCACACGGCCTGCACTGTTTTCATTGACGTCTGCTGCTCTGATGTATATTTGACTGCTGGGTGTAACTTCTGTCCTGGAGAAGCAACAGTCAACATTTTACTACAAGGAACTTTGACGATGTTAGGGGAACACCCTTTGATTGACAAACATCTCACACCCTCCTTAAAGGTAACACCTAAGGTCCGTTGGACAAAGAAAGATACGCTTAGAAAGATAATGAAGACTCGAGTGAGTCCTTGTAGGCATGTGGCTGTGAATGTGTATGGTGGGCGGCATGTTGAGTCAGAGGGAGAACAGCAACTAGTGAATAGAACTTCACATTAATAAATGCAACCCTGAGGATCTAGTTTAATCATTTAAGCGTTAATGTAAAAGATATAAATCTCAACCTAAAATTCAGGCGTTTTGCACTTAAACCAGGGTTGGAAATGAACATTTTTGTCGACAAAAGTGACACAAATGTCCCTCGTCGTGAATGTGTCTGTTACCTAAGAGTGGAGATATTGCATAATCTATTCAAGGCCTGTCTAGTTATTTTAAGATTTAGTCAAAGCTGTTGCTTGAATTCTGTTGCTTGGAACAAAAGACTCTAAAACAATGATTACATCAAACTGTACTGAGCTATTTAATCTAACATAGCCACTAGCCAATTAAAATGTATTCTAGAGAGTTTGTGTTATGATTTATTGTGTGTTATTTATAGAAGACCTACCATTTAAAAGTCTGGGTTCAGTAAAAAAATAAAATAAAATAAATAAAATTTAGAATAAGTGCTGTTCTTTTGAACTTTATATTCATTAAAGCGGTGGTTTACTGCTTTTTTCTTTGCTTAATTATGTTTATGGGGTGCAATATAACATGTCTTCGTGTTTCGTTTGTTAAAAGACACGTTATTTTTCATATATTTCACCTTTATTGTAAGCCGCTTTCTCCTCTGTCATTTGAACGACCGGTTGACTTCCTGATTCTCTGAAACCACTCCCTCAGAAACAGGCGATGGGCTCAGATTGGTTAGTTGGGCCGGTGTGTTGTGATTGGCTAAACGTACTGCACGTTGTCCGGAAACCTCACGCCCATTACCTTCACGAGCGACAGCTGCACGTGCTCCGGTCAAATGTAAATAATGGTGTCAATATTGCCGTATCAGTTTGAGCCAGAATCAGACCCAGAAAGCGGTAATAAAGAGAGTCAAGCAGAAGTTCCGCAAGCACGGCTCTTACAAACGTTTCTGAATGGAAGTTTGCTGTTGCGATTACATACAATTTGAAGTTTGTACACGTTTGTCTTATACACACAAAATAGCATCGAACTAACTGGCTACTAACCAAACAGCGTCGGCTTGTGTTTACGTTCTTGATCAAATCGAAAAATTACGTCATAAAGTATACATGGAAAATACATTTACGAAATTAGTACATAATTACAAATTCGGGTCCAAAATGTTTGTACGCGTTTGTCATAGACACACGAAATAGCTTTTAACTAACTGGCTACTAAAGCCAGCGTTGGCATTTGTTTACGTCCTTGATAAAACTAAAACATTACGTCTGAAATTATACATGCAAATACATTTAAAATTATGAAATCTTACTTACAGGCTGTGGCCCAACAACAACTGCTCCATGTTTTAGTAATAGTTTCTGTGTGAATCCGGCATTGAACTCGTGTAGATTCTGGAAGCTGTCTTCCGTAAAATGCGCAGCACAGAGAGCTAAATTAGGATTGTAATTGTCAGGAACATAATCAAACATAAATTTTAACCATTGCTGATGAACTACAGCGTCCGTAGGAAGCTGAAGACCTGACAGCTGGGTGAAAATAACACCGTTTTGACGGCATGGCTACAACTCTCCACTATAACTCTTCCTCTTCGACAAAGCCGCAGAACATGGCCTTGCCCCCTTTTCTGCATGTTCCGGAGGGAGGGGTTGATGGGTTTATTTCGTATGCAACCCGGGAAGTAGTTCGTTGTAGTCCCATATGAGTCGTTTTTGTAGGCATTAAACTTCCTGATTTTTAAAAGACGATATCTCCGCTTATGTTGAACTTTCAGCGCTGTAACTTTGCAGATACTGTTCATGCACCAACAGCAACATTACACACTATTTAAAATGAAAAAAGTGAAATCGCAGTAAACCACCCCTTTAAACAATGAATAGAAAAAAAAATGTGTCATGGTTTCCGCAAAAATATTAATCTGCAATGTTTTTTGATAATAATAAGAAATATTTCTAGAGCAGCAAATCAGCATATTATAATGATTTCGGAAAGATCATGTGACACTGAAGGCTAGAGTAATGATGCTGAAAATTCAGCATTGCATTACAGGAATAAATTACATTTTAAAAATATTAAAATAGAAAATAGTTCTTTTAAATTGCAATAATATCTCACAATATTACTCTTTTTGCTGTATTTTTTCAGCAGTTAAATGAAGCCTTGATGAGCTTGAGATTTCTTTAAAAAAAAAAACCATTAAATCTTCTCAACAGTAGTGTGTATGTTTCTAAGTTGATTCGATTTTAAAATAAACACGTTTGTTCAGAGGAAGGATTTATTTCAGGTAATTGATTGTCAAGTATATGTTTTTTTTTTATGTTTAGAACATAATATGCCCTAATAAAATAAAATAAAAATGTCTCTGAAACTCAATTCCAGGGGCCCTTAATAAAAAAGTTAATTTCAGACAAAGGAACTAATGTCGGAACGGAAAATAATAGATCACTGTTTTGCTTTGCTCTTTGTTAAAATAGCTCGAAACTCCAAAACACTCTAAAATTACATCAGTTAATCAGGGCAAAAGGAAAAAAACAATGACCATGAATCTAGTTCAGGCTCTACATCTGTTTTTCCATTTGGGAGCTGAAACTGTGATTGTCTACGGTGAGGTCACAAAGCTTCCTGTTGCCAAACAAAGTGATTGGCCGTTGCCTGGCAAGGCGGTTAAACAGTTGGATTCATTCATGATGCAAATCAAGAGGAAGTGTACAGCTCTCCCCGAGCTTGTGTGGGGTTTTACCATGAGGTTACTGTTGAGTAATGGTGACGGATCAGCATCTGTGTTTTGATTCAGTTGGGTCACGATCGTCACGAGGAAATGACTTGGAAAAATCCCCTCGACTAAAAATGAGATGAACACAAAAACAAACCTAGGCAATGGGTCAGACTTCAGAAGAGAAAAACACGTGGAGATATCCATGTGATGATGATATATCAGATGGGTGCTCTGTAATCTGTTTTGCTAAAAGATAATTATTATTGTTAACCTGTTTCTGGTGTCCAGCAAAACGTGAGCGCCGCATTCATGCCCACAGACAAATGCACTTACGCTCTTTCAGCCTGAGCTGAGAAGTGACATGCGCTAGTACTGCTTCAGCAAATTCCTGGCCATCCCGAACTGAATCGCATTCCAGAAGGTAATTTGCCACTAAAAGCATTACAGTAGTGAGGGGCTATCATCAAATCTGCTGAAACGGGAGGGAGGCCAGGAAAGCCTGCCATCCAGTGCTTGTGTACGAGTGCTTAACTGATAGGACGCTGTCTGGGACACAAAACAGAGTGACATTCCTGACCTTGACAACAGCTATGTTCTATTGTGCTGATAATGTGAAAGGTTGCTTTTGCAGAGATATGAAGACTTAATAGAGGTGATTATGTATACTGTCAAAATACTTTCACTTTATGGTTAGGGAGTCTAAGAAAGCCATTTGCAGGGTGACTTCCCCGAAAAGTGTAAACACTGTGTCTCTGTGGTGCTATCAAAACATTAATCTGTTTGTTTGAGACCAGCCCGACATAGCAACATTCAACCAATAGTGTGAATTTGGGGGCAGGGCTATATGTTTGATTGACAGGTTGTAGAAAGGGGGAAAAGTCATTATTTCTCAAATGTGTCATAGAAAATTCCCTGAAAATAGACAAAATATTAATAGTTGGTATGCAGTAAGTGTTATAAACAAAAATCAAAAATCTCAGTAAGATTTTTGAAAGAAGTCTCTTATGCTCATCAAGGCTGCATTTATTTGATGAAAGAATACAAAGAACAATAAAAAATACTATTCTATTCTATTCTATTCTATTTTTAAAATGTAATTTATACCTGTGATTGGAACACTGAATTTTCAGCATTACTCCAGTCTTCAGTCTTACATGATCCTTCAGAAATCATTCTAATATACTGAAGATACATTACTTTATCGATATTGCAAACAGTTGTGCATGCTTAATATTTTTGTGGAAACTGTGATACATTTTTTTCAGGGATTCTTTGTTGAAGATAAACCGAATTTATTTGAAATAGAATTTTTGTAACAATGTAAAAGCCTTTACTTTTCATCGCATCAATTCAATGCATCCTTGCTAAATAAATGCATTAATTCTTTCAAAAAAAAATAATAATAATACTAATAATTAATTACAGAGTTAACAAATTAATTTAGAGTTCATGTTCATTTTAATGTTTTGGCAAATCAGTTTGAGATAGCAATGAGCTCTCCATTAAAAAACAAATAAATAAAATAAAAATAAAAAAATCAGAGGAGCAGGAAACTTGATCAAAATTCTCCATTTAATCCCATTGCTTTCTAGAAGAAACCGTTATTAAAGTGATTTAAGTCATTTTCCTTTCCTATGAAGAGGACTGACAGCAGTGCTTTCAATTTTAGCTGCATATTTAAAGCCCTCCAATGATTCAGAATGTTAATTTTGATATGGAATGAGTCATATCCATTATCTTCTGCTGTTGGCTGGCGTTATTTGCTTACAGGCTCAAACCAAGACCAAACAATCCAGACAAACATTTCAGAAGCAAAAGCATCTCATTTACCCACCCATCTCTGGCACTCATGCCCTGACAGAGACAATGATTTAATCTTGGGCCCTGCAAAAGCCAAGCTCTTGAGGTGGCCCCCCAAATTGAGACAAGTGAGAGTCATTTCCTGATGGAGGGCCATGGAATGCCGAACAGGTATGTCAGCGACCTTTGACCTTGTGCTTTTACCGGCATGAAAGTTGACCCTGTGTAAACCCCTGCTCTTTGGTAGCCTTTCCCACATGGCTTTGAAGTTCACTCATGGTTTTTCCCATGGTTCCCCTCCCTCCAATCAGATTCTCAAGGGTGGAGAGGGGGGTTTGCATACTGGAGGAATGGAGTCTGAAGTTCCAAACTAGCACTTGAGTCGTCTTTATCATCGTGGGCTAATAAAAGAGCAAGCACTGTTCGTGTCACATGAGCCGGGGCACCGGTCGGCTGTCACTCTTTCCTCTGCTGAGCAGGCAGCCATAGACGTCAGTGCTATCATACCTTCATACAGCTTTATATTACATAGACCCCCACTGCGTCTCCATTTCAGAGTGCCTCTCGCTCTTACCTAAACACGGCCCATAATCAGCGCTGAAGTGCACGGAGAAGGTGACTCATTATAGCGGGCCGCAGCCGTTAAACCAGCTCTATTAAATCAGCCTGAGCGAGTCTCACTGGGGGCTAGCGGTGCATTGTAAGAAGATGATATACAAGACTTAATGTGGATGTGAAGGAAAAGGCACTATTCTGACATGCATAAAGCACTCTAATTTGCTGCCTGAATGATAGTAATCAAATGCCGTTTGGTTATCTGTCATTCCTTGAAGTTCTATTTATTTATGCATTTGATTTTATTTCCATGGTTTTCTTTCAAAAGCGAGGCATTTCTGAGTAGTTTTTTTGTTTCTGCTCTCCAGGGGAGTCATGCATATTTTCATCTAGAAGAGAGTTCAGATCTCTGAGTCATCAAAACGGTGCGCCAGCATTGTGATTGAACTGAACAAAAACAGGATTCTGGGTAAAAAAAGAAACACCACACAAGCACAAAAGCCAACTTATGAATCACACACATTAATCTGCAAATTTATGACTCACTGGCTTTTTTTGAGAAGCGCAAACTTGTCACAATGGTAACGGAAGGGAAAACGTGAGTGAAGTTTTATGGAACAGAGCTGTTTTAAAACTAAACACAAGGTCATTTGAGCAAATGGTTTAATTTTTAATAATGCCACTAGCATAGCAGGTCAAAAACGTATTTCGAGCAGTGTTAATTTAATATTATTTACATACTAATATAGTTCTTATTAATATCAGAATCAGAATCAAAATTAGCTTTATTGCCAGGTATTTTGACAGCCCTTTTGCTCACTCTGGATAAGTACAGTTCTTGGAGAGTGGGGAGGGTTGTACCAATGATTCGCTCAGCAGTCCGGACTACCCTCTGTAGTCTTCTGAGGTCAGATTTGGTAGCTCAGCTGAACCAAACAGTTATTGAAGTGCATTCTGTGATGGCAGAGTAGAACTGTTTCAGCAGCTCCTGTGGCAGGTTGAACTTCCTCAGCTGGCGAAGTTCAGAGGCCTCTGCTGGGCCTTTTTAACAGTGGAGTCTATGTGAGTGTCCCACTTCAGGTCCTGGGAGATGGTGGTGCCCAGGAACCTGAATGACTCCACTGTCGTTACAGTGCTGTCTATGATGGTGAGTGGGGGGAGAGCAGGGGGGTTTCTCCTGAAGTCCACTATCATCTCCACTGTTTTGAGCGTTTTGAGCTCCAGGTTGTCAAGACTGCACCAGACAGCCAGCTGTCTGTAAGCAGACTCGTCACCGTTCTAACTGAGGCTGATCAGTGTGGTGTCGTCTGCAAACTCTAGGAGCTTGACAGAGGGGTCTTTAGAGGTGCAGTCGTTGGTATAGAGGGAGAAGAGCAGTGGGGAGAGAACGCAGCCCTGAGGAGCTCCAGTGCTTATCGTACGGGTGCTGGATGAGAATTTTCCCAGTCTCACTAGCTGCTGCCTATCTGTCAGGAAGCTGTTGATCCGCTGACAGATGGAGGTGGGGACAGATAGCTGAGTTAGTTTGGGCAGGAGGAGGTTTGGAATGATAGTGTTAAAGGCTGAGCTGAAGTCCACAAACAGGATCCTCACATAAGTCCCTGGTCTGTCTAGATGTTGCAAAACACAATACAGCCATGTTGACTGCATAATCCACAGACCTGTTTGCTCTGTAGTCAAACTGAAGAGGATCCAGCAAGGGTCCAGTAATGTCCTTCAGGTGGGCCAGCACCAGTTTTTCAAATGACTTCATGACCACAGATGTTAGAGCCTCAGGTTTGTAGTCACTTAGTCCTGTAATTTTGGATTTCTTTGGGATGGGGATGATGGTAGAGCGTTTGAAGCATGAAGGGACTTCGCACAGTTCCAGTGATCTGTTGAAGATCTGTGTGAAGATGGGGGCCAGCTGGTCAGCACAGGATTTCAGACAGACTGGTGTAACACAATCTGAGCCTGGTGCATTTTTCCTTTTCTGCTTCCGGAAGACCTGGCGCACCTTGTCTTCGCTGATCTGAAGTGCAGGTGCAGGGGGAGTGGGGGGTTGCTGGAGTGTTAATGGTTGTGTGGAGAGGTGTTCAGAGCGGGTGTGGGGTGTTTTTTCAAACCTGCAGTAGAACTCATTCAAATCGTCTGCCAGTTGTTGATTCTCCACAGTGCTGGGGGATGGTGTCTTGTAGTTGGTGATCTCTTTCAGACCTTTCCACACTGATGCTGAGTCGTTGGAAGTGAACTAAATCCTTAGTTTTTCAGAATAATTCCTCAGTTTTTCAGAATAATTCCTCTTTGCCACTCCGATCTTCTTTTCCAGTGAGTATTTGGCCTGTTTATACAAGACTTTGTCCCCCTTCTTGTAAGCACCTTCTTTGGCCTGACGGAGCTCTCTGAGTTTTGCAGTGAACCACAGTTTGTTGTTGTTGTAAGTTAGATGAGTCCCGGTAGGAATGCACATATCTTCACAGAAACTGATATAAGATGTTACAGTCTCTGTGAGCTCGTCCAGATCGTTTGCAGCAGCTTCAAAAACACTCCAATCAGTGAGGTGGAAACAGGCTTCTAAATCCTGCTCTGCTTCATTAGTCCATCTCTTTACAGTCCTTAATACAGGTTTAGCTGATTTCAGTTTCTGCCGGTAGGTTGGTATAAAATGAACCAAACAGTGGTCAGAGAGTCCTAAAGCTGCTCGTGGGACAGAGTGACAGTGATCCAATATATTACTGTCTCTGGTGGGACATGTAACATGCTGTCTGTATTTTGGCAGTTCACGAGAGAAATTTGCTTGATTAAAGTCCCCAAGAATGATTCAAACAGAGACCGGGTGTTGTTGTTCTGTGTCTGTTATCTGATCAGCGAGTTTCTGTAAAGCTGAGCTCACATGCACTTGCGGTGGAATGTAAACACTCACGAAAATGAACAAGCAAAACTCACGCGGTGAGTAGAAAGGCTTACAGTTAATGAAAAGCGCTTCCAGATCGGAACAGCACACCTTCTTTAACACTGTTACAGCTGTACACCACCTTTCATTGATGTAAAAGCATGTCCCGCCGCCACAGGATTTCCCCATTGATTCTACATCGCGATCCACTCTAAACAGCTGAAAGCCCGTAAGACTTAACGCGCTGTCCAGAATGGCGTCATTCAGCCAGGTTTCCGTGAAACACAGAGCAGCAGAGTTTGAAAAATCCTTGTTTGTCCGGGAGAGCAGAAGGAATTCGTCCGTTTTGTTGGGTAGAGAGTGGAGATTCGCCAGATGGATACTAGGCAACGGCGTTCTAAATCCGTGCTGTCTGAGCTCCAGGAGCGTGCCGGCTCGCTTCCCCCGTTTGCGCGTCCTGAAGCGTTTGATCAGCGCCACTACTCCGCCGGAGTCCAGCAAAACATCAGAATAGGTGAAAACTGGTGTGTACTGCCAAATGTCCAGCAATTTGTCTTTGGTGAAACTAATTGCAGGGATATAACTAAAGACAGGACAAACTAACAAAAACATAATTGCCATCTTGTATCTTTTTTATTAAAATATTTTGAATAATATTTTCAGTTTTTTTATTCGTTTTCTATTTAGATTATTTATTTATTATTTATTTTATAATTGTATTTATATTTTATTTAGTTCTTTATTTTTATTTCAGTTTCTTTCTGTTTTTATTTTTTTATTTATTTTATTTATTTCCAATTTTAGTGCCTAAACTTATTTCAGTTAGTAGCTAAGGCAACATTTCTCATTTTCATTTAGTTTAGGTTTTTCATCTAATGTTTTGTATTTTATTTTAACAGCTTTATTTCAATTAACAAAAAATGTTTTTAATAGACTTAGTTTTAGTTATCAATAACCCTTATTTGGAGACTGAAGTCACACTCTAAAATGTATGAATGTCATTGCATTAAATTACAAACTATTTACATATTTATATTTAAATGTATAATTTAAATTTCACATTTTTAAAGCGGTGCGATATTGGTAATTTGTTATGAAATGCAATGATATTCTTATAAACATTTTTAAGTGTGACTTATAGTGAAATAAATTTGGAGCCAATATTCACCTTATATTTCAATGCAGAAGTAAGCTATTTTCTTTGTACAAGACTTCTAATTCATTAGCTACTATAGGTAAACAACTACAAGAATAACAAAGACGGTAAAACCGTTTGCATGACAAACCAGTATGTTTATAATTATGACAATATTTAAATAGTATGATAAGAAATACCAGTTGACAATATCCAGCAGCATAATGTGCTTTTTTGAACAGCTCATTCAAAAAAGGCTGGACATTATACATTAAAAATACTTAGTCACTTCATGTGTTTTGATCAAATGCTATCTGATTGGATATGCACATTCTATTTACACTCATCTACGCAAATGTGTTTTTCTGCAGAATGGATATAAATACAACCTTCCCACGCTATTTGTGAATATAACAGAGTTCACTTCCGTGATGTTGCTAATGCTGGGCAACAAAATACTCTGTTAAACGCCCTCTTCAGCCCATATGGCAATTAATGTTCTAAGTTTTTTTAGTTGCTCCATCCATGTGTCTCATCCACGTGTCCCAAATCTCTGTATACTGATGTTGTTTTGTTTGGGAGGAGTAAAGTTTACATATGCGGCCTGAACAAGCAGATGCATTTACACTTGGCCGAGTTGCTTCTTTGTATGTATTTGAAACCACCTCCTCAGGGAGTCTGAGTGATCAGATTACTATACATCTCAAATGGGTCTTTGAGGGCATTTACACTTGGTCTTTACTACTTAACTATACAATGAGTAAAGATGAAGTGACCAGGTGTGAAACCCCCTAATATAGGTTTACATTTTTTTACATTAAGTTTTTTTTGTTGATGTTTAAGCATATATCCAAAGGGCGGGGAAAATACAGAAGACAGGGAGAGCAAGTGCCATTCAAACAATAATCTGCGCGGGAAAGAGAGGACAAGAGACATGGGGGATGGGTCTGCAAGTCTTTTATCTCAAGTTTCCCACATCCTGCCACTGAGTTTAAAACCGGCCACCCAATTTGAAAGAATGCCTGGTATGCGCCTCATTTCCATAGCGACCGGCATTGTTCTCTATTTAAATAAAGCCTGTTGCCCGCCAATGGGAGAAACAAAAAACTTTGCGCGCTAATTTGAGATTAATGAGGTAATGCAGTGCATGTGGTCTTCATATGCACTTTGTAGACCTACTTCACATGACAGGAACAAAAACAAAAGTGCTGTCCATTGGGATGATGACGCATTTTATGTACAGAAAAGGAAAACGTGGGTTGCATTACACTGCAGAATACTTTTTACATGTTGTTTCTTCCTCTTTGACCATGTGAGCCGATTGTGTTCCTTGAATGCAATATACAAGGAAAACTTTAAAGTTGCACATTTGTGACCCTGGACTACAAAGTCATAAGTAGCTCGGGAATATTTGAAGCAATAACCAACACTGTATGGGTCAATATTATTGATTTTTCTTTCATGCCAAAAATCATTAGGATATTAAGTAAAGATCATGTTCCATGAAAATATTGTAAATTTCCTACCTTAAATATATCAAAACTTAATTTTTGATTAGTAATATGCATTGCTAAGAATTTAATTTGGACAATGGCAATTTTTTCAATATTTAGATTTTTTGCACCCTCAAACTCCAGATTATCTCAGCCAAATATTGTCCTATCCTAACAATCCACACATCAGTGGAAAGCTTATTTATTCAGCTTTCAGATGAAAATTAATAAATAAATAAATTACCCTTATGACTAGTTTTGTGGTCCAGGGTCACATTTACTATTATATTGTCACTGTACTAAAGTCAATTTCTTTCAATCTATCTAGCTATGGCTAAAAATATATATTTTATATATATATATATATATATATATATATATATATATATATATATATATATATATATATTTGTATATAATATGCATTTGTACATATTAATATGTATGTATAAAGCATGCATCTATTTTCTAGTGCTCTTCATACTTCTCTGAAATAATACTCCGAATCTGCAACGGGGGCTTTGTTTATACACTCCGCCATGTGAATCATTCTCCCTGTCTGCCCCACGCCGGCTAAACGCCCTCAAAAAAAGCCTCGACTATTTGGCGCGTTTTGATTCCCGCCACGTCTACGTTTTTCTTTATTTTCATATTTGATTGACCTTTTTCTGCAGAGGCAGGCGTATTACTCATTGGCTGAATCGTGTTTGTGGGCGGGGCCACCGTTGACGTACGACCATCCACCCCTCCCTTTTACTACTGGTATATAACGACTCTTGCCCCTCCCTCGTGATTTAGAAAGCCGGGTGTTTGTGTCAGTCGCGTACCTCAGACAATAATATTTATCTTCGAAATATATTAATCGTTTGTTTATTTAATTTCACATTCTAAACTGGAATAGACCTTGCGCGCTCGTTTAAAGTTCGTCTTGAGAATCAAACCCATCGGGCCTCGATGAGAAGGGATTTCTACAGGCTTCTTCTAGACCGGATCCCTCAAGTAGACCTTCCCTACATCCATCTCTACACGACGGATTTCGACCTCAACATTGGAATAACCCTCAAGGAGAACTCTCATTTCGGATTATAATATGCTTCTATCAAAATTCAACACATTCGCTCATATTTCCACCGTGGACATGCCGGCGAAAATCCAGCTTCAAGGTTAGAGGACGGTTATTCTCGCGTGTCTCTCTGTGTGCGTGTTGTGGTCTTGGGCTAGTTCACGTCAGCAGACTGGGTGTTGGGAATGGCGCGTGCGACAGATTTCCAATTGTTTCATGATTTTACTTTTATCAATTCTTACGAATCTATCGTATCTTTTATCGACAGTTAAGGAGAAAGAGCCGTTCGAGAAGGTGTATCAGGTCGGCTCTGTGCTGGGAAGCGGCGGTTTTGGGACGGTGTATGCGGGTTTGAGGATCGCCGATGGCGCGCCGGTAGGTTCCTGAGTATTTTGTTTACATAAGTGTGAACGTTTAGAATATACACACACGTTATGAACAATGTTTACATAATATATCACTTCACTGCTTAATAATGCATTTATTTACAATCTCTAGGTTGCCATCAAGCATGTTGCAAAAGATCGTGTGACTGAATGGGGAGAGCTGGTGAGTTTTTAATTAAAAGGATTATGTTAATATGATTTGTATCTAAATAATAAATGACAGCGTCGCTAAAACGAACATGTCCTCCGTTTCCAGCCCAATGGCGCGCGCGTCCCTATGGAGATCGTCCTGCTAAAGAAGGTCGGCACCGGATTCCGTGGCGTGATCAAGATGCTGGACTGGTACGAGCGACCGGACAGCTTCATTATCGTCATGGAAAGACCGGAGACCGTCAAGGACTTGTTTGATTTCATCACGGAGAAGGGCGCGTTACCGGAGGAGCTCGCCAGGAACTTTTTCCGCCAGGTTCTGGAAGCGGTGCGTCATTGCCACAACAACGGCGTCGTTCACCGTGACATCAAGGACGAGAATATTCTCATCGATCTACGAACCGGCGATCTGAAGCTCATCGACTTTGGATCGGGGGCATTACTCAAAGACACCGTTTACACCGATTTCGACGGTAAGAGCCATTTGCATGACCTTCAAGTCAGGGTTCCCACGGTCACGGAAAACGTGGCGGGATCGGGGAAAATCTAGCCTCATGGAAATTTGTGTCGTAAATATAAACGTTTATTTAAAAAATAAATCTGTAGTACGACTTTGTGAGGGGTTTATAAACAAACCAAAATTATAGGATAGAAATTGCTTAATGTATTTTTAAATGCGTTTAGACATTGAAACTCGATGGTGGTGAGGTTTATAAATCCTGCCAACCTCTAAAAAGGGTGTATGTTTTTATATTGAGGCGATGCTTTTACGTTTTAAAACGAGTGCATCAAACATATCTGGCATTAATCGCTCGATAAATGTGTATAGTGACCCCCTTTCATCGTTGACTAGCCGTGTCAAGCTTAATAAATCGCTCTGCGTGATGATTTGTTTATTTTTGTATTATGTTGCTTTGGGGAAAATACATTTCGCTGGCTTGTGGATGTGGCGCCCCTGCCGGTGGGAAATGGAATTATTACAACTCAAAGTTTGTAAACACAAGTCACATGGCAACCAGTTTCTCCACATGCGCGCGCCTGCCTTCACGCTCCCGAGCACATGACTGTGCACATTATGCTGCCCCATAACAATAATGTTCAAACACGACACACCTTTTTCCTGCCGCACCTTTTACTACAGTGTTTGGTTTAGTGTTTGGTATCGTCAGGTATTAAAATAAAGAGTTGTTTAATTGCATAATTGTTGCAGAATCATGAATTTAAATGTATTTTTCTGTTTTCTGTTCTCTCTTCAGGTACACGTGTTTACAGTCCACCAGAGTGGATCAAATTTCACCGTTACCATGGTAGATCCGCGACCGTGTGGTCTCTGGGCATTCTGCTGTACGACATGGTGTGTGGGGACATCCCGTTTGAGCAGGACGAAGAGATCGTACGTGGACAGGTGCTGTTCAGGCGGAGAATCTCCACAGGTAAGACTCATAGATCACATGACGCCGCCTTCTAGGAGGTTTATGCATTTATTGCAGGGCTATAATCGCACATCCTGTTTTACAGAGTGCCAGCAGCTTATCAAGTGGTGCCTGGCCCTCCGCCCTGCGGAACGCCCGTCTTTCGAGGACATCATCAACCACCCTTGGATGCAGAACACGGCGCCCCCTACAGACAACACTGAGATCAGACTGCACAGCATCAGCCACGAGCATCAGCCAGCTGCTTTCCCAGCAGTCACTGTGTGCAAATGACTCTATCTGAATGCATACGTAGAGACTTTCCATTACAGCAGCAAACCACCCAGGGGACCTGCGGACTGAGCAGTGCAAAAAAAAAAAAAAAACACATGTTATTCTTTTGTTTTGAGCATTGCTGCTAGGCGGGAGTTCTAGGCTAGGCCAAAAAAGGGAGAGGTCCACCTTTTTAGTGAGATCTGTTATCTCTCATCTCCTGCCCCCCTGTGGCTCAGGGTCCCATAAGTCTGGCTCGTAGTTACCAAATGACTGTCAACACTGCTGTCGGACATGGGTAGATTGAGAAGCCCATCTCAGCCAGTGTAGGGAGGAGCTCGGGGAAGCCCGATGCAGCGGCCACGAGGAGTCGTGCTGCGATGAGGGCCAATCTGCGGCTTTGGTGCGCTGTCAGGGCTCTTCCTTTAGGAAGCAGATCAGCCGAGCTTAATAATTTTAGTGCCTTCTGTGCAAGATCAAGGGTTTGTTTTGTTTTGTTTTTTTGGAAATACTTGAATTGAGTAATAGCCACTGTAACACTCTACTCCTTAACCAGATGTCTTTTTTGATCTTCTTGCTTCCACTTTACCTGCTCCTGGCAGGTAACTGTCAGTCTTACTCTAATACGTCAGAGAGAGTAACCAAATCGACCTCACAAACCTCTGCAGAATGAAAAGTCTTACCTCACTCTTTCAAACCGCTGTTTCTTTTTCCTCTTCCTTTGTACTGAGTAACCCTCAACAACTACCACTCATTGTCACAGATGCACAAAGCAATGCAACTACGACATAAAAAGACTACATTTTCTGCATATTATTTTTGTTTATATTGTAAATAGCTCGGTCAGATGACTCAATTCCATGACGAGGCTTATGTGTAAATGATATTTATTGGAGTGTCTTAAGAAAAAAACGAGATTGACGTGGAAGTATTTATTTATTTATTTATAGAGAAGCAATTTTCAGCAAAATTTTTCTCATTCCACCACCGAAGGGCCCACAAATTATTTAAATGTATTTTTACCATATTTAAAGCCTTTTTTGAGAACGATATGTACATATGTTGTAAATAATCTTTGAAAGCACTTCTGTTTCTCAATGCATGGAGTACTGCTGATGGTAAACCATACCAGTCTGAAGTCCTGTTTGTCACCTAATTTAAACTGTCTGCTGTGCATATGTTGGAGGAAATGAACTCTTGAATGTTTGAGGAACGAGTGATTTTACATGGTTTCTTTTTCACCTTTAGTAGGCATGATGATTGCAACTCAGATTTTGTTTTTCTGATTTAGCAATGTAAATTATGTTTAGAAAGCTATTTTTTTACACAATTGTCAATAAATATTTTTTTAACATTCATTCTGGTTTCCCGGGTATGATTTGCTTTGTTTGATTCACTACAGCAATATTAGTCAGTGGTCTTTAAACAGACAATCAGCAGATGTCATTTGAGAAGTAGAGATGGACAGATTGCAGTGGTATTAGCTGTAAATCCATTTAACTAACTTTAATAACGCTCTTATCGTTTTATATTGATAGTGTATCTTTAATCTGTGGCGATTAGGACCACAGGGGTTCAGATTTCTTAATGCTGTACTCCTGAACTGGATACATGCGATAGCTAACAGCATATACTTTATCTGTGTTTTTGTAGATGGCACCAGGTATGCTTTAAATAGCATTATAAAGATATCGTTCGCTGAGAAGTACAAGAAGTACAGAGCTATACATAAAGCCTGAATGTGAACGCCCACTTGCTCTGTGGCCTTGGTTCCAGCAGTACTTTTCCCATTCATTTTTTTTCATAGGCATTTCAAAGAAATTCTTTATTTAAAACCTGAGCCGTGAAACAAAACAAGCAGCTCCGAGATGAATCACTATATTATAAACTTTGTTTTTATGTAAAATATATATAAAAAAATAATAATAAAATAAAAATTGAAAGAAGTTGTTGGTGTACATATATATATATATATATATATACTGTGTATATATATACTGTGTATATAAATACTGTATATATATATATATATATATATATATATATATATACTGCATACAATTTTATTACATTTTTTATTTTATTTATAGACTCCATTAAATCAGTATTAATCATTTGTAGGTTTTAGTCCATGTTTATAGCTTTAACGTCATTTATATGCTTGTGTACTCCTAAAAGCTGATAAACGGTTTAAATATTTACAGTCTTCTAGGAAAACAGACCAAAAATATTGATGACTTATCTCACCCTAAGGGGTGTATACAAATATTTACCCAATAAAATACTCTCTCGAACCACCTGATTCCATTTAGCAATCGCAAATGGCAAAAAAAATTATGGTTCACGTAAACTAAAGCCTACTGGCTATTTTAAAAAGCCACAATCCTTCTGTATGCCCCACCCAAACTTCCTGTCTCAATAGGATATATATCAGGAAAGAAAACTGCATGCCACAGTTGCCACTCAGGTAGGTCTGTATATATGCTATAATTAAAAATCTATTTATTTGATTGATATTATTCCTGTGGAACCCTCCGGTTGTGCTCCAGAAATGTTAAAAGTTAAACAGGCATAATAATAAATTCTCCCTGTGAGTTCACATTGTGCCTGAAAACCTTGCCAGAGAAATAAGCCTGATTTGTTGAATCGCTTCTCCTCTTGTGCACCGTACAACCCAGGACAGCATGGCCCCCAGCATGGGGCGTCCTGACCTGATCCTTTCATGGGCCCGTAACGGCTGCCCTCCCTATGAGGACTCACACAGCACAAGCAGGGAACGTTCTTGTTAAGCCTTTCATTAATCCTCTCACAAAAACCTTCTCAGCGTTTACACTGCAGCTCTAAATGAGTTAGAATGTGCGCATATGACCCGAGGCGCACCTGATCGCTCGGCATCCGCAGGGGTATGTAACTAAACCTGACATGGGCAGATTTAAAAGAGAAACAACGCCCGATTCATTCACACATCCAGGCTTGAGCTTTGACATATGACCAAAGCACAGTCAAAGTATCTGAATTAGTGGAAACCAAGTTTAGTATTCTTCAATGTAGGAAGTTCAATATTCTTCAGCTCTGAAATTTTATTCACATCCATAATTGACCCAATAGGATTTTCCAATAGTTTTTTTGATTATTACAGAAAATAATCTGCGACCAACAAAAGTTTGATTTTGAAATGTTTGAAATGTTTTGTTTATCATGATAAACTTCACAAATTTTCAATTTCGAAGCCAATATATGATCACCAGAAGTAAAAGTCGCCACCAGAGTTGGGAGTACTGTACGGTGGCCGAGAAAGCTCAATGCGCTGCAACTTCAGAAAACACATGCAAATAGAAAAAGCACCAGCAAATCAAGAAAACATCTTCATCAGTTTGACAGCAGGTGGTGCAAATGCTTGCAACACAAACAAATAAAGAAACGCGCTGCAAATGCTCACAACACAACCAAATAAAGAATTTTATTTGTAGCGCGTTTCTGTTTGGTTGTGCTGTGAGTATTTGCAGTGTGTTTCTTTATTTGGTTGTGTTGTGAGCATTTGTAGGTGTGTGTGTTGTCAAATTGATGAAGTTGTTTTCTTAATTTGCAGGTGTTTTCTTCTATTTGCAGCGCTTTGAGCTCTCTCGGCCACCGTAGGGTAATGCATTAAAAGTAGAGTGAGTAACGTAATCAGATTACTTTTTCAAATAAGTAATGCAAGTTACAATTACCAAAAACATAACTTTTGGGTTTTTTGTTATTAAAAATAAATAAGCAAGCCCTGCACAGGTGACAAAAAGTAATGCAAAAGTAATGTAATGCATTACTTTCCATAAAAAAAGTAACACAATTACTTTTTTATGGAGTAACGCAATATTGTAATGCATTACTTTTAAAAGTAATTTCCCCAACACTGCTCACCACCATAAAGCTTCTGACAACTCATTTTCCCTTAATCTTTGAGTTAGAATAGTTTGCAAAAGTACAACTATAAATATATCAAGGCTATGAAAGCAGACTAGTGAGTAGATGAATTCACCTTGCATGATGACATTTAATGTCCATGACAACCTCTAGTCCAAATTTAGATACTTGTTAGCAGCTGCCTTTTTGAAGACAAGTAAATACTCTCAGGATCAGTATATCACTCACAGGAGCTTGAGCTTGTGTTCGCCACAGACCTTATTAGTCATGCAAACCAATTTTATTTAGTGCTGTTAAACAATTAATCGTGATTAAAAGTTTTAGTTTACATTATATATGTACGTGTACTGTGTATATTTATTATGTATATGTAAATACACACACATATAGTATATATTTTGAAAATATTTACGTTTATACATTTATATATTCATATTCTTATATTTTAAATTATATATAAATATATTTAATATATAAACATAACACTTTTCTAAAATATATACATGCATGTGTTTGTATTTATATATATATATATATATATATATATAATATACACAGTACACATACATATATTATGTATGCGATTAATCACGATTAATCGTTTGACAGCACTACTTTTATTATATATATTTTTTTATCTTTCATGTTTTTTTCTATACCATTACTTTTAGTATATAGAATAATATAACAGAGTTACTTGAAGATTCAACAGAAGCTCTCCTTTTGTGTTTATGATGTAATGGTAAGTAAATAATCGCGATTAATCGCATCCAAAATAAACCTTTTTTTTGTATTTTTCTGAAATATATACATGCATGTGTGTGTGTGTATTTTTATATACATAATAAATATACACAGCACACATACATATATTATGTCAACCAAAACTTTTATTTTGGATGTGATTAATCACGATTAATCATTTGACAGCACTACTAAATTTGCATTTTTGGTGGCCTTTGTGATAAGGTGATAAGGAAATTCATTTCAGAGGTTGGTACGCTTCAAAGTTCTCAGGCTTTGTTGAAAGATTTATTTTTTTCTTTTCTTTTCTTGGAATAATTTCATGTTGGCTTCAAAAAAGGTTCTTCTATGGCATCAGGCTGTAAAACCCTTTTTGGTGCTAATAGGAACCTATTGTGAGAGTGAAACTCCCAGTGTGACTGTGGGAAGACTTAGTTCCTCAGTTTGTAAGTTTGATGAATGGAAGTCAAAAGATGTAGGCGAGAGCCTAGCATGCAAACTGGTTTTAAAATGAGAGTCAAATAGCTGCGAGAATTTGCATGGCTGAAATCTATGAGCGAACATTTGACTGCTGAATCATCCCTGCTGCTGTTGCATAATCACCACAAAACAGTACAAACACGCACAAGTTTCCGAGCAAATGCTCTGTACAATATCTGAATATTTACAAATCCGAGGCAAAAAATCTCCTCTCTTGACAAATCCTCAAATAAGCATATTGTGTCACCGCCAGTGTGTTTTGTGTTTGACCTGTGATGTTTTATTTATAGCCTTTATATCCAACATCTGTCGTATTTTTAAATAGGACAGAATTCATAATCACATTTATATTTTTATCATTTTCCACAATACACCCAGAGGAATATTTTATTGCTCAGAAGCTGCTCTTTCATTGCTGAGATATACATGTATGAACTTTGTTTCAGAAGTTTCTCATTTGATTTCTACGGAGAACCAAAAATATCCACAAATGACATATAGTAAGAGTATATTGGTGTTAAATTAATGTGGAAATCAGCTCAGATGACTTGGTCTTGGAAGAATGTTTTTGTTCTTTCTGAGATCCCTGACTACTTTGAATCTGAGCACAGCTTGAGACATTGCTGAGATTTTTTATTTTTTCTCAAAAAAGAAACCAACGTATTCAATCTCTCAACATTTTTGCCTCTTTTGGAAATTTATAGAAACACTATTGGTTTCTTATGCTGTTGAGACAAATGGGAATGCAAAAAAATGTATTTCTTGTCGTTTCTGTGCACCACTATTTATAGAAGTTAACTATGATGACGTCTGCTTCTGAGAAGCTCAGAAAGGTGAAAAGGGTCTATAGCGCTAAAAACTTCACTGACCATTTCACAGACCTGCTGTCTGGTATACGGGACATCGTTGAGATCTCCTCTGAAACTCAATAGGATACATGTGTGATCTAATAGCAGACTGTTTTATTTGATTTTATATTAAATCTAACATTTGTGCACTTTTCTTCTTTTACTTATTCCTCAGCCATAGGAGTCCATGGCAGTCCATTTGGTTTCCAGAAAATTTGGCACAATTATAAAAGTTGTCTTAAATAACAATCTGACCAAATTTGGGGTCTCTAGGACCTACTCTATAGTGCCACCACCAGTTAAAAAAAATCTGTTTTATTTTGTTTATAGGAACTAAAAATTAATTTTGCTAATGTAAAAATGTGTCCGTAACCTAAAATATATAAGCAATCTGGTTTTATAAGTGAAACATTTCATTTAACTCAGCTGACCTGACTAAATTAAGTTGCACCAACCAAAGTCATATATAGAGGTCAGATCAGGATAAAAAACAACAACATTATTTAAAGTGTGTGGGAAATGCAAAACGTGTTTAAATAGAATTTGAAAGAATTACTTCCAACAAAATATCAGTCAGCATTTTCCAGCCTTTTGAAGCTGGACGATTGGAAACATGCATTATCGTCATAATCAAACACATTATCTCAGCTGTCCCTGAACTTTCCATCGCTTGGGTTAAGAGTTCTAGTTGCTATTCTGTTCACTCCCTCTCATTCTCATCGCGCTCTTTCACACTGCTGGGAAATGGAAAGAGAAACCCAGCTGGCTCAAAGCACACTCTCCTCCTTCTCAAAGAACCGGATCTGTTGAGTAATCTTCCCACACACACATACACACAGTCTGAACAACACTGAAACACTCGGCCGAAAGGAAATTGAGAGTGAGAATATTAATAAGACCGTGCTGTTGCTTTCAGAAACAGCCCAGACGGTTTCAGATCTCTCCCGCACCTGCAGGTGTGTCTGTGTTTGGCTCACACTCCGTACACCTGGATAATTAGTCCCATTGAGTCAGAGTTTCTGCCACACACGGGCTCAATGATTCGGGCAAGGTCACTGTGGCCTCCGTCTGATTAAACCCTGTTTGCTTCACGTGCATATGTGTGATTGTGTGATAGGCTGTTTGCTCACGTGCCCAGCTGGATCCATAATCCCATATTCAACTGAACAATAATCACGCATAATTGTCTGCACAAAAGCTGCGATACTAAAGCAACATGACATTCTCTGTATCATTAGTGGCTCTTGTTAAGACAGGCATTACTTTTTGCTATTACACAAACAAAACACTTAACCCTAAAGTATTTTTTTTTTTTAAAACTTGCAAAGAGGGATGTAAACCATATCTAGACATCAGAATATCATAGTGCCTTGGGGTGAGTTCTTGGATTTAGAAACTACCCAGAAACTGCATAGCAATATTAAACTTAAGTACTGTTAAAATTTGCATGGACAGCTCATGTTTGGCCTGAGAGATATGTTTATATTTTTTTGACCTGGACCAGCAAGACACCACCGAGCAACTGAGCTTATTACAGTTTTGAATTTTTTAAAAGCTAAAACATTATTTTATTTTACTTATAGTTGTAAATATATTTTACATATAGGCCTGAAAATGTATTTTAGTTCAGTTTCAGTTTTCCTATTATAATCGTTACTAATTCATTCATTCATTCATTCATGTAACTGCACAGCAACACAGTATTGTTAAGATGAGGTTTGCATTATTCTTTTCTCCTTTTTGTCTTGTTAAAATGCTGACTATCAAAAACCGAAAACATTACTTCATTTTAACAATAGTTATGAAAATATTGTACCCTTTTAGTTCAGTTTCATTTTCCTGTTATATAAATTTTTGTAATTTTATATACATATTTACTTATCATTTAAAGCACCTGTAGGTAGTTTTGTGTATTTTCGCATCTTTGGAGCCCCCTAAATTTAAGTGAATGTACTATCATACTGTAAATATACAACTGTCACAAATGCAGTGGATACCTGTTCACGTGCATTTGTCGCTGCCGTAAAGAAACCCGCTCTTTTCGTGGAATTTTGTATCTGTTCATCAAACTTACACACTCCCAGAACAGGCGTTTGGAGAAGAGCGTGGGAAATCATATTAGAAGTCATAGAATTATTTTGAAACTGATATTTCAAGGTAAAAACATAAATAATACGATAACACTATCTGCTAGAAACTGCCCTGGAGCTCCTAACTGAAAAGCAACAGCCGCTAGCAACTCCTCAGAACACCTTAGCTTTGTTGAGGCACCCGTTAAACGGTTTTTATTCTATATTACACTGAAAAAGCACTATAGTCTGTTTTAAAAGGCTGTTGTATTTTTAATTGTGGTGATAATGTCATCCATCACATTAGCATGCACAGTGCGCCTCTAAAGAAGTAAGTGTGTGTGTGTATTTTAAAGAACTGTGGGAGCGCTCACAGTGTTTGCTTCCAGGCCGCTCTTCCTGTGTTTCCAGGACTCTACGGAGCTGCTCGGATAGGAATGTGCCTCTGAGAATGACCCAGACTCTTTTTCTCATCAGAATCTGTTTCTACCTGTTAAAGTTCTTTCTCCCAAGCTTTTGCGAGCGGGTTCCTTTGACTACCCAGCATTCCTTTCTCTGTGACTCACTCGACTCTCAGCAATGAACTGCAGCGCGCTGATCACAGACCAGCCGTTTGAGCTAAAGGTCATCGGCCGAGAGCAAACCTCAGCTACATTCCTGTCCATCTACACTGGGAGAACACAGGAATCGATATCCCGACCTGCAACTGCAAACACGCAGCTGTTGACAAACCTCTTGTGATTCATCCTTTGGTAAATAGCTGTATGGCAGCAGTCAAGTTTGGACAAATATGAGGGCTGGGACGAGCTTACGCAGTTATGATGACGGTTCCGTGTGTGTCCTCCTCCCCAACAGATATTACTCACTGGAGTTTGAGTGACTTGAGAACTCCACTGGAGTCAGTTCCCATGGTGGAGAATGACTTGTGGTGGGTGGAATCCGTGCAAACTGGAGATATGCATTGGAATGAATGGGAATTTGAGATTTGGGAGTATTGTTTTTTTTTTAAGTTCTTGTCTATTTCTCGTGCTTGGGATGAGAGATTTAAACAAACCATTAACCCTAAGTATTAAACTAGAGTGCATCTTGCAAATTTGTGCTACTGACATGAATGAAACCTCATAGACCAAACTTGTGATTTTTTATTTATTTATTTATTTATTTGCATGGTTGAAAGCTCCCATGAAAGCTAATTGTATTTATTTTACCAACATCTTGAAACTACTGCCAGTCATATAGGGCAACTTTTATTATTTATTTCATTATGTTATTTTATTTTATTTCACAAATAAAGAAAACATTGTCATAACAAAATCATAAGAAAACAAAATCATAACTAAAATATTTCAAACAAACACCAATGATGTTTAAATGAACCATATGAAAAATTAATTTTATTTAAAATGATATTTAATTATTTGCTTTAAATAAGAAATTAGCTTTATTTAAATGAATAATTGTATTATATTAAATAATATCAAATATTTGAATTATATTTAAATTCATGTTGAAATTATTCATTTTATTAAATTAGTTTTTTTTTTTTCAAAATGGTGGAGGAAAAAAATGCACTAAGTCCTCTTCTTTGACCTCAGAAGTGAATATGCAACAAAAACAACAACAACACAAACAACAATAATAATAGTTTTTGCTACGTTTTTAGCACTGATAACACCAATGTTATTTATTATAATTATTTTTATTTCATTTAATTATATATGACACTTGAAAATTATCCAACAGTGGTACAAATATTGCAAAACGTTTCAGAATTTCAAACACGTCAGCAATGTTCTAGAGGTTTCATAACAGAGTTCATAATGCAACAGAAAAAAAACCTCAATAAGAGTTTACAAACACAAACAGTTTCCTTTTGCACATCTGTTGTAAGCCCTCCTACATACCATGCCTTCCCATCAGCCCCTCCTAGCAGGTTTCCCGTAAACCCTCGTATCGCTTCCTCATTCCTCAGCTTGTGATCAGTCAGATATGGACAAGTGAACACTTGCACCTTCTTCCTCTTTTCTCTACTGCACCTCATGTCTCCCTCCCACATCATAGGTGGCTTCGTTATACAAATTAAAAACTAAGTACTTTAATGTGAAAGGACTCACGCTACATGCCGCACTTTACATTTTCACAAAATAAGGGATTAATAGCAGCTTTGTGATGCATCCGCAGGTCTTCAAGGTTTTGATGATGCAAATGTTTCCAGGAAACGTGACTCTTGGTTTTGTGTTAAACATCTTGTGTACTGATGTGTGACTATAGTGAAGTTGCGTGAGTTCATGTGATGGTCAGATTACAGATTTCAATGGTGCAAAAAGTATGCGGATACCTAAGTTGCATTGCTAAATGTTTGAGTTGAGTTGAGTTGAGTTGAGTGTTTTTACTGAGAAATTGCTTGAAAATTTTGCAAATAATTACAAAGAAATTCAAGTAGCACACTGAATTAAACGACCTTTTTCAAAGTAGAAAGAGTGAAATATGTTTATGTTTATTTTAAAGCAAAATCACAGTATTGTTGTTTTTGCTCTGCCAACGAACAATAGCATACTATTTATGTGAATTTATCTTTCTTGAAGATAAAAGTTGGTTAGATAAAAAATAAAAAAATAAAAATAAATAAATTGGTGTAGAATTTACTTTGAAACAAATTTCACTCAGAAATTGCTAGTAGCCTAAATTTCACAAATAATTATGTGAAACTTTTAAAACAGAAATACTGAAATAGTATTTTCTTGGAAAAATGTCATATTTTATCATACCCGTAAGACCTTTGTTCATCTTCGGAACACAAATTAAGATATTTTTGATGGAATCTGAGAGCTCTCTGACCCTGCATAGATATCAATACAACTGAAATGTTCCCAGCTCCAGAAACGTAGCAAGGAGATCAGTAAAATAATCCATGTGACATCAGGGGTTCAACCATAATTTTACGAAGCTACGATAATAATTTTTGTGCACAAAAGAAAGAGAAAAAAACAACTTTATTCAACCATTCGTCTTCTCCACGTTACCCTGGCGCCATTTTGGAGAGCATCTGCTGGATGTAAACAACGTATACTGTTCTGTGTCAGCTACATCACGTGGATACATTGTTTTCGTTCAGATCAAATCACAACAACGTAGGAAACATATCCGGCCATGGGGTAACACAGAGGAGACGAATTGTTTAATAAAATCTTTTTTTCTTTTGCGTATTCTCGTAACTTTGTACAATTACGGTTGAACCACTGATGTCACATGCACTGTAAAAAAAAAAAAAAAAAAAGTTGAGCCAACTTAAAATTTTAAGGCAACCAGCAGCTTCAGCAGATTTTGGAGTTTTCTCAACTTGTCGTTTTAAGTTTATACAACAAAGAGCAAACCCAAAAATCTGCTGAAGCTGGTTGCCTTAAAATTTAAAAATTTTACGTTTTTTTTACAGGACTATGTTATCAATCTCCTTGCTACGTTTCTAGACTTGGAAACATTTCAGTTACATTGCTGTCTATGCAGGGTCAGAGAGCTCTCAGATTCCATCAAAAATATCTTAATTTGTGTTCCGAAGATGAACCTTTTTCAAGGTCTTACGGGTTTGGAATGACATGAGGGTGAGTAATTAATGACAGAATTGTCATTTTTGGGTGAACTATCCCTTTAAATGTGAAAATCTGAAATGGTATTCTGAAAAAAAAAAAAAAGATTGATCATATCGTATTTCATTAATTGATCAAAATCATAATTTATTGTATATAAAAGTAAAGTATAGTTTATAAAATTTTAGAGTAAACCGTACTCCATCTTTACAACTTTGATAAGTCATTTCATCACAATGCATATATACACGATCATTTCAATGTATATAATGCAGTCAGTGACGTTCAGGTATTTTTAAGGCTATAGTATCCAAATACCATCGTGAGTCACTGTCCATGTAGGTCATGTGGGTTTGTGGGTAACAAAGTGCTTGTGTAAACACTCAGATCTGAGCGGCATGTGATGATGTTATGAGCTTTGGTACAGAAGCTTTTGAAACAGAGCTGCTTTAAAGAGGCCATAATGAGGCCACACTTCCCTTACTGGCATTATGAGGCAAAGGGCACTGGGGCACAATTTCTACTTCCTGCCATATTGTTACAACACTTGAACATCTGAAGCTGCACGAAGAGGGCATATGGCACTGAATCACAGTCACTCTTAAACCATCACAGTACTGTGCAAGCCCCGCCGTGATGAAACACGTGAACACTGATGAAGAAGCAGCAGTTCTGATCATGCAGTTGCAATAAATGGCATAATAAAACAACATCCTTTATAAAAGTAAACAGATCTTTGGCAACATTGTCCTGGACTTTAGCCTGCATGGGTCTTTGAGCAAACGATGCAGGAGTCATGACTAAACTGTGCACGATATTAAGCTATCAGATCAGCGTGTTCTTTTCATATGATGGTGGGTGTGTTTCCACATGGTGCCTGACAGATTTACACACTTGCACAATATTCTCATCCAAACTTTACTCCATAAACCACAACATAAATCACCCTGCCGGGAATGATTTTAGTCAACACCTTCAGAACACTGTTGATTGTGAAGTGCGAGGTAACTGAACTCTTCTGACCTACCTTTGTAGCAATACAATGGGATTTTTACACTGGAATGCCCAGAGGGCAGTGTACGCACGCACACACACACACACACACACACACACACACACACACACACACACACACACACACACACACACACACACACACACACACACACACACACACACACACACACACACACACACACACACACACACACACACACACATATGCATGTATGTGTGTGTATAAACACATTATTTAAAAAAAAAAAATTACATTGCAGTTGAAGAAAAATAAATACATTTGTTAAATACATAGTCAATTTAAAAATATAAATTTTATACTAAATATTATATATATATATATATATATATATATACATACTACAATTACAAAATAATTAAATGAAATAAATTAGCAAGAGCATTTATTTATTTATTTTTATTTATTTATTTAAAATATATAATTATTTAAATATAATTATAATTATAATTTGCACTACCATTCAAAAGTTTGGGGTCAGATTTTTTGTTGTTGTTGTTTTGTTTTGTTTTTGTTTGTTTGTTTTTTTTTTTGGAAAGAATTCTCTTATGCTCACCAAAGCTGCATTTATCTGATTAAAAATACAGTAAAAACGGTAATATTGTGAAATATTATTGCAATTTAAAATAACTGTGGTCTTTTTAAATATATTTTAATTTAAAATGTCATTTATTCTTGTGATGCAAAGCTGAATTTTCAGAATCATTACTCCAGTCTTCAGTGTCACAGGTTCTGCTTATTTTGTTTGTAAACACCGTGATGAATCTTTTTATTTATTTATTTATTTTCAGGATTCTTTGATGAATAGAAAGTTCTTACTGACTTTTACACACATAAATTTGAACAGTAGTTTATATATATAAAATAAAAATAAATACCATGAGACCAAGTAGAAAAAGACATACAAGACATACTAAAACATATTGGAATATTTGTGATTTATATTTTGTTTGCATTTTTATTATTTTTTTAAATCAGACTACATAGCTTCTTTTTTAATGTCCATCAATGGAGGAATGTGCTTTTTGCCCTCGTAATGGTGTAGTTACAGCCGGGTCAAACTGGACCATTCTGACATGTAACGTGTTTTCTCTCAGGAGAAAAATTAGAAAAGTAGGACACTTCAAAGTCTCCATTTGTTCAGCATTTAATCTCATCGCTGCCTGGTAGAAGCGACTAATATATTAAAGAGATCTCATTTGTGTTTCTCCTTCCGATGGGATGCAATGACCCCAGTTTTTTTTTTTTTTTTTTTTTGCTTCATTCACTCATATGATTGTTTTAAATATAGCACATCTCAAAAGAGGAGGTGGAGGATGCTTCGGTTTTTCCTCAGTTCCTCTGCTCTTCCAGTCAGTGCTCTGCCGTTGTGACCTACTTCCTCTCTTCTCTGACCCACTTCCTGCACTTCCACTCTGACCTACCGCTTGCATCCGCCGGCGGTGCCAGTCTCAACCAGGCCTCTTGTATAACATGCCGCTTGTGAGCGGCGTTCAGTCTTAAGCTGACACACACACACACACACACACACACACACACACACCCTTTGAGTCGGATGGAGTCAATGACTAACTCAGTCTGTGGGTGGTGCAGACGGAGACTATGTCCTTGGCATGGAGCTATTGTGTTCACACTCCTTCTGGAAGGCGATATCAAAGTGTCAGGCAGGCCTTGGGGTGGAACAAGATGTACTCATTGAGGAGAAAAGAATCTGCGTTAGTTCAGATTATTTCATTAAGATGTAATGAGTACAGTGAAGGTTTTAGATTGATTCCAGACGTGTTATAATTGGATTTTATATAAATGTATACATCAGTTCTGAATTAATTACAAGGACTGAATGAAAGAACACATTGAAATGCAATAACGTTAGTTTGTATATATGTAGACTGTAAATGCACAGGGAAGAAATATCATAAATTAAATCTCTTTAAGAGTTGTTACATTAACATTTATGCATCTGACAGATGCCTTTATCCAGATGCATTCACAGTTTTAATAGGGATATTGCTGGATTTTAATATTTTTTGGAATTATTCTATTTAATATGATTGATTTTTATTGTTTTAAAAAATCATTGCAAATAAATTGTTGATATTTAATTTTTATATATTTTACAATTATATATTTTTTTTTTTCTCCTGGATAGCATTGAGATTAAAATGGAGAGCAAACTAAAGTATTCTCACATGTGGCTATTGTTAAATAATATGCAAAATTATTAAAAATAACTTTCACTAATTGAAATAAATCTGAAATAAAATTAAAACAAATATTAAATGATAAAACTTTAAAAAATAAATAAATAAAAAAAGTTACATGAAAATGAGAAATATTGCCTTAGCAACTAACTGAAATAAGTTTCATTTGAAGCACTAAAGTGACTAAAACTAAAACTGAAAAAATATAAATAATAATTAAAGATATATAGTAATATAAAAAACTAAAACTAATAAAATGACAAAAGGACATAATTATTTTACTGAAACTTAATCTAAAATTAAAATCTAAATGTTAAATAAATAAATTATTCAAATTATTTTCAGTAACTGAAATAAAGCTGAAAAATTCAAATACAAATGTTAGATGAAAAACAAACGTACATGGACATCAGAAATACTGCCTTGGCTACTAACTAAAATAAATAAGCTGAAGTTGTATTAGCCTATAAAAATTGAACTAAATGAAAATTAATTAAAGCTATATAAAAAAAAAACATTAAACAAAAACTGAAACTAATAAATATGACAAAAGCACTGAAGACTGCAATATACTGGAACTGAGGAAAATGGTTCTTTTTTGATTTGTCATCAGTTTTCACTCAGCTTTTCTCTAAATCTGAGTCAAATCCATCTATCATGACAGATTATACGTGTACATGATTTTGACTAAACGTGAACATGTACAAATATTTTTTACCTTTGTAGGGCAGTGTGCTGTCATTTTATAGCTCAATAATCTCACTATATGTCAACAATTGTCTCATTTGCATCTTTTATTTCTTTATATCTCAGTTAAATCTATGAAAGAGCAGCCTCTGAGTAACAGCATTCTGCTCTGGATGGGCTTTGAAGTGCTTATGTGGTTTTTTTTTTCTTATAATTTCCCTTCGGAGAAGAGTGGCATACATGCTGCAGAAGCAGGATATTGTCTTTCAAGACTTCCTGTCTCGGTCTGCTGACCAACGAGACAGAACCGACTGGTGCACGCACTCGATAACCCAACTCTGGGAGTGTGTGGCACTGAAGAACCAACAACACACATGCTTTTGCACTCACTTGACAAAAAACCCAAACACAGGGGAATTAGGAGGAAAATAAAGCAGCATTCCACAGATGCCATGGCTTCCTGAAGGACACGGGCAACGTGACCTTTCACCTGTTTGTTTCATGTGTGGTGTGTGTGAATGAACTCAGAGGAAGCGCTTTAATGAGGGGGCAATTCTTCAAGCGGGAGGGTCTCAAACTCAAACACACGAGCGGAGTGAACTCATTCACACCGTTTAGCGCTCATTTCCACAGCCATTACAGACACAAACATAATACTTCCCTATCAGCTTTTTGTAAATGAACCCTGATAAACCCGGCGTGTTGAGAGTAGTGTTACTGTATGAATGTTGAGGAAATTCTTCTCTTTTAAGGGCCCTTGTAGAATAACAATAGCAAAAGTTATTTGAGGCCACAGGTTCTAGGAATCACGAGCAGCGCTTTATTTTCCATCTATAGTTCACAGGAAGTGTCATGTCCAACCTTCCGCTAAGGATGTTTGTATAATTGCTTTGCCTTAGGCATATTTACTTTTTTTATTCATGCATCTGCGGCTGTTGTTATTTAAAAATTTTTTTTTTTTTTTTCTAATAATAGAAACACTTAATAGCTACTGCATTCAGTTCACAATTGATTTTAATATTACTTTTAATTTACTACAATATACTTAAATATGCTTACTATTTGATTTACTACAATATAATTTACAATGCATGCAATATATAACAATATGATATTAAAGTATCAAGCTGCTATCTCATTTGTTTTGTTTTTTTGGGGTTTTTTTTTTTTTTTTGCAATTCTAAGAAAATGTATTATTTAAAACAATCTGAGTGCACAGGCCAAGTCCATGCCAATTTTGTGATTTAACAGTGGGATAACGCTTTAAAATATCAGTTTTTCAACATATTTAAAGGTTAATGTTAAAAGGTATGTTTTTAACGTATGCTATGAAACGATGTCTTCGCAAAACATAAGTTTGCAAAAAATCTAATTAAGAATTCGGCCGATGATAGTTTCAGTAAAAGATAAATATTGCAGCAATTACAGGCTTCAGTACAGCAGAGGAAGTATTTCACTCAGATCTAAGAGGAGCGCCATAAATTTATGGGTAACTGCTTCCATCTAGTGTTCAATTTGGGGAACTGCGAATTGACTCTTTTATCAATGCATTATAATGCATAATGGTTAAAAAGATAATTAATCACATTTTTTTTTTTTTAAATATGGGAAAATAAATAATGACAATTTGTGAAGCATTTATTTATCATTGTGTTATTTGTTGTACTGCTTTTAATTTATGCTGATTTAAAACAAACAAACAAACAAACAATTTTTTGTTTAATCATATCTGTATTGCGGCAATCTAATGAGAATATAATGAGAATAATCATTTGCAATAACGAGAAATACAAACAAACCTCAAAGGAGAGGCGATGTTGAGGTTAGTAGCAGGATTTTGTGGAACTTTTGGAACGCACAATTCTTTTACTCAAATTATGGAATAATATTTTTTCTTTATCTTCTGTATTGCACCTTTATGTTCCACAGTACACTGTATTGTTCTGTGTATTATAGTAAACACCGTTTCAAAGAATGTAGGTGTTGTAGAGATCAAAGTAAAGCTAAAACACGCGTCTCAGTCTAATAAAACTCAAACCCTATTGGTCCGCTCCCATGCACCTGTTCGTCATTTCAACCAATCACAGCGCGACCTCATGCACCTCCAAGATGGCGACGTCCATCCAGAACCGCTGTAGGCACATTCCGTATTGGCAAAATACCCGCAGTAACTAATCAAAACAAAGTAAGACACATGCGGCAATACAACTAATAACATCGTTTTCGCCGTTGGAAATCTGCACATGTCGGTTTACGGCGTGGGGTTTGCTTTCATGGCTGTTTGAGAGCGAAATTGGGCGTCCTTTCGCCATGGCCACCGACAACAGGATTCATTTCTGGCGGAGAAACCCAAAGGTTCCCGGGAGGTGAGTTTAATCATCTCTTTCCTTTTTGAAGTAGTTTAAGTGTTTTCTTTTATACTCAGAAGTCATTTTATATTAATGTATCTACCCTGACCAGCTGCTTTGTTTACTAGCCACCGTGGCAGTGTGTCAAAATATAGTGAGCTGTCTATTTTGACAGCATGGCTATTCTGGACGTATGTTGCGTTTTTGCTCATATTGTAAAGATCAAATTTAAGATTATTTGTGCATATTATGAAACTGCTGTTGTGGTCTCCACTTGTGGTCATATGGTAGCGAATTTAGTGTTGGTTTAAGTTATATCAACCCTTACTAAAGTTCAACGTGTTAGCCATAGTTATCACCGAAATACCTAATTGTTACTACTATAAAATTGTGGTAACGTGTTTTAGCTTCAATTTTAATTAAAAACATAAAGCTTCTTACACTGTATGATTTTATAATAATTTGTTATGATGTTATAGTAACTGGACTAACTATGCAATGCTATCTATGTACTAATTAGTGCTTGTCATGGTAATTTTTGTAAAGGAAGCACAACTACCTGCACATACATTGCTTTGGTTGTTTTCTAAACAGTATTTAATTAAATGGTAATTAAACCTCTTAAAGCAGACGTGTAGTTTGGTCCAATTTGTCCTTGCTCGGTCTTTTGTTTAGTCTGGACTGAGAGAGAGTTTGCTGAGTGTGCTTCATTGCGGATTGTTTGGATTTTCATGGTTACAGACAGAATCAGTTCATCTGACTGCAGACGCAAGCTTGTGATGACTGGACAGTTTTCTGTAGATCAGATTTTATATCAGGCCTTGCATAATCTTGCAAAAGAGGAACTCTCATGCAGTCAGTGTGGAAGATATGCTGCTACTGTAGGTGTACAGCAGACACTGAAATTCACTTTTGTCTTTAAGAGATAATATAATTTTCAGGGGTATTTTTTTTTATTACTTTTTATGGAGGAATATTGATTTCCAACCATTTTGTTGGAAAAATAAAGTGTTTTATGTGTTTATCTACTAGATTAAATTCAGTTTTTAAAACATATAAACATATTTCTTTTTAAGATAGCCTGAGTTGTAGTTCCAGATCGTTTGCTGTTTTCTCAATATTACCTCTATATTATCTACATAGAAGTTATCGTCAATAGGTTTTATGTTGTTAAATTGCCTTTGGCTTCAGTCTTAATTCTTTTTTTTTTTTCCTTGTTCAGTCTCTTTTACTTTATTTTATGCAAGTTTTAAACACACAATCTGTACTATGCTTAAAGTGTATCCTTTTTTTTCTTTTTTTGGCATATGGCATTTTTGACCATTCAGAAGCTTGGTGTCAGTTCATACTTTTATGTTTCTGAAAAATAAGATTTTTCACCAAGGCAAAATACAGTTAAGAACTGTTATTATTACAGTTTAAAGGAATAGTTCACCCGAAAATGAAAAATGAAAATACTGTCATCATTTACTCACCCTCATGTTGTTCCAAACCTGAATAAGTTTCTTTCTTATGTTGAACACAAAACAAGATATTCTGAAGAACCAAACAGTTGTTATTTCCCATTGACTTCCATAGTAGGGAAAGAAATACTATGGAAGTCAATGGGGACCATCGACATTAAATGAGGACCATTTAACATAAAAAAGAATCTCATACAGGTTTGGAACAATATGAGGGTGAGTAAATGATGACAGAATTTTCAAATTGTGAGTGAAAATTACACAGTCTATGACCTTTTATATATTGTGTGCTATTGTAAAGACTGTAAGTCTATCTCTTGCAGCCTCGTTTTAATCTGTTGCAATATGGCATCTAACCTGAATTAGATCTAATTTGCTGCTCAAGAAACATTTCTTATATGATACAGATCCCCCCCCCCCCCCTGCCAGGATTCCTTGAAGTTCAGAAGAGCTGCATTTATTTAAAATAGAAGTCCTTCATACGTTATAAATGTTTTTACTGTCATTTTTTTAATGAACTGTATAAAATGTATTTATTTTACTAATTTCTGAACTTTAATGGGTTATACATTGACTGTTTTTGGAAGTAGTTCTCTTTTTATCAGTCCTTTGTCTCTTTAAACTGATATGTTTGATACATTTTACTAAACTTTTCATGGTCTCATATCTTCATAAATTGCAGTGTTATGAGCAGAACACAATGAAGATGATGTTAGAAATGGATGGGATTCCCCTCTGTGATGGGAAAGATGAACAGGTGGAGCCGAAGCAGCTGTTATTGTTTGGGTGTGGTTGTGATTCAAGACTGTTTGAGTTGCTTGTTCAGGTAAATCAGCAGCAGTTGGAGGACGCGCAGTGGGTGTGATCCTGCTGTAACATGAGTGGATAAGAGGTGTGGCCACTTTCCCACCGTTTATCTCATTTAACAGAAGGGACAGAGCATGCAAAAGTGATACTAGGTGCTTCCAGACAACCGTGGTGTCATCTTAGTAAAATGATATGAGCTACAGTTGTAGAAAGGCACAAAAAAGGTGTTCATTCACAGAGGGTGTCTTCGTGTTAGTTGATAACTGAATTATAGACTTGTTTAATTCGTTATAATAGCAAGTTAATGAAATTCTCAATGGAAATTATTAATTACATTGACAGTTTTCCCACTCTGTTAGCTTTTGTATGTAGATTATAGTGTGGAAAAGTCTTCTGTGTGTGTGTGTGTGTGTATAGCAGAAGGAACAGCACACGTTTAAGATAACGCTGCCCTCCAGCAAACTGCTCGCATACTCAAACACACTCCTCGCTCACAGCCCAATATTTCATGCAAATGCGAGCAGCTTGCTTACATATCTGGAAGTAATTTTCCTTTTATTTTCTGCTCGCATGAAAATTGATGAGCCGTATTTCAGCTGCATTGTTTTTTTGCCAACTATTCTGTGGTCCCATTTGCACATAATGCCTTTAGTATTGTGTTGATTTCACCAGAAAAGGGCCTTGTAACAACCATACTGTTAATTTTCCTTTCAACAATATGACCACACCTATGGCCCTGTGTTGCCCGTAAAAATTCTGCTTAGCATTGCAATGTTTGGACTTGTCTCACCATTATGCAGGATATTGCACAGTAACTCACAATAGCCTCTTATATTGTATAGATTTACTTTTATATGTTTTAGTAATGTGGAGGACCTGGCAGTGTGCTTGGCTTTTAATTTGAGATGTATTTTTTGCTGTCACTAAGCACCAGCAGGTCTATCCTCCTGCTCTGGAATTGTTTTAAACTACCACTGCATCTCCAGATATTTGTTTTTCGCTGTGGGTTTCTGACTAGGGCCGGGGGATGGATTGAATTTTCAGAGTATATTTGCAGTATACAGTTAAGCAGCATTATGGATGTCACAATGATTTTAATGCAACTTTTATTTGGTTGTTACTTTTTTCTAGAGGCTATGTTTAGAATAGCATAATGCAATATTATTCTTACTGGTTTCTGTAGTATGTTCTGTTCATAGTATGTAACTTATGTATGCATTGCATACCAAGATGACCGAATATTTGCCAAACATCCAAAATATAACCTAGCACTCTGTATCTCATAATACATTGTATGTGGTTGCTGGAATTTTACCGTAAAAATACGATAGCAGCATTTTATGTTTTACGGTTTTAACTTAAATTTACAGTTAAATACTGTAATTTCATTAACTGATATAATGTTGATGTACCAACCTATTGAAGTACTGAAATCTGTTTTGTACCTTTGTAATACGCTGATAACCATCAAATGCAGGTGGTGATGAGAAAGTCACATGATGAACCAAAGCCCATCACAAGCAGCTTTTAAATAATAACATGTATATAAAGTGCACAGTGTCATTCACACAAACACTAAACGCCATCATGGTAACACACATGAAACTGAAATAATCCAATAAACATTCATTTAACAACATCAGGTCTAACATACAACCCTAATGTACAAAACTGATAAGAAAAATCTAAGAAGAAATATATTTATTTCAATAAAAAAAAAACATCAAATTTGAAATGTAATGCAGGGAATTCTGGGAATGTCAATTTACGGTTATTCACTGTAAAATATACTTTCTTTTCCACTTCCAAAAACGGTGTTCTACTGTAAAATTACTTGTAATGTCCAATACAGTTTTTCACTGTATATAGTAGGGATGTGCGCTACGACTAATCTGACTGTCGTTTAAACGAAAGTTTTGTATCCGACTAGTCGACTAGTCTAAAAGCTAGAAAGTCTAAAAAAAAAACAATCTATATAACAGCCTACACTTGAAATACTTAATCTTTGCATCACACTGTCAAATGCCACAATGAATTCTGCCAAAAATAGGTCACGATTATGCTGTATACTTGCCTCGCGTTATCATCATTTAATTTTAGGCGGTTGTTAAACAGAAAATAAGGAAGAGCATACACTCAACATAAACCAGTGCATAGCTTGTTTATTCAGATCAGCTGGAGCAGTGCAGTAATGGAAAATCAATCAATAGATTGACAGAATTCTTCATTTTCATATAACGTTAGCCAACATATTTCAACACAAGTCAAAAACAATAGGAAAGTGTATCAAGGAATAGCATTAAAACGGCTTTTAAAAATGTACTTCATGTTGGCTATATTGTCTAAAAACAAAACAATGCTCGTTTCACTTACTCAGACCATGCGCATTCAGTGAATTAACATGTTAACGTGGTATGGCGAAAAACGGGACTAGAGGCGATTCTGCACTTGAAATAAAAAACGTGCTCGGCAGGAACTGAAGTTACAGGCATGCAGAGAGATGACTACAAGCAAGCAGACAGTTTCGAAATTAGCCTGGAAATCCCGCACCACCACCTAAGTGGGTCTTCGTTTAGAGGAATAGACGGCGCGGATGGGATCGCAGACCGCATTGTCTAATTTCGAAACTGTCTGCTTGCTTGTAGTCATCTCTCTGCATGCCTGTAACTTCAGTTCCTGCCGAGCATGTTTTTTATTTCAAGTTGTAGGGTATGACATGATTGACATTTGCTGGCTTTGGCTAGCCTCCAAGCTAACGCATACGGCCTGTATTGAATATGATTACGCATTGCTCCAGTAGAGTTATTGTAAGCCAATTTGACATTACACAGTTTACACACAACTTTTCCGTTTCCTTCTAATTGTTGACTAGCAGGAGCTGTACCGTTTAGTCGACTAGTCAACTAGACCCGCACATCCCTAGTATATAGTAGGGGAATTTACCGTTAACCATTTTACAGGCTTTCCTGTAGCATTTTTACAGTCTTCTACCGTTAAATTCACGGTCATTTTTTACAGCGAACTTAACCTTCCATTTCTGTTTGACTGCTGTGATTTGTGGACTGTTTCATTAAATGTCGTCTACACCGCTCTTAACCCTTAACTCTAACTAATGTTCAAAAGTTTTAGATCAGTAAGATTTTTTTTAATGTTAAAAAAATAAGTCTCTAGGTATAATGCTTACCAAAGCCATAGTTACAAGTTAAAAAAATAAGTAAAATTGTGATATATTATTACTGCTCCCCGGGCACGGCAGCATAAATGGCTGTCCACTGCTCCGGGTGTGTGTTCACTGCTGTTTGTGTGCACTTAGGATGAGTTGAATGCAGAACACAAATTCCGAGTATGGGTTACCATACTTGGCCACATGTCACGTCACTTTCACTTTCACAATTTAAAATCGGCTTAATATTTGAATATATTTAAAAATGCAACATTTATTTATTATTTATTTATTTAATCCTTGTAAATAAAAACAGCATTTCTTTCCCAAAAAAAAAAAAAACATATAAACATACTATTAAATTTTTGGTAGTGTATGTAATGTAATGTACTATCTGAAACTGCTGCATGGGTTATATTATGTAGAATGCATTAAGCTCGTATTCTGTCATGAACACAGCTGTGTCATTAACTTAGTTTCACTATCCCTCCTTGTCTTGTGACTCAGTGACTCAGATGTTTTGATAGCATCTCTGATTTAAAGCTTTGTTATACTTTTATGGTGCCTTTTATCTCATTTTAAAGGTTGATGTTCAGTCAGCCTTTCATTATATGGAAAATTGGCCAGGATATTCCTTAGAAGTTTAAATTTTTTTTATTCCATAGAAGAGGAAAAGTCATGCGGTTTTGGAACAGCATGAGATTGTAAATATGTAAATATTGAGATTTATATCAGTTACTATATCATATGATAAGACTGAAAATATTAGGGCCACCCAGTATAGGGGTGGGCAATAATACCAGTAGACACGATTGACCGGTAGAAATTTTCAACTGTCTCTATCGTGATTAATGTACACGCTTGCGTGACGTTGTCAAGAAAACTTATCATTTTGATGTTTTTGCTCTTGAAATGCAATCGGCAGCAAAAGAGAACTCATTTCGCTGTATGTGCGTGTTGTCTGAGATGTGGGCACACGTGGATAGGGTGCTCATAGAGCGAGGGAGTATTGAGCAGAGTTAGACCGATTTATTTAGTACTAAGGCCGATTTATAGGCCTTGAACGGTTAAATACATACACTTGTGTGTGTCAAAATGCCTGTCTATGCAAGTTTCCTTGTAAACACAGTAACTCCAAGTCTTAAGTGAAAGCAAATAGCTGAAAAAAACAAAAAACAAAAGAGAAAATCTGTCACTGCTCTCGACTAAATCACTTTTGTGACTTAAAGGAGAAATATATATTAGATACTCAGTGAAAAATATGCAGTGTTTTGATACTTTTTATTGCTTTATGTAGCATTTCTTATTTATTTGTTCTACTGTAGTTTTTTTGTCCTAGTGCTTGTAAGTAGTTTCTTATTATTTAATCGATGACTGTTTACTTGTCTTCAGTGAGCTAGTTTTTTTTTTTTTTTTTTTTTTTACATTTTGGCTAGTATTAGTTGTTTTTTGTGATATTGACACTGGTTACAAGAATTATGAAATTGCTATGGTATCAAAAATTTTTATATAATGAAGACCTTATTTTAAGCAAAAATAACGATATTGCTATTAATATCCTTACTGTGAAATAAAATGAAAGATTTTGGTCATATCGCCCACCACTACCCAGTCCTGTTTTTGATTCTCAAAGTCAAAGCACACATCAGCTTTTCTTTCTCTTAGCTTACAGCCAGTATATGGAGCACAGCACCCTCCTCTGGACCCACGTAGACATCGCCCGTAAGTCAACTGTCTGCGTGCAAATCAGCCATTTGTTTTTTCAGTTATTTGTGCCTTTACTCTTTTCATTCATATTTTCTGCCTTTCAGTTGTTGTCCAAATCCATCTGAGCATGTCTGAGTGCAAGATTTGCATAAACCTTTTGCAACTTTTTATTTATTTATTTATTTATTTTTATTTGTCTTACATTATCTGTAACCATGTTATAGATCGTGTGCAATATTGCCATTTTCAGAAACCTCTTTATTTGTTTCCCTACAGATTAAAAGATGCTCCAAAGGCTAGCAATGTGATCACCAAATCCAAAAAACCTTCCACTTTCTATGAATTTGCTCGGAGCACCAATGATGCATGGGACATTGATGATGAAGAGGATGACGATATGTTTAGTTTTAAACAGCCCTCATCTTCACCTGTCCAATCACGATCCATGCCTCAAACGCCCTGCCTCAAAATTATCAAAACCCCAGAAGACACAGAGCCACTGCCCCACTCACTGGACAGGCAGGAACCAATCAGAACAAACCCCAATCAAGTTCGACTGGATATAGAAAGTGGTCCAGCCAATGGCAGGGTGGTAAAGTCCAGCAGCGATGCCCAGCTGAATGTTAATGCAGGTATGCTGGTAGCTGTTGTTTTTAAGCTTGTAAGAAGATATAAACTCATCAATCAGATGTGGGTTTTTTCCACCTACCTTTAATCTAAAAAGTCCTGCCATTTACATAATTACTGTTTGTTACATGGCTTATATGGTTGTATAAATTAGTTTTTGACCATCCATTCAGAGACTGCACCAAGTTAGCTTTCTTTAAAGGTTATACATGCCCAAAATATGACTTGTATTTCCAACCCTTGTCTTAAAAGTTTGGTTGGAAGTACCTATTGAAAATTTGCCTTGCTCATGTTTCATGAATGAGACCAAAAGTCGTTTGCACTTTAAGACTGGTCTTATGGTCCAGGGTCTCACACAAACACACACACACATACATATATGTATATCCTGACTACCGGGGGGGGGGTTTTGTCAGTATTTTGTCATTTCACTACATTGTTTAGAGCATAAGAAAAAATTTGAAAAATAAACTTTTTGAAAAATGATATTTTATTCATGTTATGCTATGTCCTCTGTAGAGGACATCGGGACTTTAAAAAGTCCTGTTTTTTACAACATTGAATGAACAAATAAGTGCAATAATGGGAGTAATAATTAGCAAGATTTTCATAATAATATTTAATAGGAATATTGATATATATTGATAAAATCAGATTTAAATGATAATTACAAAATATTATCATATTTCCATAAGGGTGTTACACTTGATCTCTAAATTAATGTCAGCCATTTTTAAAGACCAAGGAGAGGGAGTGGTCATGGTGAAACATCCAATTAATTGGTATCTATGAAAATATTTAAAAAAGAAAGAAAGAAAAAAACTCTGGAAAGCCCTGAATGTGCTCTGTACAGGACATCCTGACTTAAAACTGTGACATGTAACATTTCAGAGAAATCGTTAAAATATAATGTCCTCCACAGAGGACACAACTCCATAGCTGGTATTCAGGAGGATATATATGTATATGTTAAATAATATTTTTTTAAATGATTTAATAGTACCTTAATTAAAAAATATATATTAACATATAATCATATATAATGTTATTTATATATATTTTTTTAGATTTTTATAAAATATATTTTAATATTAATGCTTAATATTTGTTTGTTTGTTTTTTTGTTGTTGTTTTTTTTTTGTCCTGTTTAGCTCGCAATACTCTGCAAAAACAGCAGTCACTTCCTGTGCGGCCCGTCATTCCATTGGTTGCCCGCATTTCGGACCAAAATGCCTCAGGAGCTCCGCCCATGACGGTGAGAGAGAAGACTCGATTGGATAAATTCAAGCAGCTCCTTGCCAGTCCCAACACAGACTTGGGTAAGCTTTAAAACAAACAATTAGAGATTTGTGCAAGCATTAAAAGGAAAAACAAGGGATAAGTTCTGTTTTCAGCGGGATTATAAAAGTGGCCACTTGTGGGTTATTTGTCTAAGATATTAAAGCCCATCCATCAGGGACCATCTCAAAACAGAAAGCCGTAAAACCCTCACATGTGTTCACACCTCATTCTCTCGCCTGCTTTTCCGCCTCTAGCTGAATCTCTTTGCCAGGTGAGACAGTGTGGGATGGCAGAATGGATGAAAACCGTCCATGATGTTATCCTAGTCTTCCTGAGTTCATGCTGAGAGGCCCTTCTGTTCTCTCCACGTTCTCCAACCAATCATCTCTTCAAGTGCACCTGCGAGCTGGTGCAACAAAAACAAGTTCTGCGCGTGCCTGCGCTCATTTGTGCCGCTTATGCTATAATGATGCTATCAAAGAGACTCACTCTTCTTTGCTTCATAACTAAGTTTCAGCCTCCGCAGGCTCTGAGCTTTCTGAGCGACAGACTGAAATCACGGGGGAATGAGAACCATCAGTCATTGGAGGGGAAAATAATGCGTATGCACTTCTTTCACAGCGCCTTATGAAAAATGTGCTTGTGATATAGTTGGAGGGGCTTCCCTGCACAGTATTCTGAGTTCATAATAGCTTCTGAGATATTTCATCATTCTGCTATCATATGACAGTTGGCAGGTGTCCAATGCCATTAGTATTTTAGGAGCGCTTGGATATCGGTTTCGTGTTTGTTCTAACTCAAAAACGACCCAGGAGCGATCTCACCAGATGTTTCTCAGCAAGTCTTTAAGTTTTCATAGACGTTGTGAAAAGCGGTTTTTACATTCGCTGATCACGATGACCCAGAGGGCTTGGTGGGAGTTCACAAAAACAATCCTTAAAAAGTGGTTTAGACTTCAGCACCTGGACAGATCGATGATATCCTTCTAATGGCATCCACCTGCATTGTAATGTTTACTTCATAACAATGACAAAATAAGTCATTGAGAGCGGTGGAGTTGAAAAGCTCCATTTGATAAAAAAAATAAAAGAGACAGAGAGTGGTTAAAATTCACTGTGATTCATCTGGTTGTTATGACAACAATTATCTTTGCTGTTTATTGTAAGACTCGAAAGTGTAATACCATAGACATTTATTTCTTTTTTTTTAGCGGTTATTGCAAAGGCAGGAATCATAATTACGATCATTCGCACTTTAGCATGTAACTCGTCCTGATTTGTTTACTGATACTTTGTGTGTTAAGGAGACATCTGCTTTTGTAAGGGATTGGGGGATTGGAGCCTTGGGGCTATTTTGGCTTGGTGTTGGTATGAAACCGCCTAGCAACCACACAGAATACCCTAGCAACTGCATAGAAATACATATCATAGCAAGTTTTGCAAGGACACATTTTCTGAAGAAATCGAATTGTAACATAAAAAAAGAAAAAAACATAATTGCCATACTCTATTGTGGAATTGCTAATTGTTCTTGGGAAATTGTTTTTCTTTGTGACATTTTAATTGTCTGTTTTCGTTTGTCCAAATTATTTCAATTCAGTAGCTCCTAAATCTCTAAAGCTTTGTTAAATTAATATATTTTTATTTAGAGACATAATAAGAAAATAAACTGCCAAAATCATTTTCTTAATCGGTATTTGTTTCTTGTTTTCCAGTCAAACATCCTTTAAAAAAAAAAAAAAAAAAAGTGTGTAAGATATGAACCCAATTTATAATATATTATTAAACGTTTATATTATTGAACTCCTGATTAATATGTCTTGAATTAAGTTTCTTTTTCTTACCCGTTGGCAAATGTTTTCTCTTGTTTTAAGCATAAATCTATCGTAATTTGAGATTTATAATTCAAACAAGAAACAGCCAGTGTGATACGAAATATAAAGTTATTTCAGGGTATTTTCTCTGAAAATCTTGATATGCAATTTTTCCTTTTCAAGTAAATTTATTTTCTTGTAAGGATGTTTACATGTTTTACTGGAAAACAAGACAAATACTGATTAAGAAAATAATCAGTATAAAACTCAAACTAGAATAGTTCACATGAGCCCTACGGAAAAACATGACAGCAGACCATGACACAGATGCTTTTTAAGCTGTTTGCTTAAATGTGCTCTCCAGACATCATGCTGACATCCCAAGCCATTGCTCCATCACCTGTGAATCGTCAACTTCCCAGCCATTACTTTAAAATCAATGTGCAGTTATGGCTCGCTGTCTTATTGGAGTTACCATAATTCACAGTGGCATGGTTGTGAAAACTCTGAGTGTGTTTTCTAATTAAAAATAATTGTTTATTGATTGTGTTGATTGAGCTATAAGTTAGTGTCACCGATCCTGTGAAGGCCGTCAACTGTTGATTTAAAGCATGATTTTCTATCACCTCATATGAACAAACTCTTAATGCATGTTTTAACTGCTGATTGGTCAATATATACTTTAATGCCAGCCTTCTGCTCCTGCAGCTTTATTTTTACATTGTAGTTTCGCATCCAAATTGCAGTATGATGTTCATCTCTGTTCACCTTCGTAGCTATGAAACAACACAGCAGTTGTGCTGCTGAAGTATTTGTCATTTTGAAATAACTTTGCACTGTGTTTTGTTCATACAGAGGAGTTACGGAAGCATAGTTGGTCGGGAATCCCTCGTGAAGTTCGGCCAGTCACCTGGAGGCTCTTATCGGTAAGTATTTACCACTACTGTTTATTTCATATCCATTTTGGCATGTTATTCAAACAAACAGCAGTGAGATGACAAGAAAATATGTGGAAGAGAGGGAAGAAAAGGACTGAAATATGTTGTGAGATGTATTTGAACTCAAGTTGTTCCACGACACATGCCCTAACCACTAGGCCATGGTTTCGATGCTTTCTAATTTTTTTATCTTAATAAAAAATCTGTTTTCTTCAGGAAAATAAATTAATTGTGTTGGGTTTGTTAAATATGTTTTGAACTACTTCTTGAAATTACTTATTTGAAGTGCAACCAAATGTATATTCAACTGAATGAATAATACAAAAAAAATGCCGTAATAGTTTTTTTTTTTTTTTAAATTACCGTAAGCCAGCATCACACACCTGCAAGCAGTTTAGTTCTGCATAGGGTGCACAGTCATTTTCTGTGCTTTTCAGAGGTTATAAAACTTCCACACCACTTTCAGTTTAATGTGCGTTATTGATTTGTTTTGCAATATTGGTTTGCTGAGCACTTAATGTCAGCAGAATTGTGACTGTCATCATCGGAGGGGTAGAGCGGGCCTCTGTGATGTGGCTGTATGTGTGCGGATGTTCAGAGAATGCTTTACAAGCCTCATTTGCGTTTCTGGCGCATGCTTACACAGTCAATAACACACACCTCTGGGCTAAGCTGTACAAGCAAATCCCCACCCCGACCCAGCTCCTCCAAGCTTTTACTGCTTCATGCATTGTTGCTAGGAGGATTAAACGGAATAATTCCATATGTATAAAATTACCGAGGTAGACGAATTCTAAACGAATGCTAATGTTCCAAAAAACAAAACAAAACATTTTGTCTCTGCTTTTCAAATTCAAATTGCATTTTGTTTTTGTTGGTTCACATCACGTTTGTGTTATGGCACCAAATCTAAAGGTTTCCAACTTCGGTCCTGGATTTGCAGCACACAAACCTCGCCAAGACCTTCTCTGAATTGCATTGGAAAGGCATTTTAAGATCATTTCGATTTTCAGCATGGAATTTAATAGCCGTTATTAAGTTTTGAAGGGCCGATGATGGGGCGAATCCAAACGAGCGGAGTTTGTGCACTTATTATTCGCCTGAAGCAACAGACGTGAGCTGCATCGAGTCCGATTTTGAATGTACGTTATCATTTATGTGTTCAAGCACTCTGCAACTCTCTGTGTGCTCATTAAAACAAGAGTTGAGAAACAATGGGAGGGGAAGGCACTTTTAAAAACACCATTTTCTGAAACATGATGGAGAGTCATGACAACGATCTAACTGACAGTTCCACGCCTCCACGTCTGCTCTACAAATAGCCTGCACTTGTTGTCTGCTCTTTAGGGAATCATCTGTTGCTAGTAAGTATGTACTAGCACAGTTGCATCCTATCTGTGTGTTAGTTTAGTAGCTACATGATTAGAAGTTTCTCCCAGAGTTGTGGATTTTTTTTTTCTTGACTTTCGAGATCAGAGGTTTTGTGTTCTGTATTTTCAAGTGTGTTTCTTAGTGAGTGGTGTTTGCTAAGGCAAGCATCACTATTATTATTGCTCATCCGATTATTCATTCTATACTATTATTGAAGCAATTACTCTATACAATCTGAATTCCGAAGTTTTCTCGGTGGACAATATAACAGGCAAAGTTTTGCCCTAATTGGCAATATAATGGGCAGAAAACCCATAGACTTGATTGAAGTAGAAACCCAATGCTACAGTTCAATAAATGAATCAAAAGTGATCATAATGACAATTTTTTTTTTTTTTTTTTTTTTTACACTAAAGATTTCAAGATACATTGTTACAAAAGTTCTTCTGAACTTTCTATACATCAAAGAATCCTAAAATACATTATCACGGTTTCCACCAAAATATTAAGCAGCGAAACTGTATTCAACATTGACAATAATGCAAAATGAGCAGCAAATCAGCATATAAGAATGATTTCTGAAGAATTATGTGACACTCAATACTGGAGTAATGATGCTGAAAATTCAGCTTTGCATCACAGGAATAAATTACATTTTAAAATGCATTAAACTAGAAAGCAGTTCTTTTAAATTGTAATTATATTTCACAATATTATTGTATCTGTTTTATTGTATCTTGATCAAATAAGCATAAGCAGTAAGCAACTACCCAGAACATCTTAGCAACTGCCTAGCAATGCTTTAAAAACCATCTGAACACCTCTGAACCACCCTAGCATCTAAATGATAATGCACTTTATGAACTTTAATTTTCATTAAGGCACTTTGGAAGGAAAGCATTTGCTAAGAACTTAAATGAAATGCAACTTGTCTGATTTGCTTCTTTTATAAGAAGCCTTTTGAAAAGTGCCATTTAGCATAAAAGCCAGTAGCATAAAATCAGTCAGATCGTATTCTGAAAGGCATTCACTAAACATCTGACTTCGGCATGATAAAGAATGTCGTCTCATTGAAATGATCCAATCTGTAGATTTAAAAAAAAAAAAAAAAAAGATTAAAAGCTTATTTTTTTTATACAACATTTTCTTTCATGGGTCTACTGTATTGAACTGAATTTACATACTGCTTTTTTTATATCTTTTAGTTAGCATCATTTTTAGGTTATATTTTGGTTACAGGGCAAGATATACTTGGAAGACATGGATAAAGTGGGTGTACAGTAGCTCTTTTCTGAACTCTATTAAATTTGCATTTTCTTCTTTCCATGTGCTTTCTCTCAGGGCTATCTTCCAGCCAATAGAGAACGAAGGGATCTGGTTCTCCAGAGGAAGAGGGAGGAGTATTTTGGCTTTATCGAGCAGTATTACCACTCCAGAACAGATGAGAATCACAGAGACACATACAGACAGGTAAAACTCAACCCAGCCTGCTTCTGAGTATGTTCTCAAAAAAGAAGAGTTGGCTAAAATTGACTTCCTTTCTGAACCTGATTCTGATTCTACACAATTTCCAGGAGTAAATATTTAACTGTGTTTCATTACAGTTCTTTGAAAAACGTTTAAATGTTCAAAGTATTCAATGATGTAAATGTTTTGTTTTGAGATCTTAATGTTAGGCAAGGACGTTTTAGGAAATATTTTGCTGAAACATTTTGGAGTTTGTTGTGTACATTATTATATCTAGTGTCGATGTATCATATCATGGTGTCAGTTATTACAAACAGCATGTAAACAGGAAATGCATTGTCTGTTCTAATGGACAGCATGTCACGCATGCCATCCATAGACATTATGTTGAAAGCAACACAGAATATTTGTTTAAATCCAGGTTGAGTTAGTTGTAAAACGTTATAATATGCAAACCTGTTGTCTGTAATGGCATGAAAACAGATAATGCATTTCAGTGGAAAAGGATCTCATAAGCACGTTTGCAAGATTACAGATATTATTTTTTTAAATTCCAAATATTATTTGTTGAATATCTGTCCATTTTGCTATTAAAGGGCTGCATTTAGTGTTCATACATCCCTCAAAACACATCTGTTTTGAGTTTTGTGAACAATGACAGGAAACATGCTTTAAGGCTTCTTTAAGACAGACTGATTGATTTGGGAAAAACCCTGAAAAATCTTATGCTTACCAAGGCTACATTTAATTGGTCAAAAATACTGTGATATATTATTATAGTTTATAACAACTCTTTTCTATTTGAATATATTTAAAAATATAATTTATTTCTGTGATGCAAAGCTGAATTTTCATCAGACATTATTACAATCTTCAGTGTCACATGATCCTTCAGAAATCATTCTAATATGCTGCTCAAGAAATATTTCTTATTATCAATGTGCTGCTTGAAATTTTTGTGGTACTTTTTTGATTCTTTGAATAGTAAGAAAGTGCAAAAGAACAGCATTTATTTGAAATAGAAATATTTTGTAACATTATAAATGTCACTTTTATTCAATTTAATGCATCCTTGCTAAATAAAAGTATTTGTTTCATTACAGAAGAAAAAATCTTTTAAACAGTAGTCGAGAATGTCACACATATCCGCTGCTAATTACTTCTGATTTGTGATTTAGCAGACGCTTCAGTCCATTAGGAACAATCCCACTGGAACAACCTGGGGTTAAGTGTTTTACTCAGAGGAACAATGGTTATAATTCACAAATCAATCCTTGTGAATTTTGAACCGACATCCTTTAAACCTACAAGCCTAGGGGCCTTATGTATAACACTTGCATAGATTTCATCTTAGAGTTTGATTATTTCATGAATGGAACTAATCCAATTCTAGTTCAAGTGAGTCAGTGATACATTTGCAGAGATTATCAGTGAATAGCGTTGTACATTTCAGTCTGCTTCTCACACACGTATGAGCTCAGAAGACCTGTTAGTGCACAAGACTTTTGCATCTTTTCTTTGATGCTTTTTTTTTTTTTTTTTTTAAAAAGGATGATTTTTGGGTTAACCACTAGGCTACACCAGATGCCAATCCATTGAGGAACCTCATCATCTCTGCAGTGAGTCACTCAAGGTTACACCTGCTTCTAGAAAGCTATAGTAGTAATACACCCAGATTTTGTCCTGCGTGTTATTAATGTGGAAGAAGGGGGCTGGGATCAATATTCTTATGGGCTGTAAAACTCCGGTTAATGGTGCAGGACTCGTAGTCGATTGCTATGCGCTGCCTTCTCTCCTCTCTTGTCCGGTTCCTCAGGGCTTGCTGGCTCCCAGCCCCTCATTTCGTCTACTGCAATACAAATCGGACACAGACCTTTAAAAGGATTTATATGGTCGTACAGAACCGTTGGACTGGCCCCTGGCTGTCTGGGCAGAAACACTAAATGACCTTTTAGTGTGGTCACAGTCTGAGAGGGCGAGGAATGGCGGTGAATACGAGCGAACCGCACTTCGGTGGCCTTCGAGTGACCTGCATTACTACAAAGCCATTTCGTCAAACATATGATGGAAGTAGAAATAGAGAGAGGGAAGAAAATAAGAGAGAACCGGATGAAACAGAAGGGTCGCCACCTGTATGTGCGGCCGGATGCTGCGCTGTCCACTTTCCAAGTGAATTCATGCAGGTTTTGTGTGTAGCTTGTTACGAAACCAGATCGATAGTGTGTGCAGTTTGGGCCCTGATGGGTTTCCTCCATTTACTGGAAGGGAAAAGGCACATGTAACTCAATTTAGTGCTCTTGTGCTATATTGATTTAATCTCTTATTTTTTCCCCGGTCACCTGTGTTCCTGACACGCTGATTCGGTAACAGGTTTGTGGTTGTGTGGATGTGTATTTGAGCTTACCTGTGTACACCTGTGTGTGTGTGTGTGTGTGTGTGTGTGTGTGTGTGTGTGTGTGTGTGTGTGTGTGTGTGTGTGTGTGTGTGCGTGTGTCTCCATAGATTCACATTGATATCCCGAGGACGAACCCTTTGATTCCTTTGTTCCAGCAGCCACTGGTGCAGGAGGTAGGTGATCGTCTGAGGCACCAACACCTGAGTCTCTCTGCACAGCGCACCTGTGACAGAGCCACCAGCGTCATACAGACGTCTGATCTCAACAGCAGGTGTCACACGCTTAATGTAATCATAAAGATAAGAGACTGAATCACACACAGAGTCATGTCCAGGTCACTTTACACCCTGAAATCAAAAGAAAATAAAGAAGCTGAATTTTAAGACTATTATTTTATATTATAAAATAATATTTTATTACTAATATTATATTATTATATTCATATTATTAATATAATAGTATTATTATTATTATATTATCTTTATTTTTTAATTATTGTTTTTTTGCATTGTGACAGTTGTTTGCAAGACACATTTTGTCACAAATTATCACCACCGTTATGCATTTATTTTGAACTTAGTTTTTTTTTCTTTCTTTCCCAGTTGTGATTGAGGAAATATAATTTAAAGTATTATTTTTCTTTCTTTTAACTTTGGGATGAAATATGATCAAGACATATTCTTGAAATAATTTATGAGATTCACTTAAGATAAGAGCTTACTATTCATAGTTGTTGCTTTTAGAGACAAGCACGTTTTGCCCCAAACACCGTTATCATTATGCAACAGAGATGTTTTGAGTTTTCGTTTTCATTTTTCTCAGTGGTGATTGTCAATAGATTCTAATTACTGTAATATGGTGTGTGTTTTTTTTTTTAAACGAGCATAAATGACTATACACAATTACTGTAATGCAGTAAAATGTCATTGTTACAATGCATTTAAACAATGACGTTGAAGCACTTTTTTTTCCCCAGTTCTCATGTAAATGATTTGATGCAAAACATAATTTAGCTTTCTTTTGTTTTGGGGTGAAGTATGACCAGGAAATATTCTTCAAAGGTTTCATGAGATTCACTCAAGAAAGAGCTTACTATTCCTTATCAGTGTTTATTTTTACATATTTTTGTTTATATTCATAGTTTTTTTTTATTTATTTTTTTATTATATATATATATATATATATATATATATATATATATATATATATATATATATATATATATATATATATATATATATATATATATATATATATATATATATATATATATATATATATATATATATATATATATATATATATATATATACACATATATATATATATATATATATATATATATATATATATATATATATATATATATATATATATATATAATTTATTATATTTTTTTATTATATTTGTTTCATTTACCTAATAAAATAATAATTTTAGTTAACAAAACTAACATTTTGTTGTATTCAAATATTTGCACATATAAATGTATTAGTATTTTATTTTATTTTATCAATTTACCTAGTAGAGCAGTTTAGTTTACCAGTGTTCAGCTCTTTCAGCTAATTTTTTTTTCTCTCCTATTTGTCAACAGCATGTTTTAATTAAGATGTAATTATTGTCCTGATCATTTTTGTCTTTTTGTTTGATTAAAAAAAGGCAATCAAAAACCTTTCAGCACTGAAAAATGTTGTCTGTAATTTCACTGATAATGTTCTGGATAGATGTTGCCAGCATGAGTTGGTTTAACTGAGCTTTGTGTCATTGGATACTTACCAGTAGGGGGTGCTGTGGTGTTTTTAAATTATAGAGGAGTGTGCAACACTTGTAACCCATAAACCAGAAGGAACAGAGCACTAGAAATGCAGCTGCGTTTGGAAATACAAGCATCCAAATGAGTGGACCTGTTGGTCTGTCAAGAGTGAATTAAGCAACATCAATTGCCAAAGGTTTGCACAACAAGCACATATGTTATGAGAGATGAATCATTAAGAGGTATTGTCTTGTTTTTCAGGTGTTTGAGCGGATTCTGTTCATCTGGGCCATCCGTCACCCCGCTAGTGGATACGTGCAGGGCATTAATGATCTGGTCACTCCCTTTTTTGTGGTCTTCCTCTCTGAATTCGTGGGTAAGTGTGTAATAACCTTCCACAAGGATCAGTTGATCCGTTCGACTGATTTTTTTCACCTTTCTTAATGTGTTCTTTTGGTTGAGTACATACGTTGTGTTTGCTCCGCTAATAGCGGATTGACGTGTGTGATATGCCAGCAGAGTCAGGGAGATGCAGACGGGCCAGTATCTGACAGATGTTGCTGGAAAATGGTTGTGTAAATGTAAACAAACTGACAATATCCTGTGAAAATGTCAGACACAAAAACAAAGAATATCAATTATCTTTGAAAGAAACTCTGAAGGATAGACAGTGAGAGATGGAGAAAGAGACAAATGGTGAAAGAGGGAGACAGATGGAAAGAGTGACAGACAGAAACAAAGGGAGATGGGAAGAAGACGGGCAGACGGTCAGAGAGAGAGACAGATCGTGTGATGGACAGAAGGTTAGACGGAAGAGGCAGATGGGGAGAGAGGGAGACAGAGAGATTGTTACATCCATCTATCTATCTATCTGTCTTGTATCGATCTATGGATCGTTCTATCTATTGTTCTGTCATTCTCCAAGTCTACAAATCATCCATTCATCCATCCATCATTATCTATCTGTCTGTCATTACATGTATATCGTTCTTTCTGTATCGTTATAGTGTTCTCTCCATCCATCCCGTTATATTGTTCTATCTTTGTCTCATATCATTCTCTCTCTATCATTCCATCTATATGTATCTATCGTTCTATCATTATATCATTCTGTATCTTTCTATCATTCTTTGTCTATCGTTTTAGCATTCTCTGTTCATCTTTTTGTCGTTCTTTATATTGTTCTGTCTATCGTGCTGTCTGCTCTATCAATTGTTCTGTCACTTGTTCTGTCCATCTATCACTCTGTCATTCTATCTGTCTGTCTATCGATAGATAGATGGATGGTTGGATAGAGGGAGACAGACAGAAAGAGAGAGACAGACAGGGAGGGAAATGGACTCTCCAGCTCTCGTCTCATTGCTATTCTCCCTCCACCCGGCAGACTTCCCCTCCCTTCCTTATTTATTTCCTGTCCTCTCATGTGAAGGTTAATTACTTATGGATAGTTAAGGATTACAGAAGAACAATAGGAGGCTCATTGATCTCTCCGGTGTGCTGCTGCTGCAATGTCACCAGTGCAAACACCGGGACATACCCACAGATTACCTGGATCACCAATCGATTTCTCTTTTTCTCCTGTGTCTGTCTCTCTCTCTCTGGCTGTCTACCTCGCCCAGCGCTCTCTCTGTCTTTTCCTCATCCCTCTGCTTCTCCACAAAGCTCATTTAGCGAAAAGCAGATTTTTCATACCGGCGCTTTCGTGTCATTCTGCAGGGCCTTTCTATCTCTAATTTGTTTGCGGGCCGTGTGAATATGTGTGTGTGTGCGTTTGGGATTCACCGCGTGTGTGAGCGAGCGACTCAATGCCGCAGGTTGAATGAGCTGCATTGATCGGCTGGATTTAAGTGTTTACAGAGGCTTGCGAGGGTACCGAGCACACGGTGGGGGGCTCGACCCACCGATCGATACATCTGAACGAACTTCATGATCCCAACACGCTGCCAGCGGGAGATAAAAGAGCGAGGTTAGCACCCTCCCTCTGACGCGGGTTTCACCCCCGTCGTCGAGGCCGCGGGGCGAATGCGGGCTGTGACGGCTTTGCCTGCTCTCATATGCAGTGTTTTGCCAACTTTCGCTGCGCTGTTTCTCTTGGCCGGCATGCCTCACTGGCTTTCTAGGGCTCCTCTGCGAGCTTTTTAACTTTCTGCTGAGACTGTCCTCCGAGAGAGACGGCGTAGGAGAGTATTGGCGCTTCGCATTTAGCTCAATATCAGCGAGTAGCGTTTTAAAGAGTAGCCGGCAGGAAGGAGAGTCACGGCGCCCTTCGGTTTAAAGTGTTGGTATTGATGCGCCGAAGAATTTGAAGTGGAGAGAGAGACGTGGCCGAGAGAGAGGGAATATTCTCAAAGGCTAAATCATCACATTTACCCTGACAGACAAAGAGGACAGCGGGGAAATCTCCTCTGTAAAGCATCAATGCCCTGTCTCCGTCTCTCTACTCTCCCTCACACACACACTTTTTTTTTTATTACTGGAGAGGGTGTGTGATATTCTCACCTTATTATTTATTGCCTTCCTGCTTTTATGGACTGTTATTTGTGCCGTCGAGGTGCAGTTTTAGTGTTAGATGGATGGTCTGGGTGAGACAAGTTTGTGGTTTGGTGGTGGTGGTGTTGAACAATAAGCCACAAGAGGGTAAAATCGCAAATGCACCACTTTTGTAGCTTGAAAATGTTAGACGAAAATTTAAAATATTCATAAAATAACAGAGATATAGTTTGTTTTATAAACTGTAGGTTTTTATAGTTGTCAAGTGACCTGACTATTTATAGGAATTCATTCAAAAATGAATAAGTAATTTACTCACCCGCTTGCACACTGAGTCCGGTGCATATTAATTAATCCGTTGCGAAAAAATTAGCAAAACAGTACTAAATGGGGTCTTCAAGCTGTGAGGATGATTTTGTTCTCCTCGCTTCTTAAAAGGAGAAAAAAAGAGGAAATATTGGGTCCATCCAGTCATGAGATTTTGAGAGGAAGGAGAGTTCCATCTCCTTATTAAGGAGCAGCGGGATTATCCTGAAATTTACTTCAGGATGTCAGTGGCTCAGTTTGATGGTTTGCTAGCGATGCTAGAGCCACATATTAAATGGGTGGTTGATTGCGATTTAATTTTTATTTTATTTTATGTTAGTTAGTGTGTATTGTTGCTTTTTGAGCGTAAACAATATCAGCAAAGTTGCGGCGCTGAAAGTTCAATGCAAACGGAGATATATTTTTGTGATGTCTTTTAAAATTCTGGCAGTTTAATGCCTACAAAAACGGATCGTAGGGACTACAACGATTTACTTCCTGGGTTTGTGACATCACAAACCCAGACAAACCCCGCCGCCGGGAACATGCAAGAAAGGGGGTGAGGCCATGCTGTGTTGCTTTAGAGAAGAGGAAGAAAACTAGGGGTGCACGTAAAAATGTATTCATATATGAATCACGCAATTCTGTCTTCTAACACTTCTAATGGATTCACAAGTTTCAAAATCAATGTTCTAAAGTAGCGGTTCTCAATCCTGTTCCTCGCGTCGCCCTGTTCTGCACACGCTCTGCATCTCTCTGTCTCTCTCATTCAGATCACCAGCTCAGCTCAAACAATGAACTATTCCATTTATACACTTATTTTCACATAACTATGAGAAGCGTTATACATGGACGCACGTGCAGTTGCTGTACTGTATTAAAGCTTTAATCAGGATAAAATCGTATATAAAAAGCTAACAGAAGCATTTACAAATAACAGCATATCTAAAAGTATGAGACAACAACAAACAAAAAACATACCATTAAGAACCGTGCTTGCACAGGTTCTGCGCAATCCTCTTCACTAATATCCTCTCAATCCTATCCACTCAGTCGGGCTCAAATTGATAAGCAGTATAGGCGACGACATTGTTTACAATACAACCGGAGCACATGCTGCTGAGGTGAGGGTAGGGACATTTAGACGCGCACTAGAGACAGTTTAGCCAATCACAACACACTGGACTAGCTAACCAATCAGAGCCCATCATGTATTATTGAGGGAGGGGCTTCATAAAAGCAGGAAATGATCAGTGCATTTATCAGAGAAGGGACAGAGCAGTGTGGAATAAAGGTAAATTATGTGAAAAATAATGCATTTTTTAAAAACGAAGCATTAACACATGTTAGACTGCACCCATAAACACATGGCCTGGTAATACCAAACTCTGCTACTTCGTTTTGCTTCGTAGACAGAGTCTGGAAGGGCATAATTGACAAGCGTTTACATTCTTGTGGGTGGGCACTTGTCTGAAGTTTAAAATCATTGGTGTACCCGTAAGCCAATCACATAACATTTGGTTATGACGTATGTTATGCGGCGGCTCAGCCGCCTCGAACGTCCGCTATAAACACAGGTATGCGGCAAAAACAAAACCATCGAGCGAAATACCAGAGTGAAGATGGCTGTGAACAACTTTTGCAGATTATGTGAAGTAAATCTACACATCCACAATTATCGCCTTGCCAGACTTTGGCCTCCCCAGTTTCCCGTTGATGATCGGTAACAGTTGATAAATTAAACTTTTCCCAAAACCTGTCGGGAGTAGGACCACAACATCACCTCCATTCAAAATGTGAACCAAACACTCTTCTTGTTCGGGCTTCAGTTGGCAAATGCCGGGAATATTCTCCACAACAGAGCGAATAGCATCTCGTGTCTCCATGTCCGCTGTCGTTTTAGATCTCCCTAACCTAAACTACAATCTTAAATTCAGCGTTTAGCCACTACATCATGGCTCTCAGCCCACCCTCTGGTCGTTGGTTGGGAGCTAATCTGGGAGCTGGTTTGCTATATCAGACTGAGTACAGAAGCGAATTGAAATTGAGCGGAAGTCTGAAGTCTGATGTAGTCAGGCTAATAAACACAATCAAGCCTAGAAAAAAAAAAAAACAGTCAATCACCCCTTTAAAAAGAAGACCACCAATTTCTATGAACTCAGTGTGCAAGGATTTTTACAATGCTTTGTGCTATGAGATGAAGTGGATGAACTTGACAATTGCCATTCTCAATTTTGGCGATCGTTTGTACAGTGGCTCTGAATTGTCAAAAAAACTCTCAAAATGCTTTAAAAGATTAAATCAGTGGGTTGAGCACAAGAAACAGATTGGTTTCAATGGTTTGAATTTGTGATTTGTTGCAGACTTAAGGCCAAAGTACACTTTGGTTTTTATGCATACACTGTCCACGTACAGTTTGTGTGACAAATTTCATCACCAGAATATTATACTTTACACGCACCATCCGATTGTGTACTTTGTACATGCGCATCGACTTGGTTTTGCACTTTCACCAATCAGTTGTACCACAAGGTGGCAACGCTGGCCCCTGGCTGTTGTTTAAAGGAACACTCCACTTTTTTTGGAAATAGGCTCATTCTCCAACTCCCTCAGAGTTAATAAGTTGAGTTTTACCGTTTTGGAATCCATTCAGCCGATCTCGGGTCTGGCGATAGCACTTTTAGCATAGCTTAGCATAGATCATTGAATCCGATTAGACCAGTAGCATCGCGTTCAAAAATGACCAAAGAGTTTCGATATTTGTCCTATTTAAAACTTGACTCTTCTGTAGTTATATCGTGTACTAAGACCGGCAGAAAATGAAAAGTTGCGATTTTCTAGGCCGATTTGGCTAGGAACTATACTCTCATTCCGGCGTAATAATCAAGGAACTTTGCTGTCGTACCATGGCGCAGTGATATTTCATAGCGCATGAAAGTAGTCCCCAGCTATATTATAACCAGGTACCTAGCTGGGGACTACGTTCAGGCGCTGCGTAATATCACTGCACCTGCTGCGGCCATGTTACGGCAGCAAAGTTCCTTGATTATTACACCAGAATGAGAGTATAGTTCTTAATCATATCAGCCTGGAAAATCGCAACTTTTCATTTTCCGCCGGTCTTAGTACACGATATAACTACAGAAGAGTCAAGTTTTAAATAGGACAAATATCGAAACTCTTTGGTCATTTTTGAACGCGATGCTACTGGTCTAATCAGATTCAATGATCTATGCTAAGCTATGCTAAAAGTGCTATTGCCAGACCCGGAGATCGGCTGTATGGATTCAAAAACGGTAAAACTCAACTTATTAACTCTGGGGGAGTTGGAGAATGAGCCTATTTCCCAAAAAAGTGGAGTGTTCCTTTAATAGTAGAAAACGAAACTAAAGAGACGGAACAACAACAAAATAGCAGAGTATATAAAAGCGTAGTATTCTTTGGGCTTTACTCAGACCAGTTTTGTGAACTGAATCAACTGATTCATCAGTCTAATTGGTTACAAATCAGACATGGCTACTTCTCCTAATGAACATGCCAAGTAGAGCTAGGGTGAATGCCAAGGTTCATTTAGTTTATTATGGTCTATTTGTCCAAACAAAAATGTTATATGGCTTGAAAGATTTGAAATAAAGTGCATGAGTCATATTAACCTCATTTTTTGAAGTCTGAAATCTACAGTCCCTGTTTATTGCAATTGTAGGCAACATAGCAACCTTTTCAACTCCAATTACTCTTGTTGTTTTCCACAGAAGTCGTCGTATGAATTTGGAATGAGAAAATCATGGATTTTGGGTGAACAATTCCTTTCATAAAGAATTCAATTGATGTGCGGTCACCAGGTGTGCGCCTGTCGGCATATTTTATAAACGGCTTTGAACATGGCTCATCCAATCCGCTTTTAGAGTTTGAGCTCTATAATACGGATCATTTAATGCTCAACCTGAGACATGGAGGAACGACCTGAATGAGCAGTGATTTGTTTCACGAGTTGCAGACTTGACTTGTGATTACTGAATGATCTCTCAGGTCGCTTATACTCGCACACAGCACAATAACCCCCTTTTTCTCCACGGGGTCAGAGAACAGGGTGGCAAAGCCTCTCATTGTGCCACAAACAGGATTTCTCCTGCCTTCTGTAAAGCCGCTTTATGCAGCAGCTCTGTGTGTGTGTGTCCGAAGCTTTGGAGTGATGTGGAAATGTGGAGAGTTAAATGGATCAGGAATCTCTCCAGTGCTGTGGCCAGTGACATATGGCCCAGCCCATGACCGGCAGGGCACTGCATGCTTCATTTGTGGTCAAAGAGGGCCATTTACTTTCCTTTTCCAGCTTTTTTTCCCCCCTGCCAGCTCTTTCCTGTCGTTCTCCATCCGTCTTTTTTTACTTGAATCCCATCCGGGCTCTCACTCGGCCCCACATCAGCTGTTCTTCCTGCTGCAATGCAGAGGTTTACTGACAGTTTGCTCAGAGTTTGAGCAGAGAGGTTTTGCCGGTTTTTACCTGCTACCAATCTGATTCACATTTGTGGGCCACATTCAGTAAATACACATTTCTGTGTAAATTGTTTGTAAAACCGCTCCTCTGTGAATTGATTAATTGAAGGTTTTCTTAATTAACAGACTTCATGATTAACTTCTAGTTCTAATTTATCAAAAAAAATTATAATATATTCTTAATAAATTTTATAATAATTCATTTTTAAAATATATTCAAGGTGTTTTTGGATATTAAAAAAAAAGTTTGCAATAATTTATATTTAATTTGCATCCTCATCTTTGTTATCCAGCTAGATAATGTTTTCTTGGTGACATTTTAATCAGCTAAATTTTCAACAACAATGTTTATCAAAGAAACCCAAAAGAATTGGCTTGCAAGGCATAAAAATGTGTGCATGATCAACAAATGTAAGGGGTAGTTTATCTATTTTATCTGTATTTTTGCAGCTTCATTTGCAGTCTTTTGCAGTTTCATTTGGTGAGATTACACACTTATAAAAAAAAAAAGAGAGATTATTTAAGGAGAGAGTTCACTCAAAAATAAAAATGGTCATTTACTCATGTCATTTCAAACCTGTATGACTTTTTTGTTTTTTTCAGAAGAAAGTATGCTACCGTTCAGAAGTTTTGGATAAGATGTTTTTGAAAGAAGTTTCTGCTCAAGGCAGTATTTATTTGATCAAAAATACAGTAAATTAAAAAAAATAAAATTTAATTCCAAGTTTAGTAAATAAATAATAAAATAAAACAAATTCTATTTAATATATTTAAAATGTTATTTATTATTTTGCAAAGTTGAATTTTCAGCGGTTATTCAGTATTTAGTGTCACATGACCCTTCAGAAATCATTCTAATGTGCTGATTTACTACTCAAGAAACATTTCTTATTTTTATCAACTTTAAAAACAATTCAAGTGCTGCTTAATATTTTTGTGGAAACTGTAATGCATTGTTTTCGGGGATTCTTTGATTAAAAGGAAAATTCAAAAGAACAACATTTATTTCAAATTGAAGTCTTTTGAAACATTTTGAAACAAATGTCTTTTATTGTGACTTTTGATCAGTTGAATGCATCCTTGCAAAATAAAAGTATTAATTTATTGGAATAAGAAACTTACTAACTTTTGAATGGAGTACATAGGTTCATCCATCTAATGGTTTACAGATTGCAGTCAGTTTGATTTTGTCTCTAACCACAGACCTCAGCAGAGATTGTCAACATGGTCTTCAGCACGTGGTCTTCAGTTGAGTATCTGCGGTCATTCAAGAGCATGTATTCTTCATCATGTCTTCGACCTTGGACCTGACCTTCTTCTTATCTATATTTCAGCTCTCATGTACCGCAGTAACAGTCGCGTGATTGACTGAATTGCTTTGGCGATGCGCAAGCTGCATGCAAACATGCCTAGAGCACTCTCTCTCTCTCTTTCTCTTTACTCAGTGCTTCATCAAAATAGCTCCTTGTCCTTCCTTCCCCTCCCCAATCCCTCCATCCTTATTAAGAAAAGAGCAAGAGAGAGAGATCAAGAGATGGAGGACTACATTGGTTGTGCGGTGGGTGAGTGGAGTGGCACACAGAAGTCTCTTCCAGCCAGGTCTGGCTCTCTGGGGCATAATGTGTGTATCAGCATCATTTAGCACATACTGTTTAAAGAGTCGGGAAAGGTCATGGCTGTGAGGGGAAGCCTGCAGTGGGAGGGAGGGAGGGAGGGAGAGGGGCGAGGAAGTGAGTTGATGAATGTGTTGAATAAAGAATGCAGTTTGCCGGCTAATGATCTAATGGCTTTGTGGTGTCTGTGCATACGATGCACGTCACACACCAGAGTTGCTGTCGCCTGCAAGAAAACACAGACTGCTAAAAACACCTGCAGTGTGTGTTGGTTTGATCTGCTGGTGACCGAACATGAATGTGTGTGTGTTTTGTGTGTCGTCTTTTCCTTAGAGGAAGACGTGGAAAATTTCGAAATGGCAAGCTTGCCTCTGGATACGCAACGAAACATTGAAGCCGACAGCTTTTGGTGCATGAGCAAATTGCTGGATGGGATACAGGTATTTGATTCACTTGAGGTTTGATGGGAGATCTCACAATCATCTCCAGTGATTTCCTTTCAAAAGTAGCCATTCAATCATTTTTTTTTTTTTTTTTTTTAATTACATTTTATTTAATTTCATTTAATTTTTTTTTTTTTTTGCTCAAGCAGTTTATAAATCCGAACTATTTAATTTTACCCTTGTTGTTATATTTTTCTTTTTCTTCCTCTTCTTCAAAATAATTATCTATGTATTGTTACTCTGAATATTTTATGGAATTTTTTTTATATAAACATACATTCTCATATAAAAAAATTTATAATAAATGATGATGGCATGAATTTAATTTTTCTTATTCCTTTTTGTCTTATTCTTATTTTTTTATTTTACTACTTTTAATTTTATTTCTATAACATTTATAATAATAATAATGATCTTTTTATTGTTGTTATTGTTATTTTATTCAAAGGATAAAAATTATTTTTATTGCTACAGTTAATATTTTATATAATTTTCTATGAACATATATAAATACATTTATACTTAAATTTAATTTAATTCATGTCATTCATGTCTTTTCTTATTCTTATCCCTTCTTTTATTTTAAGTGAAGCAAAATTCTTTTTTCTTCTTCTTTTTCCTCCTCCTCCTCCTCATAATAATAATAATAATAATAATAATATACAAAATAATTTAATCTTTTTTGTTGGTGTACTGTTACTAAAATTTGTTATAAATTCTAAATAGCCTAATTTTCAAATTTAAATTTCATTTGATTTGTGTCATCGTCATCTTATTCCTTATTTTTATTTCTCTACTTTATTTCTTAATAATAATTATTATGCCATACTTCTCAAAATTCAATTAAAATACATTATGCATCAGCAGACCTACTGCCATTAAGACAGTAACGGTAATAGCTTTCTCCAGGCATTATAGACCTTCTTGGTCCATCTGCAGTTCCCCGAGGACAGCACCTCTTCGGTGTCTTTTTATTAAAACTAAACCCTGTAGTGGTCATCCTGTCCTTTTGTTCTTTTCCAAAATCCAGAGACAAGTTGAATACAATGCAATAAAAGACTCTCTGACGGACTGAAAAAAGGCACCCGACTTTGTTGTGCTTAAGCCCTAGAGGATAAGACACTTACCCGCCTAGGGGAGAGAGAAGTAAAAACTTAGAGAGGAAGTTGGAGCTAGGGCGTTTAAGCTAGGGGGATTCAGATCTTTGGCGGTGTTCCCTTGAGAACAGCCCTCTGTTAGAGTGAGGCGAGCATGTGAGGGCACTCATCTGCAGGCGGGAGCAAGGGTCAGATGCAGGCCTCAGTCAGGTTGTCCTGTGGGCTGCTCTGTGTTGTGCTCATTGGCTGAGTGGAGCCGAGCTGAAGGGCAAAACACGCGCATGGGTCAGAACACAGAATGTGTCTTCCTATGCAGTCGTCCCCCTGGGCTAAAACACGAGCCGCAGCACAGCAGACGGCCACTGGCCCTTAATGACCCACAAGGGATGAGGAACAGAGATGGAGAGACTGAACAACATTAGTTACGAAATAACGATAAATCTGACGCTATAGTGCCCACAGTTCCTACTGTTGATCACCTGGTACCAAGCCATGCATCAGGGGTGTCATTCAGTAACTGTTTATTTTATTTTTTATTTATTTATTTATTTTTCTCTTCTTTTTTTTATTTTATTTTTATTATCCCTGTTTTCTCTTTTATTTTATTTTATTTTATTTACATTTTTGCACAAGCAGTTAATAAATCCTAACTAACTAATTTCACCCTTGTCATTACTGTTTTCTTTTTCTTTTTCTTTAACTTTTCCTTTAATTTTATTATTTTATAATTCATTTAATTTTTATTTAATTTTTATTTGATTTTCTTCTTTTCAACCTTTCAGCACACAGCTAACTTTTTTTTTGTAAGCAGTCTATAAATGATAGCATTTATTTATTTGTTTATTTGAGGGCTCTTAAAAGCATTTTTACAGGTTTAGTGTAAAAAACAATTACCATGTAGACTAAAAATTGCCCTTCCATAACACTAATTGCAGTGCTTTTCATGTCATGTAGGTCAAAGTAGCACATGATGCTTATATTGAGCAGTTGAAGCTCTTATATAAGTTCTGTGAAAGAGCCTTAGTGAGTTGACAGAATAATTATTCATGTTCTAAATTCTGCCTTTGTTTTTCTTTATCAGGACAACTACACATTTGCCCAGCCTGGGATTCAGATTAAAGTGAAGGCGCTGGAAGAGCTCGTTAGCAGAATAGATGGTAAGATCATGTTGACAAACACATCAACTTCATGGAATTAAAGGAAAAGGAATTGTTTGTGCCAAAATAAGAATTTTGATAATTTGCTTCCTCTTGTTCATTTTATTTATATATATATATATATATATATATATATATCTCAGAAATATTATATACTGAAAAATAAAATGAAGTTTAATAAAAATAAGTTAAATAAAAATGAACATGTTCAAATTAAATTTCATTTTGGAATTGAACAGCCCCTGGTCCCTGTATGCTTTCATTGTGACAGGAGCAGCGTGAACATTCTTTCAAATTTCTGAAAAACAATTTGCAATGACATCAGAATGAGTAAATGATTACAAAATTTTAATATTTAAGTGAAACGGATATTAGAAATGTTTGGGGTAGTTGGTCCTGGTTGCCTAGCAAGTTACCTTTGGAGCTACTTAAAAGAAATCACACTCTTTTTGCACTTTGTTTTTGACGTTTCAACAAAGCTGCACTCATAGATATGTTTATTTCTTTTTTCACTTGTTGTAGCTGTTGCTGTATGCTGTTGACGGGTTTCTATGAATAGTTCAAATGCAGTCGTCAAAGCTACTTTGGGCCCAACCGTGTGCCGTTTTCTGACAAAATGACAAAGTCTGGAGTGCCTCAAGTGATCCTATCTATTTTGCCCTTTGCCCTCCAGAATGATGTGCACTAGTTGTATCGAACCATAAATAGCAGTGCAAAATGTTCAAAACAACAAGGAGCTGTTTTTCTGCCAGGGTGCGATCTTGTCCATCGCCTCGGAAAAGACTTGTTTTCCCATGGCGTTGGCCGTTTCTGTGTCTTGGAATCACACATTTCCATTATGCCACTAGTCCGCCTCTGTTTTTTTTTTTTCTTTGAGAGTGTTTATACCATCTGGACGCCTCCTCCCCTGTTTGGTGTGATAAGCTGAACAGCCCACACTGAAACTCTCAGTGAGAGCCGCCGCGCGCCTCTTTCCCATCCATCAGCATCCACCAGCACCGTGAGCAATAGCAGACCCCACAGTCTCGCCGGGGAGCACAGGAGAGAAATCAATTCCCCATAAGCCCCTGCGATTAGGGTGTGAAGGCAAATGGAAGTGAGCTGAGAGGAGAGACGAATGGAGTGGACTGAGCGAAGGGAAAACAAATCGCACTTTCAGAAGACTAGTGAGGAAAATACACTAGCGAGCATCTTGTAGATGTACCAAATGGTGCTTTTTTTTGTTTTTAAATAAATGTTGAAATTAGTAAAATGACTGGCGTTCAGCTTGATAAATAAGCTTAGCTGTCGATAAGTAGTCATGTGTGAATTATAACGCACTGGTTTGAATCGATGTTAACTGTTCGCCTTCCCTGTTTAACATGTTATGCAACATAATTTATCACGTTACAGAGTATATTTAGCAGTCCTTAAAGGGATAGTTCACCCAAAAATGAAAATTCATTTACTCACCCTCAAGCTGTTCCAAACCTGTATGAATGTCTTTGTTCTGCCGGACAGAAAGGAAGATATTCTGAAGAATGTGGGAAACAGAGCAGTTCTGGGGCACCATTGACTTTCATTGCATTTTTTTTCCCTACTATGGAGGTCAATGGTGCCCCAAAAAAGCCTGGTTACAAACTTTCTTCAAAATATCTTCCTTTGTGTTCAGGCAGAACAAAGAAATTCATACAGGTTTGGAAATACTTGAGGGTGAGTAAATGATGACAGAATTTTCATTTTTGGGTGAACTATCCCTTTAAGGCTGGTATTGAATGTGCTTGACAGCTATTAGTTGTTTTAATAAAGCATACAAATAAATGCAAAATTATACACTTTTTGCAAAAATTATTGCAAATAATGTATATATTTATTTTAGGGCTGTCAAACGATTAATCGCATAAAAAATAAAAATGTTTATTATATAATGCTCATACAATATATATTTAGAAAATATTCACATTTACATGTCTATATTTATATTCATATAATTTATATTATAAATAAATATATTTAATATATAAACATAATTTTTCTGAAATATATACATGCATGCGTGTGTATTTATATATACGTAATAAATATACACAGCACACATACATATATTATGTAAACAAAATTATTTTGGATGCGATTAATGATTTGACAGCACTAATTTATTTATTTATTTTGAATAAAATCTCTTATGCTTGCCAAGGCTGATTTTACAGGTGCATCTCAATAAATTAGAATGTCGTGGAAAAGTTCATTTATTTCAGTAATTCAACTCAAATTTTGAAACTCGTGTATTAAATAAATTCAATGCACACAGACTGAAGTAGTTTAAGCCTTTGGTTCTTTTAATTGAGATGATTTTGGCTCACATTTAACAAAAACCCACCAATTCAATTCAATCTCAACAAATTAGAATACTTCATAAGACCAATAAAAAAAAAAAAAAACATTTTTAGTGAATTGTTGGCCTTCTGGAAAGTATGTTCATTTACTGTATATGTACTCAATACTTGGTAAGGGCTCCTTTTGCTTTAATTACTGCCTCAATTCGGCGTGGCATGGAGGTGATCAGTTTGTGGCACTGCTGAGGTGGTATGGAAGCCCAGGTTTCTTTGACAGTGGCCTTCAGCTCATCTGCATTTTTTGGTCTCTTGTTTCTCATTTTCCTCTTGACAATACTCCATAGATTCTCTATGGGGTTCAGGTCTGGTGAGTTTGCTGGCCAGTCAAGCACACCAACACCATGCTCATTTAACCAACTTTTGGTGCTTTTGGCAGTGTGGGTAGGTGCCAAATCCTGCTGGAAAATGAAATCAGCATCTTTAAAAAGCTGGTCAGCAGAAGGAAGCATGAAGTGCTCCAAAATTTCTTAGTAAACAGGTGCAGTGACTTTGGCTTTCAAAAAACACAATGGACCAACACCAGCAGATGACATTGCACCCCAAATCATCACAGACTGTGGAAACTTAACACTGGACTTCAAGCAACTTGGGCTATGAGCTTCTCCACCCTTCCTCCAGACTCTAGGACCTTGGTTTCCAAATGAAATACAAAACTTGCTCTCATCTGAAAAGAGGACTTTGGACCACTGGGTAACAGTCCAGTTCTTCTCCTTAGCCCAGGTAAGACGCCTCTGACATTATCTGTGGTTCAGGAGTGGCTTAACAAGAGGAATGCGACAACTGTAGCCAAATTCCTTGACACGTCTGTGTGTGGTGGCTCTTGATGCCTTGACCCCAGCCTCAGTCCATTCCTTGTGAAGTTCACCCAAATTCTTGAATCGATTTTGCTTGACAATCCTTATAAGGCTGCAGTTCTCTCGGTCCACACTTTTTCCTTCCACTCAACTTTCTGTTAACATGCTTGGATACAGCACTCTGTGAACAGCCAGCTTCTTTGGCAATGAATGTTTGTGTCTTACCCTCCTTGTGAAGGGTGTCAATGATTGTCTTCTGGACAACTGTCAGATCAGCAGTCTTCCCCATGATTGTGTAGCCTAGTGAACCAAACTGAGAGACCATTTTGAAGGCTCAGGGAACCTTTGCAGGTGTTTTGAGTTGATTAGCTGATTGGCATGTCACCATATTCTAATTTGTTGAGATGAAGTTGAGTTTGTTGAATTGGTGGGGTTTTTTTTAAAAATGTGAGCAAAAATCATCACAATTAAAAGAACCAAAGACTTAAACTACTTCAGTCTGTGTGCATTGAATTTATTTAATACACGAGTTTCACAATTTGAGTTGAATTACTGAAATAAATGAACTTTTCCACGGCATTCTAATTTATTGAGATGCACCTGTATTTGTTGAAGAATACAATATTATGAAATATGACATTTTAATAATATGACAAGTACAAGTACTTAAACTATTTTAGTACATTTTAAGAAGTAATTAATTGCTGTGATGCATTACTCCAGTCTTCAGTGTTACATGATCCTTCAGAAATCATTCTGATATGCTGATTTGCCCTTCAAGAGCTAATACTATTTTTATGCATTAATTTATGAACCATTATAAAGACTAAAATAATTGGGATGCTGTCCAAAACGTTTGCTGTTTCTCTTTTATTCATTGCACATATTTACATTGTAAATTTTTTATTTTATTTTATTTTATTTTATTTTATTTTACTATTATTATTATTATTAAAACAGTTGTGAATAAGTAGCATTGGGGCTTATTCAAACCAGTACAAAATATTGGCATTTAAATATGTACAACTAAATGTATAAACAAAGTATGAGTACAATGCCTCAGTCTTTTTTTTTTTTCTCGGAAGACCAAAAAAAAAAAAATTTAATAAAAAGATATTTTCCAGAAAATGACAATGGTTTCAATGTTATGGCACAAGAAATTTTTTGCAAATATTTCATACTTTCATTTTGTTTGCTGGAATCGGAATCATTATGAGCAAAACCTTTGTTGTTTTTTTTAAAGAAGTGGGATTGTGAAAGAAGTGAATTTGTGATAATGTTCAATCCTCACACCAATGACTCACTCCATTAGTTGAATCCATTATGATGCAACCCTTATGTAACATCTCGAAGATAATTCATTATTAAAAACCTTTTTTTGAAATGTTATTTTTGCTTTTATTCGTGGCAATAAGAGGTTTCCATTTTCCTTCTGATAGGTCCGACTTCAGTTCTCAGTACTTTCAGAGAACAGTCACATTTTCTCCATCAATATCTATCAGGAGTCTAGTCAATACAGCCGCTTTCGAAAGCCATTCTTATTCTGTTCAAAGGCCGAACGAGAGCTTATCAGAAAAATCCCTCTCTCAATGAGCTAAGCACCAGGCCTACTTTTCCTTTCCACTCCAACCTTCTCTCTCTCTCTCTTTCTCCCCCTCTCTCTCTTTTCATTCAATCGAATATAATTACACACACGTTAGGGGTCTATAATGTTAATTCAGTGAAACAGGTGTGGGGAGAATTCAACAATAGCCGGTGATCTTACTTCAGGGCCAGAGTGCTTCTTTAAACAATGGGGGTCCATACATGGTTTACAAAAGCTACTCCCAGTGCAGTACTTTGCCGAAACTACCAGTAAATGGATATAACCCCCCTGTGTTTTCTTCTCTACACCCACAGAGGATGTCCACGTGCACTTTCAGAAGTGTGAGGTGGAGTATCTGCAGTTTGCTTTCCGCTGGATGAATAATCTGCTGATGCGGGAGCTGCCACTGCGCTGTACCATTCGCCTGTGGGACACCTACCAGGTACTGCTGCACCAACACCAGCCAAAACATGTCGGAAAATGTGCTTCAAATTTGTCATTTATCTGGTGATTTTATTCAAAGTGGCCTGGGGTTAAGTGTCTTGAAGAACAGTGGTACTGGTTCATGGATCATCTTTGTGTTTGAACCTACAAACTTTGGTTACCAGCCCAGAACCGGAACCTCTAGTGCAGGGTTCCTCAATTAGTTTTCGCCGTGGGCCGAATTCTGCCAACAATGCCAAGCCAAGGGCCACTGACCTATATCTATCTATCTATCTATATATATCTATATATATATATATATATATATATATATATATATATATATATATATATATATATATATAGACGGTTTCAAGGCAACAACATAAACAAACGTTACTGCGCATGCGCGCTTTTGTGGCCCTAACTTAACTTCCGGTAGACATCCAAATACAATCAGTAACAACAGCTAAGTCCCTCTAGAGTAGATCATGTTTTGATAACAAGCAAAATATGTTTGCTGCGTAAATCAGACGGACTGAGATGCAGCGATAACTACTTGGACGGACTTATTAAAAATGCAAATTCATTCTCTGCCAGCAGGAGGCACTTTAAAGCGGGAGAACTAGAGGTTTCCCCGGAAATGGCTGTTGGGCTGTACGTTACACAAAGCAGCGCTGAGTTTACAAATGCTGCTTTACCAGGCGTAACTTGCTAGATGAAATGAAAATGACATTGAACATTTTCTAAAGACAGTTGTCCTTCAGAAATACAGTAAAAACACCCGCAACCTCGTTTTGATTTTTAAACGTGCATTACGTCCTCATGTTTATTCAAAATCGGTCTGCTTTGATATCGTGTCCGGTTGCCAAAAATAAATAAATGTATGTGAAACACATCCCACAGCACAACAACCTGAGCCTAACTTCATTACTCATCACTTTAACTTTAGCTGTGTTTGTAGCCGGCGCCACTAACAAGACCCATAAACAAACACAGACCGGAAGTTAACTTCGGTCCAGGCGCGTGCGCCCGATAAAACCGTCTATATATATACACCAGGTCCCACTTTATATTAGGTGGCCTTAACTACTATGTACTTACATTTAAATTAATCATCTGGTACAATGCACTTATTGTGTACATACATGTTCTTACATTGTACTTATATTGTTAATAATACCTTTATGTAATTACATCTGTAATTAATTTCTGTAATTACATTTATAATTACACTGTTGACCCATCCCTTACACCTAAACCCACCCTTAAATCTACCCATACCACCAAACCTCTCCCTAACCTTACCCGTATCCCACCTTAATAGCAGCAAAAGTGTTTTGCAATACAGTATGAACACAATAAATACATTGAACATTAAAAACCGGAAGAAAATGAAAAGTTGCGATTTTCTAGTCCTATTTGGCTAGGAACTATACTCTCTATTATACTATTAACTATTATTATAACTAGTTACCTAGCTGGGGACTACTTTCAGGCGCTGCGTAATATCACTGCGCCTGCTGCGGCCATGTTACGACAGCAAAGTTCCTTGATTATTACACCGGAATGAGAGTATAGTTCCTAGCCAAATCGGCCTAGAAAATCGCAACTTTTCATTTTCCGCCGGTCTTAGTACACGGTATAACTACAGAAGAGTCAAGTTTTAAATAGGACAAATATCGAAACTCTTTGGTCATTTTTGAACGCGATGCTACTGGTCTAATCAGATTCAATGATCTATGCTAAGCTATGCTAAAAGTGCTACCGCCAGATCCGGAGATCGGCTGAATGGATTCAAAAACGGTAAAACTCAACTTATTAACTCTGTGGGAGTTGGAGAATGAGCCTATTTCCAAAAAAAGTGGAGTGTTCCTTTAATTGCACAGCCCCACTGACTACACAATTTGCTTGTAATGAAGTAGGGGTGTAGTAATTGTTGTTGCTACTAGAAATTTCTAAGTTTGCTCTTCTCCAACTTTTTGGGAAATAATCATGATACTGCCTAATTAATATTACAATACATACTTGAATGTAGGCGTAGAATTGTGAATTAAGAAAAACAAAATTAATAATTAAAAACATCGTTATTTACAAAAATTAAAGAAAATACATTTAATTTTAATTTTAATGTTAATTCTATAATCATTCTCAATTGTTAAAGGGGTGGTTGATTGCAATTTTACTTTTTTAACATTAGTTAGTGTGTAATGTTGCTGTTTGAGCATAAACAATATCTGCAAAGTTGCAGCGCTGAAAGTTCAATGCAAACAGAGATATGGTCTTTTAAAATTCTGGAAGTTTAATGCCTATAAAAACGGCTGGTAAGGGACTACAACGAACTACTTCCTGGGTCTGATACGTCACCGACCCAGATAAACCCCGCTCTCGGGAACATGTAAGGAAGGGGGCGAGGCCATGCTGTGCTGCTTTAGAGAAGAGGAAGAGAAAACTAGGGGTGCACGTAAAAATCTATTCGTATATGAATCGCGATTCTGTCTTCTAACGATTCTAATGGATTCACAAGTTTCAAAATTAATGTTCTAAAACAGCCGTTCTTAATACTGTTCCTCGCGACGCCCTGCTCTTTTTCTCTCTCTCTCTCTCTCTCTCTCTCTCTCTCTCTCTCTCTCTCTCTCTCTCTCTCTTCTCTCTCTCTCTCTCTCTCTCTCTCTCTCTCTCTCTCTCTCTCTCTCTCTCTCTCTCTCTCTCTCTCTCTCTCTCTCTCTCTCTCTCTCTCTCTCTCTCTCTCTCTCTCTCTCTCTCTCTCATATTCAGATCGTCAGATCAGCTCCAACAAATACATGGACGCGTGTGCGGTTGCCGTACTGTATTAAAGCTTTAATCAGAATAAAACCGTATATTAAAAGCTAACAGAAGCAGTAGCATAATAACAGCGTATCTAAAAGTATGAGACAACAAACAAACATACCATTAAGAGCCGTGCTTGCACAGGTTCTGCGCGATCCTCTTCACTAATATGCTCTGCGTCTCAATCGGGCTCAAATTGATAAGCAATATAGACGACGCCATTGTTTACAATACAACCAGAGCACATGCTGCTGAGCTGAGGGGCAGGACATTTAGACACACGCTCGGCGGTTTAGTGAATCACAACACACTGAGCCAGCTAACCAATCAGAGCCCATCATGTATTTCTGAGGGAGGGGCTTCATAAAAACAGGAAATAATCGAGGCATTTGTCAGAGAAGGGACAGAGTGGTGTGGAATAAAGGTAAATTATATGAAAAATAATGTGTTTTAAAAAATACGAAACATGAACACGTTAGACTGCACTCCATAAACACAATAAAGTCTAGAAAAAAAAACAGTAAATCACCCCTTTAATAAGTAATAGGGGTGTCCGAGTCATAATTTAGGCCTACTGACGTTAGCACACAGGGAAAATGTGTAACGGACGCCTCGCAGATACAATAATAATGTTTTATGTTTTGATTATAGCCAAAATGGCATGAACATAACACCCCGCGAATATTCGACTGTGAGATTAGGAGTTGAATCAGGCTCCTCCTATCGAAACATCAAATCTTCGACTATTTGGGGTCACCCCTAATAAATAATATTAACTAAATAATTATTGGTTAATAATATTAATTAATTAATTAATTAATTAATTAGTTAGTTAATTAATTAATTAATAGTAATATAAAAGATTGAATTTTCTACATATATAGAAATCTGTATTATTAGTAATTATATATTTATGCTATACTATTTTAAATATTGATTTTAAATATTCAAATATTTACACTTTCAGAAGAATAGTCAGGAAAATACACTAGCGTTTATATTTATGATTGTTTTAATTTAAAAAAAAAACTTCAGGTTTAAAAATTGTTTATTAATATAGGAATAAAAACTAAATAAATTTGTAATAATGATGATGATGATTTTTGGCCAGTTCAGAAGATGATTTTCAATTAATCTGTATGTATGTATGCATGTATTCATTAATAATTGGTAATCAGTATTCTAAATAAAAATTATAATATAAATTAATTAATTTGATTTATTTATATCATTATTTAAGTAATAAGCCCCAAAAAGTCCATGGCTTCACGGGGCTTATTGCTTTTATGAAACAGTTATTCCATATACGTAGCAAGGTTTCACAAAATAAAACAAAGCAAATAAAATGTAATATTACCGTATTGTCCCGAATATAAGACGATGTTTTTTTTCTTGGAAATACATCTGAAAAAACGCGGTCGTCTTATATTCGGGGTCTAGACTTTGACATGTCAGTAATACACCCACAACAATAGGTGCCGCCAAAAACGCATATAACGAGTGTGCCATGAAATATGTAATGTAATGTGTGTTGTAAAATCGTGACTGTCATGTTAGTCTGATGGGACCAAACTTCCTCTGTAAGTGATTTTAAAACATAAGACAATACCCAGATTTGAAGACTACAATAAGATTTCACTTCTACTGATAATAAAATTTTGGTAGGCTACTATGAGATGGATAGCTTAAATGTTATATAATTCAGATGGCCTACCTGTTATTTCAATGGTATATCAAAAAGTGTATATTTTTCAATGTCATTGTTGGTACATTTTACCAGTATTTACCATACTTTCAAAACAAAAATTAAAATAGGAAAAATATGCAATTTGAAAATAATTTAAGAAAAATATGTGTTTTACAGAGAGAAAAACAAACAAACAAACAAACAAACAAAAAAAAAACAAGATTTGGTTTTCAAAAAGCCTTTTTCCAAAAGGTACATCTGGAAAAAGGGGGGTCGTCTTATAATCAGGGTCGTCTTATATTCGGGACAATACGGTAATAAAAATATTCTTCCACCAAACAATGTAGTTCCTCAGAAATGGTTGTGGTTGCAACAGAGTGGTTGCCGAGTAACACACAGACACAAAAACAAAGAGGTCAAAGTACAACCTGAATTCCGTAAATGCTGGGACGTTTTTTGTTTTTTTTTAATAAAATGATAAACTAAAAGACTTTCAAATCACATGAGCCAATATTTTATTCACAATAGAACAAAGAGAACATGTTTAAACAGAGAAATTATACACTTATCCACGAAATGAGCTCATTTCAAATTTGATGCCTGCTACAGGTCTCAAAAATGTTGGCACAGGGGCAACAAAGGGTTGAAAAAGTTTTTAAAAGAAAAGAAATTTTTAAAAGTTTCAGCTAGGAGAACATCTAGCAACTAATTAAGTTAATTGACATCAGGTCTGTAACATGATTAGCTATAAAAGGTATGTCTTAGAGAGGCAGAGTCTCTCAGAAGTTAAGATGTGTAGAGGCTCTCCAATCTGTGAAAGAGTGCATAAAAAAATTGTGGAATACTTTAAAAACAACGTTCCTCAACGTCAAATTGCAAAGGCTTTGCAAATCTCATCATCTGCAGTGCATAACATGATCAAAAGATTCAGAGAAACTGGAGAAATCTCTGTGTGTAATGGACAAGCCCGAAGACCTTTGTTGGATGCCCGTGGTCTTCAGGCCCTCAGACACTGCATCGCTCATCAGCATGATTCTGTCATTGACATTACTAAATGGGCCCAGGAATACTTCCAGAAACCACTGTCGGTAAACACAATCCGCCATGCCAACTAAAGCTCTATCATACAAAAAGGAAGCCATATGTGAACATGATCCAGAAGCGCCGCAGTGTCCTGTGGGGCAAGGCTCATTTAAAATGGACTGTTTCAAAGTGGAAAAGTGTTCTATGGTCAGACGAGTCCAAATTTGACATTCTTGTTGGAAATCATGGACGCCATGTCCTCTGGGCTAAAGAGGAGGAAGACCTTCCAGTGTGTCATCAGCGTTCAGTTCAAAAGCCAGCATCTCTGATGGTATTGGGGTACATAAGTGTATATGGTATGGGCAGTATGCATGTTTTGGAAGGCACTATGAATGCTGAAAGGTATATAAAGGTTTTAGAGCAACACATGCTCCCCTCCAGACGACGTCTATTTCAGCAGCACAATGCAAAACCACATACTGTAGCTATTACAACAGCATGCCTGCAGTCCAGATCGTTCACCTATAGAGAACATTTGGCACATCATTAAACGAAAAATATGTCAAAGACGACCGCAAACCTTTCAGCAGCTGGAAACCTACAGTCATGGCCAAAAATATTGGCACCCTTGGTAAATCTGATCAAAGAAGGCTCTGAAAATTAATCTGCATTGTTAATTTTACAAAAAAAATCACAAAAATCTAACCTTTCATTGGATAATAAGAATTTAAATTGGGGGGAAATATTATGAAATAAATGTTTTTCTTTAATATACATTGGCCACAATTAACGGCACCCTTTTATTCAATACTTTTTGAAACCTCCATTTGCCAGTTTAACAGCTCTAAATTTTGTCCTATAATGCCTGATGAGGTTAGAGAACAGACTAACAAGAGATCAGAGACCATTCCTTCATCCAGAATCACTCCAGACCCTTTAGATTCCCAGCTCCATGTTGGTGCTTCTTCTCTTCAGTTCACCACTCATTTTCTATAGGGTTCAGGAGTCTGGTGAACCCCTATGTCACCTCCCATTAAGTGGTTTCCAGGAAGAATGCAGACTCCCATGAATGATAGCTGATCTTCAAATAATTTTTAAAACGCTTGAGAGGTTATGGGTGACAAGTCCTTGAAGACCATGCTGCTCATACATTTTTTTTCTTGTTAAAATGGCAAAAAGGTGTGAACTGCTCATATTCCTGTCATTCATTAATATTCTTTTGAAAAGTTTCCTTCCACTGATTTCCTTTCGTGTCCTGTCTGCGTGTCCTCTCTCAGACTTTCTTTTGATATATCTCCTTGCTCATTTCTTTGTCCTCTACATCTGCCTCCGTCTATCTGCCGCTCCATCTCTCATGCATGGCGTTTTGACATGGATCCGTTCCCACAAGGTGGGTTTTATTGGATGAAGGGGAATAGTTGTCAAGTGACAAGTGCTATCTGAGAGAGGAAATGGCGAGCGGTGAACCATTATGCACACTTGCATGTCATTTGCTTCTGGTCGTTTTGAATCAGTGATGTTGCCAAACATTATTGATGGGAATTTTGGATCATCAGCACCTTAAAGGCAACATATAAAACACCTTTAACAGATTTTGACACAATTTTTCTTATACATATTTGTAAATTTTTAAGAAAAAAAAAATACTGAATGTACCTTTAAGCTCTGTTTTGCGAGCACCGTTTTCCTCCAGGTTATTTTCCATCTGTTCTTATTTCTCAGTTTCAGGGGTTTTTTTGGTCTTTATTTCCTCAGGCGTTTTCCACAGCAGGGTCAGGGTCGGGGCGAGCAGGAAAGGTGGCATTCATCCACCTCGAAGAGGTAGAGGCAGGAAGTGTGTCAATGAGGCCAGCTTTACACAGAGAGAGAAACTGAGCCATGATGTATGTTTTCAAGGTTAAGCCATGCTTAAACTACCTCTTGTGACCTGCCCTGCATCCTTCACACACCAATGTATGCAAATTTAATGATAGATCAAAGAGAGACATGCAGATCAAACGTGATGTTTTACCTCAGAACAAATCCTTAGAAAGGGCTTGAACCTACATTCACAATGCATTTAACTTGTGTAATTTGTTGTATGTCAGAATGCAAAATATAACAGAATATTTAGTGAGAAATAATATTGTTTGGTAATTATTATTACTGCATATGATCAGTTAAAGGTTTGGAGTAATTGTTTTTGTCTAATTTATTTGATGAAAAATGCAGTATGAAAAACCTTTAAAAATAACTTTTAAAAGAACTGTTTTCCATTTTGAATCATTTTTAATATGTAATTTATCCCTGTGATGACGAGCTGAATTTTCATCAGTTTTGAAAACGGTTTTTGCTGCCTAATATTTTTGTAGAACCTGTGTTTGTTTTTTTCAGGATTCTTTAATGAATAGAAAGGGTTTTTTTTTTTTTTTTTTTTTTTTTTTTAAAGCAGAAATATTTTGTAACATTATAAATGGCTAGATGTATTTTTGCTAAATAAATGTATTAATTTAATGAGTAATGGAATATTCAGCTCTGCAATCACAGGATATTAAAATAATAATAAAAAAAACCAGTTCTTTTTAAATTGCTTTTTTAAACAATGTTACTGTTTTTATTGTATTTTTAATCAAATGAATGCAGCCTTGGTGAGTTATTAGAGCTTTCTTTCAAAAATATTTAAAAAAAAATCTTAATTATTTCAGTACTTTTGACCAGTACTGTATATTATATCTTTCACTAGATACACATTCTTGCTTGCATCCGTTTTTCACATTTGTGATTGTTAAATTCTTGATTTTACAGTTTTGACTCATAAAACAACTACTATAGACATTATCTTCATTTCGATATACCTTGTAGATTTGATTTGGAATAGATTTGTTTTAAAAAGGTAAAAAGTCTTGTAAAATATAAAGTAGCTCAACGCTGCATTGGCAAGAGGTGCATATAAAGCAAAACTTGAGCGTATCTGCATAGAACGGACTCATGAATATTCATTAAATTACATGAGTGGGCAGGCCAGTTATGCAGCAGTATTTGCATTATCAAATTCATGAGCTCAGCCATTACTTATTGTGAGGTCGTAATGAGCTTCAAAACTTTTTTGTATTTTGAATTTTTTCATTATGATAACATGGACTGATGAAGCGTGCACAGTAAGGCAAACAGATTGGGTACATTTTGATTTCATGTTGCCATCTAGCATTAATAACAGTCCTTTTTATTGTCGTTTTGTATTAAACTACCATTGTTCAATTGACACTTTAGGCTTTTCTGATAACACTGAATAATATGTTCCTGATTAATTGTTAATGAATACATTCATTGGCATTATCCAGTGAGCAGACACATGTTGCATGTTCGGCGGACCAGAGCAAGTTGATTAGATGAGGGTGTTTTGTCCAAAAAGGCAAAGAAAAGAGCCTCAACTTCTCCTGGGCTCCTTTATCAGGTCCCTCCTGTAATTGCACGTTTGGCACAAAGACTCACTCCTCAAGATCAATTAGAGGTGCACAAAGAGCCCAGGCCAGAAAGAAAGAGATGTGGGTGAAAGAAATGAGGAAGGAGAGAGAGAAAGAGCTGTGAAGACAAAAAGGAAAGTCATGTTAATGTCTGACTGATGTTCTGAAGCATCTGCATCTCACGTCCCCTCCATTAGTGAGATGGCTTCTGTTGAGAGGTGGAGGAGGGAACGCTTGGCTGTGAATAACCCCATGTCGAATGCGTTCTTATGGGAAAGAGGACTTAATCATGAACGCTTCTTTCTTCTGCTTTTGTTTGCTTAGTCTTCAATCCTCTTAAGGCTTCCTATCGCTTCTTTCTTCTTTTCCTTTCTGTCCTTTTCTTATTCCTTACAAACAAACAAGTACTCTTTTAGTACCATAGTGCAGTGATGTCGTCATACATGTCCATACTACGGTACTTGTAGTATACTTAGTCCAAGATTGAAAAAGGAGAAACAATACAATTTTTGAAAAAAACTGAGCTTTATTCAGCAAGAATGCATTTAACTGATTAAAAGTGACTTTAAAGACATTTACAATGTTACAAAAGATTTGTATTTCAAAATAAATCCTATTAAACTTTCAATTCATCAAAGAATGCTGGGAAAAAGCATGTTTTTTTAATTAAAAAAAAAAAAAAGCAGCGCAACTTTCAACTTTGTTTTCAACATTGACAATAATATGAAATTTTTATCAAATCAGCATATTAGAATGATTTCTGAAGGATCTTGTGACATTGAAGACTGGGATAATGATTTTGAAATATAAATGTTTAAAATATACATTTTAAAATATATTAAAATAGAAAGCTGTTATTTTACATTGTTTACTGTAATTCTCTTTTTTTATCTTTCTTGTTGAACGTTAGTGTGTGTGTGTGTATAGTTTTCAGACAAGGTTTGAATTTTTCCTTTTTAGAAACATCTTAACAGCGGCACTCTTGCTATTTTCACACAGAAGTGCTGTTTAGTTCCTGATACAGTGGATCTACTGGCAATTTTAATAAGTTGATACTTTCAGAAAGATTAATAATCAAGTGAGATTTGAACCCGGCGACTTGTCACACTTCAAGCAAGAAATATCTCTAGACTAGCATTTCATAATTTGAGAAGCGATAAACTCAACTCCTAGATTTGCTCCTGTGTCTTGCAATTTCTTTCTGCTTTCATAAATATCCAACTTTTTCCTCCTTCCTCGTTGTCCTCTTCTTTTCCCCCTCTTTTCTCACTTCAAGGGGGACCAAGAGAAACAAAGTAAACAAAGCTATTTATAACCGCACGCTGCCTCTCAAGTGGCTGAATGTACCACACAGCACAAGTAGAGGGGGATGCTGGGGAGAGGAGGACGAATGAGGAGCGGAGAGGCGGATTGGGTGGTGTCTTCTCTAGATACGATGGGAATAACTAACACGACCTAATTCCCAATCCAATAAATTAGATAGATGGTAAAACTACATTAGGAGCTCTGTGTGCAGGCGCTCGACTGTAGCTGAATAATTTAACGAATAATATGTGTTGTTTTAAAACTCTTATTACTTATGATGGAAGTAAACCGTTGTTTTTATTTCTGGCTGAGGGAATGCGCAGTCATTGGAGCCATGGCAAAGCCAACAAAATCAAAATGTATATCCTAGCTTTTACTGGGAGATGGGTTCAAATCCAGCCTGCGCTGTGACCTGATACCTTTTATCCCCTCCTTCATAACATCTTTGTGTTTGCTGTGCTTTTCTAACCAATGAAGACAGAAGAATCTTCTTGCAGATCTTGGCTATGCAGCAACCAGTCTTCTCACAAATCATCTTTGTGGGAGAAACAGTGTTCTTTTTATATTATTTACGTAATATTATAGTCTTTATTAATATTCTGAATTAGCTTTTACATTTTAAGTTTTCATTCTAATTTTACATTAATTTTAGTCATTTTATGTGCATTTGTCAGTTTTATCAGTTTAAATATTTTAGCCAATATTCAGCTTTATTTTATTTATTTTTATTTTTATTTTATTTTTTTATTTTTTTCATTTTTAGTCATTTTAGTACTTTAACTTCAACTTAATTGCCAAAGTAACTTTTCTCATTTTGTAAGGTTTTTTTTTTTTTTTTTTTAGTTTAAGTTTTTCGCATATCAACTTTATTTAGATTAACAAAAATGTTTTTTTTTTTTTTTTATAGTTTTAGTTAACAACAACAGCACTGGTGAGGAACAGAGTTAAATTATAATCATTATTTTTTCAGCTCCCAAATCTTTGTTCATGTTAGTGTTAAAAAATGACCAGATTTGATTTCATTGGTTCTCAGAATATGGTTAAAATTATCGACTTAAATTTCAGTATGTTTGTCAGAATTTCTTTTAAGCTATGGTATTAATTCAGGAGACTCTAAATATGGCACATATGGACATATGGTACATACTTTTGACACTTTCATGTTGTTTTTCATAAACTGCTGTTGCATGAAAAACAAATGTGTGAAGAAAAAAAAAGCTTTTTAAAGCAGCTAACAGAAAATCGTTAATTATGAGCAAATGACTGTGGTGAAGAGAAAACTCAGTATGAAGACAAAAATGCTTTGAGTGCCTAGAAAAGCGCTATATAAATGTAACGAATTAAAAAGCTTTAAAGGGGACCTATTATGCCCCTTTTTACAAGATGTAAAATAAGTCTGATGTCCCCAGAGCGTATACATTATGTGAAGTTTTAGCTCAAAATACCCCACAGATACATTTTTATAGCTTGTTAAAATTGCCACTTTTAGGGTATAAGCCCAAACGGCTGATTTTGAGTATGTTGCTTTAAATGCAAATGAGCTGTTGCTCCCGGAGAAGAGGGCGGAGCTTCAAAAGCTCAAGCTTGGGCATTAGCAGTGCTAGCCTTTGCAAATAAACATTCCACTATTAGTACAAGCCTGTTACCTTTACAGAAAACATACTCTGTTTCAAAGACAGTCATCTGATTATACTGTGCATAATAAATCCGTGTTTATGAATTACACAGATGGGGACCACAGCGGGTTAAAAATAACAACATGGCTGGTCTCATGCTATCACAAACTTTACAAGTCCCATTTCTGATTATGAGCTCGACTACTTCAAGCGATCGACTCGCATTGCTTTCATATGCAACTTTTAACTACCACATTCCTATTCACGATCGTTCTGGCAGCAGCAGTGAAAAAGTGCCAAGAAGCTCTTTCAGAAAGGCAATTTGGGAAACAAACGTGTGATACTTACTTTGTCTGGAGCTAAAGTTCACGCACGAAGCATTGGTATTGATTCCTAAACATTTAGGGGACATTACCGATTTTTTTCCGGGATATTTCCTTCGAAAATGAAATTTTACCACAGTGTCCTCGGCTCAGATCGGGGGAGATTATGGCGACTCCTATGTTCATTAGTGCATCCCAAAACACAACACTTGTAATGCCTCTTTGGCGCTGACATTGTATATATCTCCAGTAATGCAGCTTCTCATTCAGTGCTGTGTTTATGCTAATAGGGCAGAGAGCAAATGGGTAGGACTTTTCCCCTCAGTGACGTGAACCGAGGGAGAATCTGAAACGGCTCGTTTGGAGAGACTGTTCATGATTTATTGGTTTTATAAAAAAAAAATGAGTTGTTAGATTTTTAACATTTATAGGCTGGTTGTTTTCACACACTGCGGCCACACAACTGTGTTCAAACATCTTATAAAAGTGATTTTTGTATAATAGGTCCCCTTTAAAAGGAACTTCACTTATATACTTGCATGGGCTTGGAGCAACGCAAGGGTGAGTAAATGATGACAGAATTTTTCATTTTGGATGAACTATTGCTTTAGAGCTCAAAACTGGTAACTGAAAGGTTGCTGGTTCAGTTCCTACAAGGAGTAAACCTCAAGCCATCATTATTTTGCCCTTTGAGAAAGGCACTTAACCCCAGGGGCTGAGTCTCTAATAAGTGTGCTGTATGTCACTTTGGATAATCATCTGCTTAATGACTACTTACTAATGCAAGCATGTGTGTTCTGCTCTGTGTCTGCTCTTGATCTTCAGGCGGAGTCTGAGGGATTCTCCCATTTTCACCTCTACGTGTGCGCTGCCTTCCTCATCAAATGGCGCAAAGAGATCCTCTCCATGGTGGACTTTCAGGTACTAACAATCTCGTGTGTCACGGCCGCTGGGCTCCATGAAGAAGCGTGTGTCGTTTACATGTGACCGTCTGCGCTTCCCACACATGCATGCATCACTGGAAAGCGTCCCGGCCGTCACTTACCCCGAGACTATCGGAGTAATTGGCCCTCCAGTGGAGCAGCCTCTGCTGTAACCGAATTTCACAGGCCAGCGGATTCACCACACCTCAGCGCCCGCGAAACGAGAGCGTTCGGTTACTCGCCCCCCATTCTCGCTCTTCTGCAGTCCCTTTCGAAGGATCTCCACGCCTCAGCTCCATCTCGGATTCTCTCGTTCATTATTTGCCTCATTGTCAGGTTGGGTAGAGAAGGATTAGATGAACAGCCATTTGAGCATGTGTTTATACTTGGGCTGTCAGTGGGTTAAAATAATCACATTTAATCATTTATGGACTGATGATCATGTTCACATCATCACTTTTTCGAAGTTTGCTTTTATTTGATTTTAAAAACTATATAATGATAAAAACAACAATAATAACTTTTTTTTTTTTTTTTAGGAAAAATATTTTGTCATTTTAAGAAATTTCACATGATCACAGATTTTCTTTTTTGATTTTAAAAAGTATTATATAAGTAACATATTCATAGTATTTTATTATTATTTTTGTCTCGTATTTAAATTAGATTTTGCATCCCACATTTCAATGTCGTCTTAGATTTTTAGACCCCACTCTTGTGTATTTTTTTCACTGTCAAAATCCAGTCAGTTTCTCACCAAACATCAAACATTTCGTTGATGTTGCTACAGTCTTCTGGTGCTTTAACCGTACAAGAGATAGCATGTTGACTGAGTTTCATTTGCAGGTGATAATTCACACTTGTTGAGCTTTGATAGTAATTAATTTACAGCATACAAAGACTGCAAATGTCCCATCTGGATTTGATTTATAAATAAATTAGCCACTACTGATGTGTTTCTCCATTATTTACTGATAAATGAGCTTCTGTTTACAGGATTGCTGTTCCTGAGAATTGAACAAAGACACCTGTGCTTTTGACAATTCAGACTATAAATCAATCAAAACAAAGCCATTGTGATGTAGAATTAGGTTAATACCATAATGTTTAAAGTAAATTTAACAGCGTTAAACATCTTTAATTAGTCAGTTTATATTCTTGCACACACGTGAGATGTCATGCCAGATTATTCGGTCGAGATATATAAGCATTATGATGAGCACCATTTTTTAACCCAAAGCTCAAAGGCGCTCTGGTTTGCAACTTGAAAATCAATGATTTTCAGCTTCATGCCACTGCGCTAAAACTCCCAGACCGAAGAACCCGAGATCTGATCTTACACAGAGTGAAGCTGATTACGATAGATCTGCTCTTGTGCACTTATAGCAGCTGTAGGTGGTGGAAAGCCCACACATACACACACGAAACACGCAAGCAGCGACCTAAGAGCAGCGCCAATCATGAATCACATTATCCTAACACTGTAATCATGCCGTGATTACAAGCATTTCCAGTTGAGAACAGTAAAAATGCATTTCAGAGAATAGATAATAGCCAGGAAACCGTATTTTTGCGGTGGAAAGCTGCTACCAGCAGCTGTATAAAAGCCACTAAATGATCCAGTTTTATGAAATGTGTTTTTATGTCCTTTCAGAACCTGCTAATACTCCTGCAGAACCTTCCCACAATACACTGGGGCAACGAAGAGGTGGGTTTGCTACTGGCCGAGGCCTACAGACTCAAATACATGTTCGCTGACGCTCCGAGCCACTACAAGAGATGAGAACCCGTAAGCGGACCGCGGCTAGACCCTGCGAAACCCAGACGATGATCCGACCTAACAACGGGATCAGTCCAAACGGCTCTTCTTCGCTCGGTTTAATCTGACACAGCGAAGATAGAGCTCACCAATTTTCTCCAATGACGTCAAATTTGTGTCATCGTCTGTTACAATTCACGATCAAGAACGAGACAGCGTAAACAACCACGGACAAAGCGGATATTTTGGAAAAAACCTCCCAGAGATCTTGATGGCTGACAGTTCAATTTGCCTGCAGATGACTTCAGAAGATAACTGACAGTGAGATGCCGAGAGCCGAGGAATGAAAAGCGCTTATCAAACTAAAAACAGAAGGACTTGGCATCCTAGGCTTCCTCTATTTGTTACCTCAGATGTGGAGCAACCACCTCTCATTTTTATTTCTTGGCAGATCCTCTTTTTTTTCTGTTCTCCCTCGCCGACGTTCTCGTGTTTTGTGTTATTAGACCATAATGTGATCTCCTCGGCCCTTTTGCTCATTGCCACATTGATTGTACCGCACGCAGGTACACGGGTCGATTCCCATCCGTAATCACTCTGCGTTATTGAAGCTCTGCAATACATGAAACTATGGCAGCCGTAAAGGGTCATTTCTCAAGAGGCGCGGCTGAGCGTTTCGGATTCGAAGAATCAATATGCAACCGCCTGAGCAATGTGTTTGGGTTTTTATGTTTTTTAGAATCGCAAGACTGTGAATTTTAACAATCCACTGGCTTTGTATGCGTATGAAGCACAATTATTTCTTAGAAAATGAGTACTTTTAGAGCTTTAGTATTAACATTCGACTACTACTGAGGTAAAGTTTCAGCACAGACGGCCGAATCAAACTGCGGTGAAATATTAATATGGCTTTATAAAGAATGAATCAGTGTGATATGAGGTCAGCCTATGAGACCACAGGACTGGAGTCGTGTTGAAAGGAACCTACTGACTTAGAGGCAGACTGAAGGGTTTTTGGTTTTCACCGTGTGGTACTGAAGCATGGACGGGCGGTACATAAACAAATCCTAATCTTAAGTACTTTTAGCACTGTGAAAAGGCATCTACCATTCGATCTCCCAGGGCAACCGCATTATGCAGATGTTTATGCTAATCAGATGTAGATGATCTGATTATCTCCCTTTTCCCTTTGAACCCTCGTTTCACCTTTCGGTGTATTTATTAACTCTGGGCTGATACGTTTTGATTGGTGATTAATTGTTCACCTTCTGAATCTTTCCAAACTAGATGTGTGATTTTTATAAATCGGCGTGTAATGCGAAATGAATGACTCCGACTTATCAAAAGCAAATGTTTTCATTAAAATCTCTAATCGTTTCGTATAACTCGGACCAAAACCCTGCATGGATAATCTGAATAATAAATTAAATAAGTGTCTTTCTGCTTTAATTATTGAAGCAAGTGGAGTGTATTGATTAGATGGAGGTGTCAGAATCAGTTAAAAGTGATGCCGTTGAACTTCAAGCTCAGCGCTGTGGAGTTTGCTGATGTTAAACGCTTGAATAATGTACGTTTTGTCAGCTCGCTGTCCTTATTCATCCGTCAGTGACATTTGAAACCACCTGCGCCATACGGTCTCGCTGTTACGATCTATTTTTGATGAAGCGTTTGCGGTGCTGCACTTTTATTTTGAAGTGAACTGGAATGTACTTTTTTTTCTTTCTGTGTTATGTCTTTGTCTTTGCATATATTAATGAGCTGATATTCACTCCAGAGATAATTAGTTTGCTCGTCACCCTTTTAAAGTGTGCTAATGAAGGGGTGACTTATTGTCGAGGGTTGAGACGGCTGACCCTGGTGAGGAAATGGAGCAGTAATTATTCATGAGACGCATTGAGTGAACTTCCAGATTAGCTCCCGGTTTTAGTCTTTTGAATGTCGTAAATTTCTGAATTGATTGTATAAATGAATCTTGTTCAAGTCAACATGAAATCAAAATGGACACCATTTGCTTTATTAATACAATAATTGTGTGCGTTACGTCGGTGCACACAAAAAATCTTCTGCTTCTGAATGATCTTTTTTTTTTCTCTTGATGTCAATTAGGCTATTGAATAATGTTAACCAGGAAGATGCTCTTGAGGGTGAACATCCAGGTCTCTCAAAATATGGGTTTTGTGCAGACCTATCCCCCTTTCTCAATGCAAAATCAAAAGTGTGACGTTGTATCTTTATAGCTTCCCTTAATCAGTTAATGCTGTGCCAAGCTTCCTAACCGAAGGGAAATATTTAATTGAACCATTTTTAGATTCAGTAATATAATGTGATATTTAAGAATATTAAGAATAAATACACTATCGTTCAAAAGTTTGGGCTTGGGAAGACTTTTCTATGTTTTTGAAAGAAGTCTCTTATGCTCACCAAGGCTGCATTTATTTGGTCAAATATGCAGTGATTATTGTGAAATATTGTTAAAATTTAAAACAACTGTTTTCTATTGGAATATATTTTAAAATGTAATTTATTTCTGTGTTGCTTTGCTGAATTTTCAGCATCATTACTCCAGTCTTCAGTGTCACAAGATCCTTCAGAAATCATTCTAATATGCTGATTTGCTCCTCAAGAAACAATTCTTATGATTATCAATGTTGAAAACAGAAAGTTTAAAAGAACAGCATTTATTTATTATAGATTTTTACTGTCACCTTTGATTAATTTAACGCATCTTTGTTGCATAAAAGTATTTATTTGCTTCCAAAATTGTTTTTGAATGGTAGTGTACACTTAAAAAGCAATCATCTATCATTTCTATTAGAGCACCCATAAATCTGTCTCGGCCAATAGAATAGCTTTGAGGAAGGAGGATAGGATTCTGCAGCAGTGTCAGATCTGATAGAGTCTCAGGAGGAGATTTTTTTTTTAACAATCCATTCATTCTCTCTCACTTTCCATCATCCAATCAATTCCTAATGGATAAAATATTAAAGTCCAACCCTTCGTTTTGTTCTGGAATATTCTGTTCCACTTGGTTGCACATGCTGTTTCATGTTGACTTTAACTCTTCTGGGCATCTTTCATCATGAATATTTTAAAAAGTCTGGATTTCTCAAACACATCTTGATTGTATTACATCTATTGCCAACATGTGCATTCATACTTTGTTTTTGAAAATACACATTAAACCACAGGTTTGTGAACTGTATATGGTACAAACAATGAGTATTACCATATTGTGAATCTTACTCATTCATGAATTCATGTTATTTTGTTTTGTTTTTTACTTTGTTCTGCCCTTTTGATTTTGAGCGAGTCAGCTGTGGTTGGTAGACTTGATGTTTTTTCTTTGTTTGTTTCCATTTGCTTTTCTTTTTTTTAAGAAAGAAAAGAAAAATTGAGCGCCGTGCCGGTACGGCCGCCATGTCTATTTATAGACATGTCCTCTACGTCTTAAGTTATTTGTCTCCTTCCAGTGACTTGTCCTGGGATTTCCTGCTTGCTTCCTTCCTTCTCTCCATTTTGGGCTCCCCGCTTGGCATTATTCCTCCCTTCGCTTATCCATTTCATCCATCGGGCCTGTGTTTGAAAGATATGCTTTCTTTCTTTTTTGATTTATTCAGAATGTTCTCTATAATTTTAGGATCAAATATTTGCCTTGGGTCTGCAAATAGAAATGGTGCTTCTCCTTGTATTAGTCATTCTACTTGTGGAGAGAGTCATTTTTTTGCAGTTTTATGATAATGTAGATGTGAAAGAACAGTACTGTGGTTTATGCGGTTCATAGCGCCATGATTGTGTTCACAGTTTGCAATGCAAATGAGTCTCTGTAGCAGCTTCATGGCGCGTCCTAACGCCAGATCTCTTTTATTTGTGTTTTCCTCTCTGCGTAAAATGCCAAAATCCTCGAGTCATTGGGTTCTTCTTGCTTAATCAGTGCTTTTGTAGTCCATGCTGCTTTTAGCCTTAAAGAAAAGAGGAAGCGTGGGAGTTTTCTGCTGTATATTTGATTTTTGGATTCTATTAAACTGTTGGTACTCTGTTTTAATTTCATTATTTTGTGTGTGTGTGTGTGTGTGTGAAGAATGACCGTGTCCTCTTGATGAGTCCAGGCAGCTGACGCTCGGAAGCGCCCTGTGGAAATGTCAGCTGTAATTAGCGCTTGTTAAGCAAATGGCAGGGTTAATGACCTCGTCGTCTCCCTGCCCACAGCCACAGTCTGTTGACTGTTGACTGACTGCGACCGAACCGGCATTAAACATTTATTATTCAATTTGACCGCTACGTCCAAGGTGTTGATGGGCACTCCTGGATGCTGCGAATTTCAGGGGGAATTATGGGACATTATGACGGCTAATTGTGCAGCTCTGTGCTTATTTTTAGCCGTCCTGTCAAACATCAGAACACTTGCAGGGGAAAGAGAACGAAGGACAAAAGGTGATTTCACAGACACTCCGATATTGGGTGACAAGTAAGTCCGTGGAGAGAGTGAACTGAGAGAGAGTCCGCTGACGGACTGACAGGGAAAGTGTTTTGGGTCTCTGTGGTACGTGTCCTCGTGAGAAATGACGAAGGAAGATTTTTAAATGAGTCATTCTGAATTATGTGAAATGTTTGGCCTTTACATGTCAGCAGCTTTCTGCTTTAGGGGGCTCTGTGTTGGAGAGGACCGAAGGTAACGGCACGCAACCAAACGCACATGAATAAACTGATTTTAGGCATTAACCCCTTTAGCTGTGGTAAAAACACTTTGTGCTCAGCCTTGAATGGCTTATTGCTTTTATAAAATGAAAGAATAATAGAAATAAACAAAACAATAAATAATTGCATTTATTATTAAAAACCACAACCATTTCTTCAGCAAATAAATGTTTCATCCTCACTGCTGTTTACAGCAACGTAGCATATTTGAATGAGAGAGAAAAAATGTTTTCCATCGACTTTTTCAGATGAATAATACAGTCTAAATTATAGGGGTCATGACATGGATTTTTTGATTATTTTAGTTTGTTCCTTGATATTTACTTATAATATTAATAAAGTTTTGGACACGCAAAAATAAAATAAATATATGGGAAAATGATTATTTTCAACCCTCATTCTGAACCTCTCTCTAAAATGACTTGTTTTTAAGAGGCGGGTCCTTTAAGGCTAGTCAGTAATCAGCCACTGTTGTGATTGGTTAACATCATTGCATAGGAAACAGTATCAAGCCCACTCGCTATTGCATTTGTGTTTTGACAACATAATCAAAATAAAACAGTCATTTCAAGATCAAGGGAAATCTCAGCATTCATATATAAGGTCCTTCAGTATTATCACCAGCTTCACATTGATCTATAGCTAATGACCCTCCTCCATCCCCAACTCCTCCTCTCTTCCAGTCAGGATTCGGTCTTATGATTCTCTTAATTTCTTAAATGTGTACATGAAATTATTGAACATTAATGATCTCTAAAAAACATTTATGTTGGTTCTGTTCTGTAACCCTAGGGGGGTTATTGCTGCTCTCCCTGCTTTTATCCATGCTAGGCATGCTAGGGTTTAAAGTGAGTTTTGAGTAAAAGTGCACTATTAATCTCAAAAATTGTCTTATGTAGCATCTTCTTCATAATGCATAATGCATTTTGTCATAATACTTCACGTAAAGTCGCAAGAAAATGTTTTGTTGTATTTATTTAGAAATACTTTTGATAATAGTTAATAGGTAAATGTATCCTGGGACTGAAGCGATGTGGCTTGTTAAACGTTTTATTGCCAGTATAAAGGCTGATAATGGCTGAATAAAAACAAAAGAATAAGGATTATGTCTCATACCTGGCGGAGGTGTGAAAGGTTCTGTTTCCTTAAACTAGTTTGGCATGCATTTCTTTATTTATTTTTAACACATTTACAAATAAATCCTAGTATTTTAAATTTGTGATTAATCATGATTAATCACAGTCCATGACTGTGATTAACGCGCTAAAAATTTTGAATCAATTGACAGCACTAATTATTATTAATGTTAAAAAAAACACAAAATTATCTTTAAAAAGATAGTTACCATATATATGTGTGTAATAAAAAATTACAAAATTATCTAAAAGTATCTAATTAACATACATTAAAATTACGTTTTGAAATTTAAATGTGCTTTTAATATTTTCAGTATGTATTAACATGAGTATGTCATATTTTATTCTGTTTTATAATATGAATAAGGCACTCTGCTGTGGATCCTTTATTTGTGACCATATTAACAGTATAACACAGCTGCTTGGTTTTCCATTCCAGGCCCACTTTCCCCCCAAGCCTATTTTCTACTTCCTGTCACTCTCCATCTCTCTGTCTTTCCGCTTGGTTTGCTCTCATCCACAACCCTATTTGCAGGTGGACCATTGTGATCTGTCTAAATATTACCTCTCCCACGTCCCCCGCGTCCCCCGCGCTCCACGGCCCCCGGAGCTCCATCTGTCAGGAGGCAGGAATGACTCTCCCATGCAGGAGGCCTCGGTCTGCAGCTGAAATATTGATCACAGCGGCTCATGGAAGAGCTGCCACCCAAAGCCCGTGACAGCGCTCGGGTCACTGTGACAAAGACAGAGGTGAGTGATTTTCTGTGATTAGGAATAGCCAGAGGCACTCGTGGCATTTTCAGTCTCCGGCGTGCTGAAAGCGATGGAAACGAAGCGCGCCGGGGGATAAGAAAGAGAGAGAGAGAGAGAGAGACAGAGGAAGAGAACCTACTTCTAGATCCTTTCAACCGGAGTGCCATTATTCAGGGAAGCTGATTCAGGAATTCAATAATGGATGGAGTGTGTTCTCTCTTTCTCTGTGGAAGAGTAAAAGCTGCCGCTGAAAGGTCATTGATGCTTCTCTCTCTCTCTTTCACTCTCTCTCTGTCTCTCTATCCTTATTTTCTCCTGGTTCCCATCCAGTAGCTAATCAGTGACTGACAGCTCAACCCACGTTTTCTCTCTCTCCACCTGTGTGTGTCTCGCTCTGTTTGTCTCTTATCTGCAGATGGAGGGATAATGGTTTGATTTGTTGGCTTTGAGTAGTCACTGAACATGTCTGAAGGAACAGAACATTAAGACTCTGTGCCATTAACAGAATACCGTCCTCTGTTCTTTACACGACCTGAACAGAAGGTCAAGAAGTCGGAGTCCTCAAGTTCCTCGCTTGCGCTCGCTAACATATGGGAGTTTGCAGGTGGAGATCTGGTTTTTGGCCAGAGCTGGCTGAAATCTGCAGGTACAATCTGATTGGATGACATCTGAGTGCTTTCAGGAAGTGGTAGCGCTGGGTGTCCTGGGTATGCAAATATGACAACATGTATTTTTTGATGTTTTTGAAGGAAGTTCAATGGCTGCATTTATTTGATCAAAAATGCATTAAAAACTGTAATTTGGAATTATTGTTATTTTAACAAGGAAATATTATTAGAATTTAATAATGGTTCTTATCAATGTTGAAAACCATTTTTGCTGCTTAATATTTTTGGAAGGGAACATTCAAAAGAACAGCATATACTTTTTTTTTTTAATAATATTATAAATGTCTTTACTGTCACTTTTTTCAATTATTGTATCCTTGCTGAATAAAATTAATTTCTTCTTTTTTTCTTCTTTTTTTTAATCATACTTAACACAAACCTTTGAATTGGTATGTATCAGTTTTCACAAAAATATTAATTAACACTGCTTTTCTTTTCTTGAGCAGCAAATCAGCATAATGATTTCTAAAGGATCATTTGACAATTAAGACTGGAGTAATGATGCTGAAAATTCAGCTTTGCATCACAGGAATAAATAATAATTTTTTTATAAGGGAAAAAAATAATTTTTTAAAATATATTCAAATAGAAAACACTTATTTTAAGTTGTAATAATATTCCACAATATTACTGTTTTTTGAACAGCAATTTATTTTGAATGAAATAAATGCAGCCTTTGTGAGCATAAGAGCTTTCTTTCAAAAACATTAAACATTTTAAATATTACAAACTGGTAGTATATGTTTAAGTGCATCTCATTTACATTTATTCATTTCAGAAGATGCTTTTAACCAGAGCAAAATACAAATGAGGCATATAAGAAGCAATTTATTGTAAGAGCCAACAATATTTGCAGTACACAAAGATATCCCAATATAATAAAAGTACAGTTCAGTTTTTAATCCCAGAAACCCAGAATTAGCATTTCCACACAATGGGGTCCCTCTGGAATTTTCTATGAGTTTTTTAAAGCATCACTTTTTGATTTAGAAGTAAAATGAGATCTTTGATTCATAGATTATCGTTACCCCCCCCCCCCCCCCCCAAAAAAGTACATAAATGATATGTACATATATGTATGGACTTTTCCGTTGATCATCTAATATCAATAAGTACATATAATATCTCTGAAGTTACTCTGACTATACAGCAGTATTTGCAAAATAAATATGCATAAATATGGAATTTATTTTTTTGTAACTGAGCATTTCAAACAGCCAATTACAGACATTAGATCTTGGTCGAATGTTTGTTTTATCAACCTGATAACTTAAAACTGACTATTTCAGTCAGCTCTTGCCATTGTTGCGCTTAATTTGCATCAGCCAGTCCATATTTGTTATATATAAAAAAAAGATTAAAAAATATGTATTTCAAATAAATGCTGTTCTTTTGAACTTTCTATTCATCAAAGAATCCTGAAAACATGCATTATGGTTTCCAAAAAAAATTAAGCAACAGTTTTTTATGATTAGAGATGTTTCTTGCACACCAAATCATCATATTAGAATGATTTCTGAAGGACTATTTGAAGACTACAATAATGGCAGCTGAGAATTCAGCTTTGCCATCACAGGAATAAACTACATTTTGAAATATATTAAGTTATCTCAAATGGTAATAATATTTTCACAATATTTCTGTTATTTTTGATCAAATAAGTGCAGCCTTGGTGAGCATAAGAGACTTATTTTAAAAAAATCTTACCGACCTTTAAACTTACAGTAGTGAATGTAAGGTCAAAAGTCTGGTTACACAAGTAATGTAGGTGGATATGGCCTTCCATATTGATCTGAATCTCTCCACCCACCCGTTTAATGCAGCAGTCACCTTTGAGACTTGTGTGAGTGTTGATTAGATAAATCAAAATAAAATAATGTTTGCCCCTTTAACTCAGCAGATCTCATATCTCCAGAAGTCTCTGAGGCTGTGCCATTTGGAGGGTGTTATGTAATGCACAACTCGCGCAACAAACATCAGACGCACATTAGGCTTGAATAAATATCACAAACGCAGCTTCATATTCATGAGCTCAGTGACAGGTCACGACATGTGAGAGGTTAAAGATGGTTCATTCATGTATTTTATAAATATATACTGTGAAACTTTCTGCCAGTTTCTTGTGGATCCAGGATTGTTTCAGCAGGGGTTTTTTTTCTTTCTTTGTTTCCACAGATGGATTGAGATATTTCACGCCTATACCTCCTACATGATTCTCAGAGTTTGTAATCAGCATATGTTGTGCACACCTTCAAAGCCGTGATAGTTTGCACATAATATCTTCTGAGCAGTAAAAAAAAAAAAAAAAAATGGTGAATGTGGGCCAAACATGGTAGCAGACCAAGATAGAATGAAGATGTATTATCACATGTGCATGTAGACATGTTGCACCAGGTTTAAAGTCAGTGAAATATCATTGTTTCCATTGTCACTGAAATCACACTTGGGGCATTGAGTTTTGATGCACAATATTTGAGAGATTTGAGAGCTGTATGGTATAGGAAAGTAATTTTAATTATTGTAAATGCACCACTCTTAAAAAATGTTAAAAATTCTAATTTAATAATTTAATTAAACCTTTTAAGTTACAAACATTTTGTTGAGTTTAGTTGACATAATAACGTTGATCGTTACATTAATTTAATATTGTGTTTAATTTAAACTTGACCATGCCTGACCATGCATATTGACCCTATGAAGCTCCCAATGAACAGTTTTTGTGGAAACAGGACAGTTGAGATGCAGGTGTGATGTTTTTTAGATACAGTCCTGGTTAGTACCGACATTGCTTTTAAACAGCTTCCTCTTTTTTTCGACAGTATATATTTGTTCATTATAAATTAGATTTGTATTGTATACACTCTCAGAAATAAAGGTACAAAAAGTGTCACTGGGACGGTACCTTTTCAAAAGGTACATGTTTGTACCTAAAAGGTCCATTTTGGTACCTTAAAGATGCATATTAGTACTTAAAGTGTACATATTTGAACTTAATGGGTACAAAAGTGTACCTTTTGAAAAGGTACCGCCCCAGTGACAGCTTTTGTACCTTTATTTCTGAGAGTGTATTGTACTAGCTTTGCAGCCAACTGCAAATTACATTTTAGCATTCTAGTGAACTGATTCATTCATTTAAATGAGCCAGTTAAAAGGTAGAAACAATTAGTATAGCTATGCTTTCAAAAGAAATTTTATTTTCGTTATCTGTCATTTTATTTTATTTTTTATCAATATATAACACTTATTGTGTTTCAGTTAGTTGCCAAGCTTTTTTTTTTTTCAATTAACAAAAAAAAATTACGTCTTTTATTTCTATTTTTATTATTATTATTATTATTGTTATTTTTAACATACTGTCATATATTTGCATTCATTCACTTTAAAAGTGATTATTACAGAACTTTTATGTGATCTTCCCATGCTAATGCTTATCTCTTTGATGGTCTATGACAGCTGCCAAACTGGCTTTATGAATGTTGTGAGGTTATGAATGAGGCAGCTCTGAGCCTGAAGTCATGATGAAGGGATGAAGATGGGTTTACAGCTTTAAACTTAATCCTAAATTGGAGGGTTTCCTTCCAAACCCCCACATGGCCTGAATCTCTCAATAAAACATGAGAGAGGCAGCAGAGGAGCCTGAATACATATTTAAACAGGCTATTGAATATAGAGAGAATGTGTCTTTGTGTTTAAATTTATGTTTAAACAACTGTGTGTGTGTGTGTGTGTGTGTATGTATGTGTGTGTTCGTGTTCATTTAGCAGCCTCATTGTTGAGGCACATTTCTGTGTTCCTTTCAGGCTTGCTCGAGTTTCAAATGCGGACTGATTCAAATATTCCTTTTTTCTTCTTCAAAAACGCATAAAGTGCTGATAAATGGTTTGAAGAGAGAGGCACTAAAAGGATGAAACTCCAGAGAAGAGACCAAACGGGGCGAGTGCGGTATCAGGTGTGTAAATATGCGCGTGTGTGTGTGTGTGTGTGTGTGTGTGTGTGTGTGTGTCCGTCCAGCCCTGTCAGTTGTGTCGGATAAATGATGTGACAGGTGAGAGTGTGCTGGAGTGTTTGAGAGGTGGATGAGTCTGTCACACTGATTGATTTTCTTTCTTCGAGCAGCGCAGGCGTCGACGGGGAATGCAAACAAGTGGCCATCTCACTCTCCACCATCTGCGCTCTGAAGACCGCTCTGCAGCGGCCACAAGCATTCTTCAAACGCGCTTTGGTGGCCGGTTTGGAAAGTTTGTGATTGTGATATCTCTCTGTTTTAAACTCTAAAGTCTAAACTTTGAAGCTGAAACTTTTTTCCAAAGGTTTTTAGAAGTTTGATCTCTTGCTTTTTTGTGAACTAAAGCCATATTCTATTCAAGTATGCTTGCTTCTTACTGTAGCGGTGACTTTACTCCAGTACTCAAGAGGGCACTAGAGTTGCATTAAAACTATGCCTCCTGTTCACGGTCATGTACTTGCACAGAATATGTTTGACAGATTTATTTGAACGTGAATAGTCCATAAAAGTATTTGGACACTTGAGTCACACTTAAAAAATTTTATCATTAGCAGTGTTATTTTAGTATTGTTTATGTTTGTAGTATTAAATAATAATTTGGATTAGCTTTTAGTTATACATGTTTCGTTTGAATTAAATATAGTTTTTCATCTTGTTTATCTATTTTTTTATTTTTTGGCCAAATTTATTATTCTTCTTCAAAAGTAGTTTTAGTTTCAAGCAAACGAATTGTGTTTTTTTTAATTATTGTTTTTTGTTTTGAATTGGTTTGGTTTGTTTTGGATTGGATTCTTTGTTTTGAGTTGTTTTGTTTTTGTTTTGTTTTGTTTGAGCTGTTTTATGCTATGCCACTAACATATTTAAGTATCCAAAAACGTTTTGGTTCACTGAAACATTAAATTGTGAGTATTGCAGTATCTATAACAGTGTTTTTTTTGTTTGTTCGTTTTTTTTATATTGTTCCTAGGAGACCTTGGATGGCCTGCCTCAGGATGCTCCTCACTGCTGTTTTTCGGATGATAATACCCTCGGTGCGGTGGCCGCCAGTATCCTGCTGCCCTCTGGACCACACAGCTCTCTCTACAGCTGGAGGTGGTGGTACCCACAAACATGCCTCTCTGTGACAGGCCTCTCACCAAGATGAATTCATCGCCAGCACGGGTTGAAATACTCTGGCCAAAACAAGTAATTTGATTGCCCCGGCCGCAAATTAAGTTAGTGTGATTCAATTTTCGATTTGGAGCTATCCAGCAGCCATACATCACAGCAGACATATTTCATTACCCAGCTAAAGCAGGTGGGGGGCGGGGCCAGGGGTGCAGGTCTCCACAGGAAGACATCATAGCATTGTTATGGCACACGTTCAGTCGCTCGCACTCCCTTCCTCCCAGCTACAACAGGGCTATTTATAACACGCAAACACATAGGGCTGTCACCGCACACGCTCGCGAGCGCATCAGATATATCCAGATAATTGTGATTGTCCCTGTCCGTTCGGTGAGAGATGATGTAAACAGCATTATCGCCACTGTTTCGGAAAGGGAATGTGTGTGCGCGTGTCTGTAAGACAAACGGCGTGCTGTTGTTGCACGCAAACCACCGGGTGACGCAAAACAGCACTTCACGCAGTTTATGCCTCTGAGAATTGTTGTCCGTTTCCTTGGTGATCGGCCGTCACACTGATTGCACTGACATGAAGAATATCTGCGCTGTTAGTCTGGTCAGGGCAAAATGAAATGTTTATGTGCCTCCATTTCTGCCCTGAATGGTTTTACCATTCGCAGTGTTATTTTTTTAGTCCTGTTTATATAAGATTGTATTTATTTTATGTGCTTTTTGTCTTTTTTTTTTTCAACATTTTTATTTGGCTTTCATTTATTTTTACTTTAGATTTAGACTTAAAGACTTTAGACTTTTAGATTTGACTTAAACTTAATAATGCATATTAGAAATATTGCTTTGGCAAATAACTAAAATAAATAAGCTTAATTTTTGCATCTAATGTTACTTAACTTCAGCTTTTTTCTTTCAATTACCAAAAGCGATTTTTTTTTTTTATTATTATTATTATTATTATTTTTTTTTTTTGGTTTTGTTTTAGTTTTAGTTAACAATAAGACAACTGATTATTAGCTATTAATCCAAGTGGTATCTACAAGCAAAACTTCAATTTATTTTTAGTTTATTTTAGTTTTAGTAATTCTAGTAATTCAACGTAAGTTTGTGTCCTGTGTATCTTGGATTTACATTTTTTTTAAATTATGTTTTTTATTATTATTATTTATTTTAGCTTTATTTCACTTTCCAAAATTTTTTTTTTAATGGTGTAATTTTTAGTAAATAATATGAACATATTTGGTCCCCATGCACATGGAGACCCGTTTAGTTGTATAAGTAAAAATTTTGAAAAAATTTTTCGGCGTTTCGTCCAGATGGATCTGGTGTTTTGGGAGCCTGAAAACGCTATTTTTTTTAAAACCAGGTCCCAGAGTGGATAAATCTAAAAACAACACCCTTGCGTTTTCGTACAGCTCTGGCTTTGTGCACTGTAAAAATAAATAAATAAATAAAGTTGAGCCAACTTAAAATTTTAAGGCTAGTTTTCTCAACTTGTCATTTTAATTTTATACAACAAAACTTTGAGAATCTCCCACAAAAATAAGTTGAGCAAACTCAAAAATCTGCTGAAGCTGGTAAAAATATATATATTTTTAAAGTTAGTCAACTTTTTATTTTATTTTTTTATTTTTTTTACAGTGTGTGGATGAACCCTAAGCTATCAATCCAAGTGGCATTTGGAATAAAACTCTAATTTATTAAATGTATTATTTAACAAATTAGAAATGTTTTCTGAAATAAGTTAAACATTTTAATCTAATGTTTATATTTTATATTCTTTCAGCTTAATTTCAATTAGTTAATTTCAGTTCATTTATACTTAATTCAGTTTTAGACTTCTTTATTTCAGTTGGTTGCCAAGGAAACATTTCCATTTAAAGTTTTTCATCAAATGTTTAGATTTTGTTTATTCAGCTTTTTCAATTACTGAAAACAGCTTTTAGTTGTTTTAGTTAACATTAACTGAACATTAGCTATCAATCCAAGTAGAAAACAAATGATAACAGCTTTTCTCAGAATTGATACTGCATTCTTTTAAATATCCTGGTTGCTTGAGTTCCCACAAAATGGTTGTGGAGTCATGCAATGTGACAAATTCGCCCTAAAGTGTGCACTCTAATGCTCTTATTCAGCATGCTAGCTGACTTTTGAATAGTCACTTATTGAGGGTTTTGTAAACACAATACGGTGTTTACGTCTGTTGCCCCTTAAGCCGAACGCCACAATCTCCGTGGCGAGACTGGGCTGTTGAAGTGGATGTAAACAGACTGCGTTATATTTCATTATCCTGATCATTTCCCGCAGATGTATCTATGAAAACATTGATTAAAATGCGTATAAAGAATTTTTATAGCTCCGGGGAAGAAAAAAAGTAGTGTTTGAATCACAGCTGAGGCCGTATTGAATCTGCAGTCAATTAGGAAGATGAAAACACATTTTCAGAGCACATATTAAAATAAGAAAAACCCAGTAAGGGGTGAGAGCTATTTCTACGTTTTTAGTTTGTTAGGCTCGAGGGGAGTCTAGTGAAGAACTCTCGCAGCAGTCCATGCTGCTAACCACTTTAAATACAGCATGAATTTCCTGCGGATCTCGGCCGGTGTAATTGGAAAGGCGTGTTATTGATTGCATTGGAGACTATGGCTAATGAATAGATTTAGCTCAAGTTCCCGCTCCTGTTTTTTCGCTCTCAGTCAATGACAGCGGCGCCACAGAGCAACAGGCCGAGATTACTGTAACAATCCTGTTATTCTGTCCTCTAATTAGGACGGGTCACTCTATTTACCGGTATGATGTAATTCATGTTGCGAATGGAACTCGGTCCATTTGCGCTCAGTCATTATTTTCCGGTTTAATGGGGGTGTCGAGTCAGGGTGTTATTCTGAGTCCGCGAGGCGGTGAGCTCTTTAAAGACAATTGGACTTGTAATAGACAGAGAAATGCTTGGCTGGTTCATGGCAGCTGCTGTTGTCAATTATATCGAACACCTGAATCTGTTAACCATCAATACTTCCGTCTCTCTACCGACACATTATTCTTCTTATTATTAACAGTCTCTGTTGGCATGATAGTGTGTATTAGAGGTGCTTTTAGCGACTTTTTTTTTTTAATTATTTATTTATTTTTTACAGTAGCGCAATTTTGTAGGCCTCAGGATAGCTTGTTCAGTACTTTGAGTTGTTTATCAACTGAACGGCAAAAGAACACATGGATGTGAGTTGGATCTGCTTAGATTCATCCAACCAGTTTGGTTGTATGTGTGAATTTATTTATTATTTTAATTTAATTTATTTATTTGTAGTTTTAGACTACGAACAATTATATGGTTTTTCAGTTGGATTTGTTTAATTGTAACATCCATGTGTAAAATTGTTAAAGAGATTTCACTTTTTTCCACGCTGTTCAGACTGCAAAGATATTGGATTTGAGTTGGCTTCTTTTTGATTTGCTGTTCAAATTAAACATGTGAATACAAACAAATCTGATTCAAATACTTTGTGTGTGTGTGTAGAATTGTGATTTTGTGTTTTTTATTTCTTTTCAGACTACAAGCAACTAAATGCTTGAACAGCAAATCTGATTTTTACAAATCAGATCATTAAAAAGGCAAGAAGGGGCCGACTCAGATCTATTAAGTCCATTAAGTTTGTAGTAAGAACAGAGAGAGAGAGAAAAAACTGTCAACTGAGTTTTACAATCCAACCACAAATGTGAGCTGGGTCTATTTGTATCAGGTTTGTAGAATCAGGTTTCTGCTGTTTATACTACAAAAAAAAAACTAAATGGATTTGACTCTGGGTCCAAATGTTTAGTTGCTTGTGGTCTGAAGAGCAAAAACCTGATCCTACAAACCTGATGAAAACCACATATACAGATCCACCACTCATTTGTTTACAGTCTGATTAGTAAACTTCCACATAGTAGTTTCATAGTAGAAACCCATTTTTTTTTACTCAGACATGGCAATGTATTTTCTCTGCGTGTCTGAACAAAGCCACTGATCTGGGGTTTGTCTAAGATCTTGATTGATGCATTTGAGCAGCAGTGATCTAAAGGAACTCTCGGCACATTCTCCTGCAAATGATGATTGCTTTGCCTCACTGCCGAGGCAGAAGTCCTTGCTGGAATACCAAATTATATCTGTACGTTTTGTAGATTGTATTCACGCCTGATTATGTCTTATCTTCTCCCTCTCTTTCTCTCCCCGCATCGCCTCACCTCTCCCTCTTCTCTCACTCATCTAGTCTCTCGCACTCTTTAAAGCAGTTAGATTAGTTCTACTGTTCTTGTCTTGTCTCATTATTTAGTGAGTGCCGGAGCCGAGGAGCTTGTGCTGTAACCTCGAGAGACGGGGGACACTTATTTAAGTCGGCCCTCGTCTTACGTCTTCCTCTGAACGCCGGGCGCTCATGTCTTCAGTTTCTCAAACTGTCCATTTAGGCGCTTTAGCCTTAACGCAAGATTAAGACCAGTTTCGTAGGAGCCGTATGCAAAACAGAGGCATCATATCAGTATGCATGAGGTTGTCACATCTTTCTGAAAAATTCATCGGAGCAAATGGAGCTACAATGCAAATAGTTCCCCCGCTGTGCAGTGATTTCTGTGCCATGCCAGGTGCCCTGTTCAAACAAATGTAAATGAAAAGAAAGCAAAGGTTCCATTATGGCATGGAAAACAGCAAGATGTACTTGGCCGGGGCTCGACGTATAACGTGCGCATGTGCCGAGGAGGATCGTGGGATGTTCTCTGCGGTGAAATTTCATTGCACATTTACATCTCATCCTTCTCTGTCATGAATGGAATTCTGATGGGAAAATTATTTAAATGTTAAACCAAAAACTGTCACCTAGAGCATTAGATGCATTCATAAATAGTCAGAGGGAGAAAACAATATGACTTATTTACTTCCTCTCTATAGCTTTCGATCCACTTTTCTCTTTTCTTTTTCTCTGCTTTTTCTGCCCTTGAGTTTTGAGAAGGCGTCTAATGATCAAAAGGTTGACTATTTGAAATGCACTAAATTGACAGTAAATACGCTTTAAGGATTTTTTTGGAAATGTTACAGTAGAGACCTTGTGTGATCAAACTTTTAGGACTGGTGACAGTGCAACTATGATATGATATGAAGACTAGTAAAAATCTAGCAAAATTGTACATTTAGGTTACATTCTTTACTCCTTAAGGGTGCATAATAGTACCATAAAAGTACATATTGCTATCTTAAGCGTACATACTACTACTCTAAGGTACTGATATGAACCCTTTAGGGGGGTAAAGAAGGTACAAAGGTGTCCATTTGAGGGTAATGCCAGGGGGTGAAATTGGGAAATTAGAGGTATTGATTAGGCATGATATTAGATGATCCCACATAATGCATAAAGCACAATGCTTAAAGGGGTAGTTGACTGTTTTGTTTTTTTGTTTTTTTTCCTCTAGGCTTGATTGTGTTTATGGGGTGCAGTCAAACATATTCAAGGTTTTTTTTTTTTTTTTTTTTTTAAAACGCATTATTTTTTACCTTTATTCTACACCGCTTTGTCCCTTCTCTGATAAACGCCCCGATTATTTCCTGGTTTAATGAAGCCCCTCCCTCAGAAATACACGCTGGGATCAGATTGGTTAGCTGGTCCAGTGTGTTGTGATTAGCTAAACCGTCTCTAGTCCGCGTCTAAACGTCCCGCCCCTCACCTCAGCGGCATGTACTCTGGTTGTATTGTAAACAATGACGTCGTCAATATTGCTTATCAATTTGAGCCCGATTGAGACCCAGAAAATATTAGTGAAGACAATCGTGCAGAACCTGTGCAAGCACGGCTCTTAATGGTATGTTTTTTGTTTGTTGTTGTCTCAAACTTTTAGATATGCTGTTATTTGTAAATGCTACTGCTTCTGTTAGCTTTCAATATATGATTTTATCCTGATTAAAGCTTTAATACAGTACAGCAACTGCATGCGTGTCCATGTATAACACTTCTCATATCTATGTGAATATAAGTGTATAAATGGAACAGTTTGTTGGAGCTGATCAGAGAGAGAGATGCAGAGCGTGTGCAGAGCAGGGGGGATGTGAGGAACAGTATTAAGAGCCGCTACTTGTGAATCCATTAGAATCTATAGAAGACAGAATCGCGATTCATATATGAATAGGTTTTAACGTGCACCCCTAGCAGCACAACATGTCCTTGCCCCCTTCGTTACATGTTCCCGAGGGCGGGATTTATCTGGGTTCGTGACATAACGGACCCGGGAAGTATCTTGTTGTAGTCCCTATGAGCCGTTTTTGTAGGCATTAAACTGCCAGAACTTTAAAAGACGATATCTCCGTTTACATTGAACTTTCAGTGCCGCAACTTTGCACATATTGTTTATGCTCAAACAGCAACATTACACACTAACTAATGTTAAAAAAGTGACATCGCAATCAACCACCCCTTTAATGTAATTCAGTTTTAATGTTTTGTTAGTTGAAATGGAGCTGGTGTCATTAAAGATCCTATTCCCTTTTCCTTTGTGGCTGAAAATGTAATGTCATTTAAATCATATGAACACACACCAAATCAAAGTGTGTGTTCGTGATTAATCATTTCTAATCAGGTACTGCATAGAGAACACAAATTTGTCTTAGCCAATATATAAACGCTGGGCTGAGGAAGCAGGATCAGATGTGTGGTGAAATAGGATCTTGCATGACAACACAATGTGTTTTTTTTTTTTTTTTTTTTTTTTTTTGCTATTCTGATTACTAAAAACTACATTTACACATCCATTACAACTCAAATCCATTTAGTTGCTTATAGACTAATTGGAATGTATGTGTGATTACAAAAAAACTACACAAATTTGATCAAAAATACACAAAAATTATTATAATTATATTATAAATAATAAATACTATTACAGTTTCAAATAATCTGTTTTCTGTTTAAGTATGTTTTAAAATATAATTTATTCATGTGATGCAAAACTGAATTTTCAGCATCATTACTCCAGTCTTCAGTGTCACATGATCCTTCAGAAATCATTCTAATAGGCTGATTTGTTGCTCAAGAAAAATTTCTTATGATCAATGCTGAAAACAGAGATCAATGTTAAATGTGGAGATCATGATGCAGTTTTTTCAGGATTCTTTGATGAACATTGTTCAAAAGAACAACATTTATTTGAAATAGAAAACTTTTGTAACATTATAAAGGTCTTTTTCATCACTTTTGATCAATTTAACATTCTTGCTGAATAAAAATAAATAGAAACTAACCCCAAAATTTTGAACAGTAGTGTGTAGTCTTTTTGGTGTCTGTTTGTATGTCTTTATTGTGAAGTGGCCTTGTGATAGTAATATACTTTATGAAGTTCAAACTGTATGCATCAACATATTTTAGTTGAGGGTATTCATGGCCTCTCGTACTGTATTGTGTCAGTGCATTTACTGTGCACTGGTGGTCATGTGCTGCTGACTGTTTTCCTCACTGCTGTGAGAGCCGCACCAGCTCATTGACTGTGGCTTGTGGCTTTGTGATGCTTATTGATACTTACAGTCAGGATCCCCTACTAGGAAGATACCAGGCTCTGAAAGCAACTTCCTAATGGCACAGTTTTGCGCACTGAAAATCCAGTGAGCTGTGCTGAAGCTAGTAGTAGATGAATACTGTATGATAAATCTATTTTGTAGCAGCCAAAACCCTAGACGCATGAATGAAAACATGAATCAGAGACTGGAGTTGCAAAAAGATCCATGCACGCACGACGAGTCAAAGCCTGAGATGTGCACCAACAGGCTCTTGGTGCAATTTTTTTTTATGTTTACCCAGTTACGCCCAATAGCTAGCGGATATGCTCAACACACTTTCTGTGATTTTGTTAAGTAGGACATGTTCCTGGATCAACAAATCGATGCAAATTCACTAATCACGGGTAAGGCCTTCAGTTCAAAGCATGCATTTTATTTAGAGTCATTTTCAAGCTTGTGCTCCTTTTCTATCTTTAATGCAGTTTGCAGATCCTTTAGTGTTTAATGCCAGTTAGTTTAATAGTTTTTAGTGCATTAGTGCCACAAAGTGCTCTGATATGTGTAGCTGTAGTGGCTGCAGACATGTGACAAATCTCAAAAATTATTGGCTGTCATGTTTAGTGTTTGTTGGTGTAGAACTTTCTGGAAGTCAATTAATTGGAACACTTTAAAATAAGTTTTCAATAAACTAACAGTGGCTGTAAAGAAAAGTGATTGATTTAAAAAAGAAAAGAAAACAATCTATCTATCGTTCAATCTAGCATTCTGTCCTATCTAGCGCTATATCTATCATTCTATCGATTATTCTGTTGTTTATCTATCATTCTGTGCATCTATCATTCTATCTTTTCTATTGTTCTATCCATTAATTTTTCTGTCTAACATTCTGCCTATTATCTATCATGTATTCTTTCATCTCTTTCTCTCTCTCTCTCTCTGTATGGAAAAGCAATGATGAATTTGAAGATTTATCTTGAAAATATGTTATGTGGAGACTTTTTCAAACAAATAATAAAAATAAGTAGGAAAAAACTAGCAATGAATTATCTGAATTAACTATATTAACAAAATACTGTAAAATATATGACACCTAATGCATTAAAGGTATAGTTATAATACAATTCTGTCATTTAAATTGATATTTTGAAGAATGTAATGGTTCAAACAACATTGGACCACACTGACTTTCATTGAATTGACAGGACGGAAAAAACAGACATAAAAAAATTTAATTGTAAAGCGATACGGAATCAAGTTTTATTATATATTCACATTTGTTGTGAAAGAGCCTTAAGAATGAGAAACGTGTCCTACTTGGCAAACTTGCACTCTGACACAATGAGCCTTGGTGCCACAAGTTTCAGCCTGGCTCACAATTTTTCCTTTATTTTTCAGTCAAATCTTTTACTTTACCATCCATTAAAATGGAACAATAGCCAAAAATAATAAATAAAAAGGACTCAAAGCAGCTGACACTGACCTAACAGACCATGAACTGAATTTTCCTACACAATGTTCCTTTTGTGGTTTCTGCTCCATGTAATTTCCAGCTGCTTTAAGTGGCCAATCAGTATTCACCATCCAGCGAGCAAAACCTCACTGGCAAACACGATTGTTTAAAATCCATCATATAGCTCCCGTCAACATAATTTACTAGTCGATAACAGCACTTAATGTTTTTCTGCTCGGTCACAGTCATGTGATCAGACTTCAGGTTCTCTCTTCATGTTACAGTACGTGGTTATCGTCAGAATCTGCACGTTGCTTAGCAACCCCACACTATTCATTTTGTGAGCTGCTCGCCCTGTCAGTGGAGGATAATGGTAAGATTTGATCATAGACTCTGTTTTCTTTTCTCTGCAACTTATGCATTCTGATTTATTTTTTTAAAGAGTGCTAAGCTTGGAATAATGGAAAGGAAAAATAAAACTCTGGAATAGAAGTCTCACGCAAGTAGAAACATCACAAGGCGGTCGCTAATCACTCCTCGCTGTTGTTCCAGAGACATGTTCAGGTCTGTTGCAACCGAAGGCATCTCGCAGTGCTATCACTCACAAGCCTGATGTGAATGGGAAGAACTTTCCAGAACAAAAGAAGCACAAGCCCAGAGAGCAGACAAAGGGTGTCTCGAACAATATTACGAAACCAAAGTCTGCGCAGGTTACACTTCTCAAAAGTCGAAGACACAGTTTCTGCCTCTGCATTCCCCAGAGAGCCACAAATGAGAGGAATGCAAGTTAAATGAGAGAGAAAAACCTGCAGATTGCAAGAGATGTTGTTATACGTAATACACTCTTAAGAAAATTAGGGTTCTTCGGCTTGCAACAATAGCAGAACCATTTCATAAAGAACTGTGCATATATTATAATACATTTATATGTAATATTTTTTTTTAATGTAATGCCCTTTTATAATACCTAGTAGCCTATATTAAGGTTTTACATTAAAAACTGACAGTGAACTGATGTGTTAATTCATTTTATTATTATTTTTTTTAATTGATATGGGAAATTATAGCAAAATGACACTGCTCTAGCAAGAGTTATTTGCTGAATACATTAATAAATGATAATTGACAATGAACATGAATAAATAATAATGTTTGTATGTAATGTGTCATAAATTCAATATCTCTGTCACTTATCTGTTGAGAGTAATGGATCTCTTTGGAATGCAATTCAAATGCGTCAGTCATTGCCGTGGTAACACAAGTGTTTGTATATGATATGAGGTGCAAATAGCCACCGCGTTATGGAGGATGATCAGAAATTTCTTTTAGATTTTATTTCTAATTTGTGTTTACATTACTCAAATGTAAGCTACGGAGAAACTAGCAGCCAGGCAACAGACAAGTGACAGATCCTGAGTGGCGACTTCATGCACACGCACGGTTTGTAATCGTGCCGCGCCATACCAGGCTCACGTGAAAATACAGCTGGAACCGTACCTGACAGTTCTTAGAACCATTCGGCCCGATAGTGGAAAAGCGGCTTATATATGTGTAAAGAACCATACTTATTTTTCTATAGTTCTCCAAAGCTCTGGGAGATCATTTGCTTTATACTGGTCTGGAACGTATGATATTTGATGGCAGGTTTGATGTGTGTAAGAAGGCTATCGCATGCCTGTTAAGAATGTGTTGACAGTCTGTGTAGTTGGATGGCTGAGCTCCAGAAAATCAGTAATGAGGCAGCTTTGAAAGAATTTTTGACAGTTACAGATTTAAAAACAAAACGGTGGGAATAAAGAACCCTGAAGTCTAACACAAACAACCATTTCTGCATAAAACAGTTCTTCAGGACAAAGGCTCTAAATAGAACTGTTTTGAGTAAAGAACCTTTGAAGAACCATGCTTTTTACTTTTTTTTTTTTTTTTTTTTTTAGAGGTTAGTTCTCCAAAGCTCTGGGAGAGAGTGATTATTTTCTTTCTGTTGGACTGGGATGTACGATATTTGATGGCGGTTTTGATGTGGGTAAAAAGGACATCACATGCCTGTTAAGAACATGTTGACAGTCTGTATAGTTGTATGATTGAGCTTCAGAAAATCAATAATTTGATGGCTTTGTAAGAATTTGACCGTTACGGACTTAAGGGCGGGAATACAGATCCTAAAGTCTAAGGCAAATTAGAGCATAAAACAATTCTTCAGGGTGACATTGTTCTACATAGAACTGTTAGGCTGTGTGCAAAGAACCATGCTTTTTAGAGTGTAGTTCTCCAAATCTCTGGAAGATAGTCTGCTTTACCGGACTGGGATGTATTTGATGGTGGGTTTGAAGTGTGTGGTTAGGGATTTGGCTTGTGTGCACAGAGCTTGGAGAACCGCATTCATGTGAGGTTCTGATGGTGTGTGTAGTATTCATCATTCACGGAGAGCGGCATGATAGCCATCTCTTATCAGGATTGCTCTAACAGAGCCAAAGCTTTACCTAAAACAGTATCTCAAAGGCAGCCGTTGGAAAGCAGCAATGTATCACGCTGCAGGAGCGGTTGTTCGAGAACGGCGAGCCTAAAGCGGCGAGCACGACTTCTTATGTTCAACATAAGTGCGTCTCGATATCGAGGTCCCAGGCTAACAGCTTGTAGCATCTTTAACCTATGTTTTAAATATGAGGCCTGTCGGAAAGCTAGTCTGTGTGGCTGAAATTGCCCAGAGACTGGACTGGGTGTCTTTTAGAGCACTTTTATCTACTCTCAAAACTGCTGTCCGTCTGAAACGAAATCAATTTGTATTCAAATTTTATTTTGTTCGCCTAGGCCACTTGCAGAATGCACAATTTCCCGGCAGGGGCAGATTTTTAAAGCGTCTTCTGGCTCCCAGGGAAAACATCCCAATGAAAAATGGATGTTTTGCTCCGTTCTACCTGCGCTTTGAGTTGGCCGTGAGCCGGGGAACATTCCTGCCGCTGTCAGGGTGAAGCTGCATTAGCAAAAACGACAGAGACAGCCGAGCGTTCTCTCGTTCGCTCCACCGCCTGACAATCTGACAATTCAACACAAGCTCTTCGCTGCATCTTTTATGTGCTCTGCTCTCCAGACCGGCCTAAAGTTTTTTGGGGGGCAATGGTGTGGATGCGCTGAACAGACAGGCCTGACTGTGAGAGGATAGGTAGTTCAGTTGTGTTGGTCGCAGTTTCAGCGTTAATCTTTGTCGACGAGATGATGTTTGTAAATTCTCTTGGTACAGAGTGATGTTGCGGTGTCACACAGGGGAGCGTTCACAGCAAACAACAACAAAGCAAATGCATGATATTATTGGACTGCATTATGCAAGAACTGTCTGTTTCTGTGCTGTGAATCACTCCTAACATGAAACGTCTGTCCCAAGGCCTTAGAAAACAGTCAAAGATAATAACACGCATCATAAAAACCCATATTAGCCTATATTTTTACATCATAAATATGGCATAAATTCAGTGACATCTGTTCAAGAGTACAGAATTTTTTTGTGCATTCAATTGCTATCATCATTATACATTTATTTTAAATGAAGAAAATTATTTATTTCACATTATGATGATATTTTAATGATAGTTAAAGTCATCGGATGCAAAAATTCACTTTTACATGATGTTTGAACATAAATGTGTGTTGGCAGTGTTTGCACTCTATAATGAAAAAAATCCACCCAGTGTTTTTTTTTATCCCTATAAATAATATCCCCTTTCTCGAATCAAGCCGTTCTCAGCCAAGAGTGTGACTTCACTCAAATCCAGGCCCCTCCCACGATTGTTGATTGACACTGGAGTTTTACCTTAGACCTGCCCTGAGTGAGCTGTGAACAGTCTGCCGTTGTTTCGACGCCGGAGCAGAATGACTCCTAAGCGATTGAGGTGTTTTGTTGTTGGATGTAATAATGAACATAGCAGTCGTCATTTACTCCCGACATCTGAGCCGCTGAAGATGCAGTGGATTACTTTTGTTTTTGAAGGGAATGCTCCCCTGATCTATGTTCGCACGAATCATTTGTGATCCAGTCTCACCTATAGAAGTGAGTGAAAAGTTATTTTATGAATCTTTGCAAATCGCCTTTCATAATAACGTGCAAATTAGCAAGTTCTGCGGCTAAAGTAAACAGTCTCATGAGAATGGCTCATCACCCCTGGGAAGAGTAGAGCTCATTAGCATTTAAAGAGACATGCTCTAAAACGGCAGAGCTGTTTTTGGCAAGGTAAAAAAGTTGCTGTTTTACATTACCATTGAGAGAATTTTAACCAAAGTATGTTATAGATTTTTCATTAAGACCCTAAAGAATCATATTAACTTGTGGAAAATGGGCAGCCGATGACCCTTTTTAAGCAAATGTACTGCACCATTATGCTACGAGTCAGGGTGGTGGTGTTTTTTTTTGTTTTTTTTTTTTCCCCATTCTTTTTAGTGATTCCTATTTTTCGTGAGGATTCTTGTTTCTGTATTTTTTACTGTATTACAGTAAAATACTGTAATATAATTTTTCTATTAAAATAAGCATAAATTAATATCAGTAACACTAAAATAAGTTAAATAATGTTAATAGTAACAATTGTTTTAAAAAATAATTACATTAAATTATAATTAATTTGTAAATCTAGAATATTATATATATATATATATATATATATATATATATATATATATATATATATATATATATATATATATATATATATATATATATATATATATGCCATGGTCTGTCTGAATACTCTATTCTGATTGGCTGGCAGGTGATTAAATTAGTTTAACCGCACAGATAGTTCCAGGTCAGTTTAATCACATTCTATATTAATGTGCTTCCTATAAACATTGGTAACCATAGTAACATACAGTTACAGTTGAATAGTACTACAGACGAAAATAACCGTCATTTTTTGTATCATTCCGGTAAAATATTGCAGCACAAATATTAACATCTTTAATATGTGAATGCTGGCAAATGACCATGGCATAAACGGGATAATCATCAGCTAGCTGTGCATTAAACGATTTGAATGCACAGCCGTTGATTATCCCTTACGTATATACATACATACATATATATATATATATATATTAAATATTGTTTTATTATTTAGCAAGGTAGAATGCTTAATCATGATAAAAATCTTTTCATGATGAAAACATGTATGCTGTATTATCTTTGTCACAAATAAAACCTTGTTTGTTTGTTTGTTTGTTTGTTCTTTTTTCTTTTGATCATTTTCTTTCTTTGTGAGAATCATCCCACAATGTTTTCAATTTTGAAATGTGTAATTTCGGCAAATCCACTAGCAGCCCACAATGGCAAACACGTAGTGCATCCGGCGATTCATCTGGAGGAATGGTCCATTAGCATTGTGCATCATGATCTGTAGGTGAAGCGAGGACAGTATATGCGCTTTTCTCTTCAGATCAGTGCACGCTTGAACTCTCTCCATGAGCAGCACTAAACAATTTTAAGGCTGTCTGTGCGTGTTAGAGACTGAGACCAAACCGTTTACTTTGGGGGGGATCCACAGAGACCAGTCTGTGCACGAATGTGTGTGCGTGCGCATGTTTAAGAGAGAGAAAAATAGACTGTTTGTGTCTTCTGGGATCACCGCTGAGACCACACGTGAGATGTTATGATGCTTAAACTGTTCACTCTTTCTGTTCCTTTTTCAGTGGCTTTCCTCTCAGAATAATAAATCAGTTTTATCTGAAGCCATATTGTATTATCATGAGAGCATATGAAATGGTTCACTTTCACAGTACACACACACACACACACACACACACACAAACATGTCTGGTTTGCTATTGTGAGGACTCTCCATGGGCGTAATGGTTTTTATACTGTACAAACTGTATGTGCTATTGCCCTACACCAACCCTACACCTAAACCTACCCCTTACAGGAAACTTTATGCATTTTTAGATTTTCAAAAAAAAACACCATTTAGTATGTTTTATTTAAGCCTTTTGAATTACGGGGACATAGACAGTGTCCTCATAAACCACCTTCAAATTGTAATACCTCTGTCATACCCATGTCATTATACAAAATTTGTCCCCGTAAACCACAAAAACCAGTACACACACACACACACACACACACACACACACACACACACAGTGGTGGCCAAAATTATTAGAATGCTATTATTTCAACCAGCTAAAAAATGGTTTTAAGTCAGTTATTTCTATCTTTTGCTGTAGTGTCAGTTGGAAATATCAGTTTACATTTCCAAACATTCATTTTTCCATTAATTGTAATACAGTGAGATTTTTGTTTGCACAAGGGGTCTGACAACAGCCAGTGCTCCACACAGAGATCTGATCTCATCATCATCCAGTCTGTCTGGAATCACATGAAGAAACAGATCAAACTCAGACAGACCAAATCCAGAACTGTGGCAACATCTCAAAGATGCTTCAAGACCTTATATAAATAAATAAATTATAACAATATAATTATAACAAATAATATATTTTTTTTTTTTTTTTTTTCCGAATTGTTTGTCTTGGAAACACACACACACACACACACACACACACGCACGTGTCTTAACAGTGCTCGTTATGGTATCGTATTGCCTTATATTATTTAAGGGTAATAGTTAAATCCACTCTTGCAGAATAAGATTTTCTTTTATGCCTTTAAAGCTTTTTCATTTTTTTCCTGTCTCATGCTAAATGTTTGCTCCAAAGTAACTAGAGAAACATTTTGTTCCCTTTTCCACAGTAGATGAGCAACAATAAACCTTTGATTTGACACCTTTGAAAGCTTGATTTACCTTTTATCATGACAGAATCTCCCCTTCCACCCCATGTGAAAAAGGATCAAATATCTATTGAAACTTTTGTTGGAAAGTTTCAGTACAGATTAAAAGACTGTTGGAGATCATGATGATAATTTAAACAGTATGCACAGTAAAATGGACACAGTTAAACAGTGTCTAAGTGAGCTTGGTTGATAGTGTGTGTGGATATATTGAGGTTAAAAAGTTATTAATGTCACACGATTAGCTATTGTTGCTCAGAGTATCTTTAAACTCCTCTCCAGCCCTTTTTAGCTATCACGTTTTTTGTCATGTCTTCCGTTTCCTAATATCCACTCTCTGTTTATCTGGGTTCATAGGAAGTTTAAAGTTAAAACCCATTTTTACTCTCCGACCAGAAGCGACAGGCAATTTTTTTAAATATTCAGTGACTCAGTTGAGTCCAATTGTTGTACAATTGCACAAATATTAAAAGCACTAGTAGAAAATGTCCTAGCGTTGTTTTATAATACTTTTATAAGAACTTGGTGCTGTATGATTATGTATGAAGTTTAGAGATGATTTTAAGTTAGATTTGATCTTGACACAATTGGGATGGTAGATTTTTACATTTTAATACAAATTCTATATAATAGAACTGATCACTGCCTAAATATAGTGCAGTTAAAAAGTTTAGGGTCACTATAATATATACTGCACTTATATTACATATAGGACTGGAGTAATAATGCTCAAAATTCAGCTTTGCATCACAGGAATAAATTGCATATTAATATATATAAACATATAGTAAAACTGTTATTTGAAACCGTTTTACTGATCAAATTAATGCAGCTTTAGAGAGCATGCTCAAATAAAATTTGACTGACCCCAGTAGAGAAGCTGTTTGTTTATTAGTTAACATTCATCAGCTGGAAAAGAATGTTGTTTCAAAGGTGGAGCAGTTTATCAAGTATTGATGAAATACATTTTTATTTCTGATGAATAGTTCATGATAAGGTCAGGAACGTCTATTAAGAAAGTCAATAGGGTGCATCTTGATTTTCATATTTACTATGAGAATGTGATATACATGCAGCTGAGTCTACTTTATGTAGTATAAAACACTAGAGTTAGTAAAAGTACACACATCCTTCAAGTAGAATAACAGATACCATGATACAGATACAGATATCATATTTAAAAATCCTCTGGTAAAAGTATTGACTACACTTTTTTTTTTTCTTTTTTTTTTACTCAAGTTAGAGTAAAGAAGTATAGGCTCTGACATGTTCTTAAGTAAAAAGTACCCATTACTTCTACCTGTTTTAGTTTCACGCTGGTAAATGGATCTCACCTCATATTGACACATTAATACAAAATAACTTTTAAAAATTTGTTAGCTAATGAATGTATCAAGGCTGAACAACCACCATGTAGAGCAGGGCAGAGACTGGGAGAAAATTTCAGGCCGGGTAATCTTACACTCATCCAGGCCATCCCATACACCCACAACAAATTCTGAAAGCATGGACAAGCCTTTTTGTGTGTGTGTGTGTGTGTGGCCAACACATTAAAAAAAAAAAAGGTTTCAAACCTTAAGCTGGGGCCGTGCAAAATAATTAGCTCTCTCTAGAACTGCACCTTCACTCCCATTTTCAGTCTCTTCATTTTCCATTATATCTCTCTGCATCTCACTTTGTTTACTTTTTTCACTAATTTTCTTTCACTTTTCCCATCAGCCATCTACTGTTATGAACAGAACTGTCTCCACCTTGTTGCAAAACAACTACCTAATTGTATTCTGTTTGCAATAACATAATTTTATTTTAGTTCAATTTAAAGTATCACATTATGACCATGTTGTTTTTTTTCTTAAAATGACTTGAATACTATAGATTTAACAAAACTATATTTTCTAAGTTGCCTAAATGTCAACATTAGTACAATAATAATTACATCATGATGATATCTTTACAAAAAAAATCCTAATACTAAACATGTTTTTGCATTATCACAAGTCAAATTGTAGAATGGGTAACATCTCTATCTCTGTTTGGATTATCTGGACATCTAATTTCTATCTGGACTCTTTAGATCAGTCGTGGGCCCTGTGTCTCACCTGGTTGCCCGTTGAGAGCAACATTGCTCAAAAAGTTTTTTTTATTTTTTATTACAGTCCGTTTTAATTGACAACCATATAGTTTTACTACAAATTTCATGTGGTTACCGTGGTTTAACTACAGTAGGCTAACCATGGTTTTTGGTTTTAATTTTCATAAGGGTTGTGTTGTTATCTGCTCTAGCTCCCATTAAACGTATTATACTTTTTTTATAACATTTGTTTGCTAAATTTTACTTTACAGTACAATTTACAGTCTTGCATCTTACTTTACAGTAGATGATAATGTCCTTTAGCATACTGTATTTAGAGGGATGATAGTAGTTTAATTTAGTTTAGTTTACAGTAATATTCTGACTGCTACTGCTAAGAGTTGCTAGCTGTTTAATGCTTAACTAAGTATACAAAGACAAAACGACAGTAGCCTATTTATAGATGAGAGCCACATCGCGTTGCCAGTAAAGACTTATCAATTCATGATTTATTAGAGATTTGTTATCGAATGGTGATCCACCGAATGCAGATTAAAACTAAATAGAGGGAAGTTGTGGCCTAATGGTTAGAGTCGGACTCATAATCCAAAGGTTTGCGAGTTCGAGTCTCAGGTCCGGCAGGGATTGTAGGTTGGGGGAGTGAATGTACAGCGCTCTCTTCCACCTTCAATACCACGACTGAGGTGCCCTTGAGCAAGGCACCGAACCCCCAACTGCTCCCCGGGCGCGGCAGCATAAATGGCTGCCCACAGCTCCGGGTGTGTGTTCACTGCTGTGTGTGTGCCCTTAGGATGGGTTAAATGCAGAGCACAAATTCCGACTATGGGTAACCATACTTGGCCACATGTCACGTCACTTTCACTTTCACTTTCACTAAAGTAAGGAGCCTAGTTTGAAAATGTAAGAAGTACAGATATTTGTGTAGTAAAAAGTAAAAAGTAGTCAGAAAAATAAATAGTGAAGTAAATTACTGATACCAGAAAAATCTATTTAAGTACAGTAACAAAGTATTTTTATTTACTTTGTAAATTTTATTTTATTTTATTTTATTTTCATCTCTGTAAAACACAATTTTCTTTTCTGTTTCAGTACAAAAATATTTGTGGAGCAGTGATGTATTATTTTCAGATATGCTGATATTAAGTTTTTACAAGCTAGAGAAGAATACAATGATCTCTGAGCAGAGCTGATTATGAGGTCTTTTAATTTCCTGTCTGCTGCTTGGCTGCACAGGTACCTGAATATCTCAGGGCAAAGGCTCGCTCTTTGCTGCTTTTGTGTTTCTCTTTTAAAGATGTTTAGCACACGTTTGAGTAGATTTGATGTTCATTTATTTCTCATATGTCTTTAACTGTAGGAAATGACTGCTGACTTCTGACGTCTGACCGTGTATGTGTGTGAGTGAGTGAATAAAGGAGAAAAAAGCCTTTTGGGTTTACAAGTTTTTCATTTTTAAACATTTAGAGGAGTAATTCTCCCAAAAATAAAAAATATGCTGTAAATATAACCCCTGCCCATCCAAGACATAGTTTGTTTGTTTATTGCTAGATTTATTAAATTTAGCATTACATCACTTGGTCACCAATGGATCCTCTGTAGTGAATGGGTGCCGTAAAAATGAGAGTCCAAACAGCTGATAAAAGCATCACAATAACCCACAAGTAATCCACATGGACCCCATTAATGTCTTGTGAAGTGAAAATGTGTGTGTTTGTGAGAAACAAATCCATTATTACGATGTTTTCAACTTGTGATGTGAAAGACATCTCGTCTGAATCAGAAAGGAAATATGCACAGATCAAGAACAAAAACAGTTCTAAACATAAGGTTTTCATTTCAGAGGATGGAGCGTTACTGGATTATGGACTGGTATTTTGGCCAAAAGTGATGATTTCAAGTTAAAACCCTTTAATGATGGATTTGTTTCTTACAAACACACAGGTTTTCACTTCACACTGATGAACTGGAGTCATGTGGTTTATTGTGATGTTTTTATCCGCTGTTTGGACTCTCATTCTGACGGCACCCATTCACTATAGAGGATTTATTGGTAAGAAATAATGTAATGCAAAATTTCTCCAAATCCGTTCTGATGAAGAAACAAACTCATCTTGGATAGCCTAAGGGTAAATTTTCTGAAAGTATCATGCTGGAGAATGCAATCATCAGGTTTTTTTTTTTTTTTCATTTGGGCTCCACTGCTTATTAATTTTCAATTACACTTTTTTTATATTGTTATTCTGAGAATCATGTAATGAGACAAAAATATTAAATTATAGAAGCTTGTTCTGGATTTGCTAATCAGCAGTAACATTTTTCACTAATGATAACTGTTGCTCAGAGCAATAACAGATAATGTTAAATTTGGGTGGAGAGTGGAGCATTTGAGTCACACACAGAACACAAAACTGACGGGAGCAGTTCCAGTGGAGACTGGATCTAGCTTTCAGATTACACGTGTGACGTGACAGACAACTAATTGTCCAGTCCTGTTCCGTTCACACAGCGCCTTGTTTTCCGAGAATGCGGTTGTGAGTCCAGAAAATATATGGGTGTGAGTTCAGTTACAGCATGCGGTTGTCACGCCTGTAAATAACTGTAATGTGTGTGAAAGTAACCGTATTCAGGACTCAAATACAGGACTGACATCCGTATTCTTGCTGCTGTGTGAACGTGACCATAATAGAATACATTTGGCCTTTCATCCTTTATTCCCCTTTACGTCATTCCAAATGTGTTAAACTTGCTTTCTTTTCTGTGAAACACAAAACCAGCTGTTTAGCAGAATGTTCAAGCTGCTTTTCTCCCCTTTAATGATGGATGAGGACTGGACTGTCACCATAAAAGTACCTTAAAGTGGTCCATATGAAGCCATTAGATGATGTTAATCTCTCTCTCTCCTTCTTCCACATGAGACTGGAGAGTTCCTGTGAAGGGAAGGTTTTTAAGTAAATAACTTGTCATTTTTTTATTTTCCTGTAACAAATGTTTCTGTCATTTAAGTGCTGTTTATAATCATGACTGTTGTTTTTGAACAGGACACTTGATCCTGGCTGAGGTAGGAGAGGAGGGCTGTTACAACAACAACAACAACAATAATAATAATTATTATTATTTTTTTTTTCTTCCAGTATTTGTGTTGGTGTTATGGCAGCCATGTCTTTTTGAATGGGTTTCTTGAGTTACAGTAGTTTTAACAAAATGTCTAGTTGTGTGAATATCAACCTTGTTGTGTAGCACTGAGGGATTGCAGTTCGTGTAGTGCAGAGTTTTGTTTGGGTTCTTTCATATGAATATAAGTTTTTATAAATTTCATAAATTGTTACACACTGTGCAACAACAATATAATTCAGCATGTTCTACAAGAAGCAATAAAGTGTTACTAAGCATACTTAAACTTAAACAACTTGTGAACTTAAATTTGCAATGAAACAAGTAGCGACCAATCATAAAGAGTTTTTTCTTTTCATATCTGAGTTTCCGTCAGATTGATGTATAAGAAATGGTTCAAGGTATGGAAATTAATGTTTTTCTTGTTTTTGTTTTTTTTAATTATTTAATTAGTAGTAGTAACGTCAAAGCACAGCTGGTCATGTGATCAACATTAAGGTATACCTCTTGATAAACATACAGTGATGTTCTGACCCAGCAAGCCATGAACACTGTAAAAAGTGACGAGTTGACTTGACTTAAAAAAATTGAGGAAACCCGTTGCCTTAACATTTTTTAAGTAAATTATAATTAAAAAAATAAGTTAAGTGAATTGTGAAGTTCCCTTAACTTTTTTTTTTTTTTTAATTATTATTTACTTAATTTTAAGGCAACGGGTTTCCTCAGTTTTTTTTTTAAATTTAATTCAACTTATCACTTTTTACAGTGAAGAATGTCCCCACATACAAGTGGATGTCTGCTGCTCAAACACAAAATACACTGCTATCAATCCTTCTATTTTATCAGAAAGTGCTGATTTCCTACAGAGTACAAGAACACATTTTCAATAATTTTATTCTGTAAATGAAACTGCAGAGTAACTTTTTTTTGAAAATGAACATGAACTAAATATGACCTCATAATAGCCTACAGTCAAAAGAATAAAGGCCCTTTCTTTCGGAACATGTTTCACAAGTCCTTGTTCAAGCTGTTGTTTTGTCCGGGCTGGACTATTGCAGTGCTCTCTTGGCAGGTCTTCCAGCCAGTTCTATCAAACCTTTATAATTAATCCAGAACACGGCATCAAGATTAATTTTAAATGAGCCAAAAATAATGCACGTCAATTTATCAATTTGCACTGGCTACCAATAGCTGCTCGCATAAAATTCAAGGCATCAATGTTTGCCTACAAAACCACCACTGGCTCTGCACACCTTTACCCAAGTTCATTACTTCAGACTTATGTGCCTCTAGAAGCTTACGTTCTGAAAGTGAACGTTGCTTTATTGTGTCATCCCAAAGAGGCACAGAATCACTTTCACAGACTTTTAAATTAAATGTCCCCTCTTGGTGGAATGACCTGCCCAACTCAATCTGAGCAGCTGAGTCCTTAGCCATACTCAAGAATTGGCTAAAAACACATTTAACTCTACTGCGTTAAGCTAACTTAGACCTGTTATAGCACATGTATATCATTGCTCTTTTGTTGATTTTGATTGCTTCCATTGTCCTCATTTGTAAGTCACTTTGGTTAAAAGTATCTGCTAAATGACTAAATGTAAATTAACTACACTGATCGAAATTCACACTATATATTTTTAGTATTTCAGGTATTTTTTCAGGAAAGGTTGTACATATAAATCCTATCAAAATCCATGTAAATATAGCTAACATTAAAGGAACACTCCACTTTTTTTGGAAATAGGCTCATTCTCCAACTCCCACAGAGTTAATAAGTTGAGTTTTACCTTTTTTGAATCCATTCAGCTGATCTCCGGATCTGGCGATTGCACTTTTAGCATAGCTTAGCATAGATTATTGAATCCTATTAGACCAGTAGCATCGCGTTCAAAAACGATCAAAGAGTTTCGATCGTTTTCCTATTTAAAACTTGACTCTTCTGTAGTTACATCGTGTACCAGCTACCGGGCACTACTTTCAGGCGCTGCGTAATATCACTACGCCTGCTGCGGCCATGTTACGGCAGCAAAGTTCCTTGATTATTACACCGGAATGAGAGTATAGTTCCTAATCATATCAGCCTAGAAAATCGCAACTTTTCATTTTCCGCCGATCTTAGTACACGATATAACTACAGAAGAGTCAAGTTTTAAATAGGAAAACGATCGAAACTCTTTGATCGTTTTTGAACGCGATGCTACTGGTCTAATAGGATTCAATGATCTATGCTAAACTATGCTAAAAGTGCAATCGCCAGATCCGGAGATCAGCTGAATGGATTCAAAAAAGGTAAAACTCAACTTATTAACTCTGTGGGAGTTGGAGAATGAGCCTATTTCCAAATAAAGTGGAGTGTTCCTTTAAATCCAACAAAACAAAATTTCGCTAAAAAAAAAAAAACAAAAAAAAAAACAGTATGGTTCACCTTACATCAGAGGAACATGTGGCGCTGCAGGGAAAAAAAAAACCATCTGTGAACAGCCAATGGAAAGACTCCACTGCAATAGAAAACAGTGTTGGGAAAGTGTACATGAACAGTATGTGTTTCAATAAACCATAATTCTGAAGTTTCTTGAGAAAAACAGCACCAATTCGATTAGAAATTGTTTGTAGACCCGAAGCCAAGAGCAGACCATAAATCCCACTAATTAGTAAACACTGTCTTTAAAGAGGTCATTAAATGGATTTTTTTAATGCTCCTTAAAGTTCACTTATAATGTTATTGAGTTTTTTTTTTTTTTTTTTGTTTGCACAAATATTATGTGGAAAAACCTGTCATTTACACACATGAAATTATTAAATAATTTACTTGAGTGACAGTTGAGATGCAGGTGCTGTCAGGCTGTTTCCCTTTTCAGCAAAAGATACTTGGCGAACTCTCCAGTGACTTGTTTACAAAACAGTCTGCAGTTTAATGTGCCGAAAAAACACATAATCCTCCGACTCGTGCTATATCACAAAGTGAACGCGCATCCATACTGTATCCATGGTTTCTATTTATTTTTAAAGCGATGCTAAGCGATTGAACGCTAGTGGGCGGGGCATATGGTGCGATGATGTATGATTGGTCGAGGTCGCTCTGGAGGCGGCAATATGCAAATATATGACGTCACAGGCGCCCAGTACTAATATAAAAGCTAATATAAAATGTGTTCAGTTCAGAAAGAAGACACCACAACAGATGACAGATGAGTCGCCATCAAGTAAGATTTTAAGAATAGTTATAAGTACAATAGCCAGATAAGTTATTTTTAAAGTGAATCCTTAAATTTGTAAATCACATTTTCATTTGTACACACACCGAGCCGTATGCAGCGTTTGAAAATTAGTAAGGTGCAATAAACTGTGCTATAATAACACCTACAAAAGCAACTCTTGTATAGAGATATAACCTTTAAAAGAGACTTGACATGCAGATGTTTGTGAACGTTTTTTTTAAGATGCTTTACAATTTATAGGCATGTTGCAAACTAGATGCTATTGTTATTATGCTGCTGTTTTTGATAGCACTGATACCATTTTTTTTACAGATAATACCGTGATGATCATTGTGTTTGTATACGAATGTCAGCAATAACCTGGCCGTGCTGTCGAGGCCTATTTTGATTTTCACAACACAGACGCTAAACAATGTAGGCAAACTGTCTTAAAAAGCTGTCTTATACATGCAGACACTTATAGGAGTAGTTTTAAATGGCAAATTAGTCATTCAGAGAACTTTATTTTTGAATATGAAAAAGTTTCATCAGTCTGGGCCTCTGTGGCCTCTTAGCTGAATATGGCCGTGCACAAACACACATCTGCGAGTGCAACAATGAATGAAATCAAGACTTCTACAGGTATGAGAATATATTCAGAAAGAAGAGACAACAGATAAGGTAAGATTTGTACAATTAAGGAGAGGTAAGATTAGCCAACAGGAAAAATTTGTACACATACTAAATTACAAAAAATAATGCCAATATTCTTTCATTTTGAACATAAAGGCTTGGAGCTAGGACATCCTGTAAGGTTGTGGTGGGTGGATCACAGGCAGCACCCCAGATTGCCAAAACAACAACAAAATTCTGAAAAGAAATTCCCACTGATTTGCTACAAAAAAAAGACTTTTAAATCAGCTAAACAAAAGAAATCTATAAAATATATATATATATATATATATATATATATATATATATTGTAATGAAAACTATTTTAGAACGACAAAGTGAAACAAATCCCCAAATATTATTATATTATTGACAAAACAAATATAAACACATTTTCAAAAAACAATGCAAAACTAATAACTAATGCTCAGATACAGTTATGAAAAAAATAAAATCTGTAACGAATTTGCCTTTACGTCAGATTGGTTCCTATCTCTGGTGCAGAACTCTGGGCGGGACAGACCAGCTATGTAACTGCCTGTACAATTAGGGAGGGTCCACCCTTATGGGCCAGGGAAGGAGGTGAAGTTTAGACAAGGCTGTCAGTTCACCCCAGGGACCACTTGGAGTCAGGACTAGGGTGTGTCCTGTAAGGCTGAGGTGGGTGGGACACAGAGCGCACCCTAGGTTGCCAAAAAAACAACAAAAAAACTTTTCGTAAAATATATTCCTACCGATTTGCTAACCAATAAGACTTTTAAATCAGTTAAACAAAACAAATCTATAATATGAAATGTGTGTATATATATATATATATATATATATATATATATATATTTTACAAAACCTGGGTGGGACACAGGGCGCACCCTAGGTTGCCGGTTGCCGATTTGCTAACAAATAACATTTTTAAATCAGTTAGACAAAACAAATCTATAATATACTTTCTTTTTTTTTCGAAACCGGCTTCAAACAACGATGTGAAACCAATCCCTTAAATATAATTATGTAAATTAAGAACACAGATACAAACACGTTTTCAAATGATAAAATAAAACTGAAGCCCTGATTCATTGGGCTTAGTACTAGGGTGTGTCCTATAGGGTCGTGGTGGGTGGGTCACAGGGCGCACCCTAGGTTGTTAAACGACAAGGAATATTTTTTTGAGAGAGGACAAAAAATGTTCCAGCAATATGCTATAATTAAGAATTTTAAATCATTTCAGCAAATTTGGCCATTACGTCAGATTGGTTCCTAGCTCCGGTGCAGAACTCTGAGCGGGACAGACCAGCTATGTAACTGCCTGTACAATTAGGGAGAGACCGCCCTTGCGGGCCAGGGAAGGAGGTGAAGTTTAGACAAGGCTGTCAGTTCACCCCAGGGACCACTTGGAGTCAGGACTAGGGTGTGTCCTGTAAGGCTGAGGTGGGTGGGACACAGGGCGCACCCTAGGTTGCCGATTTGCTAACAAATAACACTTTTAAATCAGTTAGACAAAACAAATCTATAATATACATTTTTTACAAACACATTTTCAAATGATAAAGTAAAACCGAAGTCCTGTAGTGTGTCCTGTAGGGTCGTGGTGGGTGGGTCACAGGGCTCACCCTAGGTTGCCAAAAAACAACAACAAAAAAAAGAAATTCCCTCCAAATAAGACTTTTAAAACAGTTAAACAAAACAAATCTCTAATATAAAATTATATATATATATATATACAGTTGTGTTCAAAATAATAGCAGTGTGTTTAAAAAAGCGGGTAAAGCTCAAAATCCTTCTAATAACTTTTACTTCAATACACGCAAATGCATTGGGAACATTGCACATTCTATTCTAAATCAAAACATGAAGAAAAAATGTAGTAAATTTGTTATTACTTTACAGAAAGTGAAGAAAAAGGAATATTAGAAAGATATTTTCTTTACAAAGTCTTTCTTTACAAACTGCTTGAAGATATAGCTTTCTTAGTTTATAGCCACGGTTTCTGAGAACTGCAGGTATTCCAGCCCAGGATGATTGCACTACATACCACAATTCCTCTGCATTTCTTGGTTTTGCCTCAGAAACAGCATTTTTGATGTCACCCCACAAGTTTTCTATTGGATTAAGGTCTGGAGATTAGGCTGGCCACTCCATAACATTAATCTTTTTGGTCTGGAACCAAGATGCTGCTCGCTTACTGGTGTGTTTTGGGTCGTTGTCTTGTTGAAACACCCATTTCAAGGGCATTTCCTCTTCGGCATAAGGCAACATAAGCTTTTTAAGTATTTTAATGTACTCAAAGTGATCCATGATCCCTGGAATGCGATAAATAGGCCCAACACGTAGTATGAGAAGCATCCCCATATCATGATGCTTGCGCCACCATGCTTTACTGTCTTCACAGTGTACTGTGGCTTGAATTCAGTGTTTGGGGGTCATCTGACAAACTGTCTGCGGCCCCTAGACCCAAAAAGAACAATCTTGCTTCATCAGTCCACAAAATATTGCGCCATTTCTCTTTAGGCCAGTCAATGTGTTCTTTGGCAAATTGTAACCGCTTCATTTTTTCAACAATGGGACTTTGCAGGGGCTTCTTGCCGATAGCTTGGCTTCACATAGGGGTCTTCTAATTGTTACAGTACTCACAGGTAACTTTAGACTTTCTTTGATCACCCTGGAGCTGATCATTGGCTCAGTCTTTGCCATTTTGGCTATTCTTTGATCCATTCGAATGGTAGTTTTCCATTTTTTTTTCCTCATCTTTCTGGTTTTGGTTGCCATTTTAAAGCATTTGATATATTTGGCTTGGACATAGTACTAAGGTGTGTCCTGTAGGCTCGTGGTGGATGGGTCACAGGGCACATGCTAGGTTTATAATGCATCTTACGATATTTTCAGATGCATATGTTTTTCATTCGAGGTGAAATCTGGAGAAGATGAAATGTGGGTTTGATGTCGTCTGGAGGCAGCTAGCTCTTGTTTCCCCGATGCTATTTCAGTGGCCGTATTGGAATAGAAATATCACAGGATCACACATAGCATTTGTGCAGGGCCGATGCTGCATGCCCTACGTTGTGTAGGAGTATGGATCTGGATCAACTTGTTTTGTAACGGTTAAAATATAAAGATATAAGGAATAGACACAGGTAGGGAGGGAGAGAGAGCGAGAGAGAAAATGGTTTTACCTAAAGCACATTAGCATAAATGTGTGTGCTAGTGACTTTTTCCCCTCACACAAAAATCATTTCTTCTCCTGACGCATAGAGGCATTTTCTCAGAGGTGGAACATTGTTTTTATAATGTTTGAGGTACTAAAACTCCCAATTCCAGGAAGGTTTTTGTTGTTGTTATTGTTTGTGGAAGAACCTTCATCCAAAATCTGTTGTTCCAGCAGATTCCGGAAAGCAATGCAGTCAGTGCGCCGCCTCAGGCCTTAAAACCATTAAAACAAAGTAAACAAGAGGTGCCTACAACCAGACCTGCTGATAACAACAATTGAATTTAAAACAAAGACACAGAAACCTGTTGTGCTGTGTTTTGGAGGTGGCCATGGAATCAGCAGGTATATGTATTAGAAGTGTACAGTTTATTTACAGCAGTGCTTGTGGAAATGTAACGCATTTCTGCATGTTTCATCTTTTTTAGAACTTTAATTTCCTGAAGACGAGAAGCTTTGCTGAATTGTGCCTTCAGCATTACAACATGTTGAGTCAGAAGCTATAGGTGAGTCCTGTTTGAAAAAGCAAGGCAATTTATTTTAAAAAAAAATAAAAAATACAGATTTGCTCAAATGTTGGTTGCTACCATGTGTACATACCATTTTACAAAGAATTCACCTAAAATATAAAGTTTTATATATTATTTATTATTATTTTTAAAAACTTATTATAAATAAGTTTTACAAATCTATATACTGTATAATGAAAATGATTTTGTTAATTGATAGTTAATTGAAAGAAAATAGTTTTTCCATTGAAAGAATGTTAGGCCCCCAAAAATGTGTTATTTTGTATTATTTTTATATTTTATAATTTTTTTTTTTAATATCTTTAAAATAATTAAAACCATTAATTAGTTATTTTAATTGTGTTGCCTTCTGTTATAGTCTTAATTTCAGTGAAAGTACTGGAGGGAGACTGTACAGTTGCGGCTGTTTTCCAGTCTAAATTGCATTCTTCACACGGCCCTGAGCTCTCTTCAGGGTTGTACTGGGGGGAAAAAACAGTATATTTTTCATTGTTTGGGAGCAATGAGTGTTCTCCGGAGCTTGACATTAGAGTTTAGTAAATATGAGGGCTGGTCATTGAAGTGTATCACCATAATGGCCTTCTGATCATTTCATTACCTACATATAACCAGTTTTTTCAATGTTCACATACAGACTAGATAAAACTTCATCTCAACTCCAGCAGCACCATTTGACCTTGAGAGCCGACCGCACGTTTTGTCTTCGTCCCCTATGATTTCATGAAAATAAGAGGGAGATTTGTTCGTGTATCGGTTATCACAGACGACCGAATCGCTATACTTTAATGAGCAGTTCTGATGAGCGTATACTGTCAAGTGTTTCTTTCTTCTGTAAAGAACTTCCTATTTACTGCTATTAATGCAGCTGTAATTATTCACCCCCAGATTATTCACTCCCAATACTTCCGCAATAACGAGCTCAAGAAGATTAATGGTTGGACGGCCATTGTCCGCAAAGTACGTTCACTAATCATTGGAAGTGTAAGGAGAAAAAAAAAAAGCTATTAAACAATGCAAATCAAACCACATTCCTCAAACCAGCTCGGTTCCAGTGTTCGGGCTGATAGCAGAGAAATTGCAGATAACTCCATTAGGGGGAAGAATTGAAAATACGATAAAGCAGAGAGGCTGATGTATGATGTTTCCTCTGGCTGCAGGTTCCGATAAAGAGCTCATTTCCAATGAAAGAAGCACTTGACAGAGGCAATTTTGCTGTTTTAACGAACACTGTCGTTAACAGGCGTGAGATAAGAAAGGCAAGTGATTACCCATAATGCCATCCTCAAAACGCACGCTATTATGCTCTGTCATTAACAAAAATCTCATCTGCGTGATAGAATAAAGATGTAAAGCATAACGTTTTTTTAACATCTGATATTTTTTATATGCCGGCTTGTGGGTCTTAAAACAGGCGGCTGCAATCTTTTTGGTTTTCTTGCTTGTTTATTCTGACCTTGCGTCACTTTATTTCTCTATTTATTGTGCACTTAGTTTTCTGGCGTTTCTGTTTGTTTTTTATTCCTCTCAGCATTATTTGTAGTGAGGAGGAAGCCAGCTGAATAGAAACAGAAGTAATTCCGCTGTTATTCACAGCTTGAATCAAATGAGGGAGTCACTGGTAAAATGTTTTTTCATTAAATGGGATTTTGTCCGTCGAAATGTGTTGACATATAGGTCGAAGTTGTTTATTAAAAAAACATTATTGATGACTTTATAATAACGTCCAATGATTTGAGTTTATTTCATAATATTGATTTGACCTTGGAAGCTTTATTCTGTGGTTTGTCAGTGCTGACAGTCAGGAGACTCTTAATTACAAATGGGATGCTGCTGTGATATCATCATCCTTTAATGAAAGTCATAATTCTGAGTAAGTCACAGACCTTTCATATCAAGCGATATGAATGCATTATAAATCCTAAATTGTCATTCTTATAATTGCCTACACAGATGGCCAATACAGCACCCTGTTAATCAAAACCAATTTGCATCTCATCCTACTTTGTGTGCTGTGATGTTGATGAGTTTCATAGATTTGACCCTAGTTTAATTCTCGAATCTAAATAGAATAAACATTCAACATAAGCACACAATGTGTAAACTTCTCTTTGTTTCCCAGTTTTGTATCCTTACTGCTCCATCAGTTATTATATTTGACTATATTGAAATGTTAGTATTTAAGTAAATTTATATTTATAATGTCAGCATATTTAGATACAAACTTACATTTAATATAAAAATACTTTTAATACTTTAATACTTTTCCTCTTCTTCTAATATCCAAATTATTTTTATAATATATATTATATTGTGCTTATTATTATTATTATTATTATTATTATTATTATTATTATTATTATTAGACATGAACAATAACTTACAGATATTTTTATTTATGCATGTATTTTAAATAATGATTATGAAGATAATTATGATGATGATTATTATTATTATTTAAAAATACATGCATACATAAAATAATTTTTTTCATGTATTAGTAATACTTTATTTTTTATACTTGATTAATAATATTTTTTCATTTTTAGTAATAAATTAAATTAATAATTTTTTATAAATTTTTTATTAATTAAAATAATATTAATTTAGTATTAAATAGTAATAGTTTTTTTTTCTTCTTATTATTACTACTACTACTACGACTTTGCATTTTCTTTTTTTCTTTTTGCTCTTCCCTAAAAATTTAACTGAATGTGTTAAGTCAATTATTACAAAGGAATTAGTTATGCTTACTTCTTTTGACAGCCCTAATATTTTAATCTTATAATTTATGTTTTATATGTTTAAAAAGGAAAAGCAAAACTGAAATCTCTCCATGTGCCCCCAGGGAGCACAAACCGCTTGTTGAGAATCACTAGCGTGTCTGACATCAACATATACTATATTCATGTATTCATTGCAGAAAAGACTAATAGTATCCATTATGAGCTTCTACATAATTGTTTTTTATACAGTAATTGGATTGCATTTATTTCCTCTTCTTACAAATTGGCAGAAAATGTCAGCTTACAGATTGTGCGCTGTGGCAGCGCAGTTTCTGCAGAAGCATAACCGAGGACCAGCACAGCAGAAAGTGATAAAACCCAAACAATAGATGCAAAGGCACGGCCACAGTTGTAAATATTGATTGCCGTAGAGTGAGGTCTGTTCTTATTGCACTCTTGCAAGAATAATGATGTTCCACGGCGAGCCAAATTGTGATATTTCTCTCAAGGCGCGAGGTAGAGGATGCTAATAAGGAAAAGCAAAGTTAACCACACAAACACGAACCATATGCTGCCTCTGCATGGATGAAATCCTGTGATTCAAAGCAGCTGATTCCATTTGGATGAGTCTCCAGACATCTGCCAAAGAGACACCAGAGCCGCTCAGTTCTCTCCGAGCGACAGAACGGTGACACCGCTAAAGAATGCACTTCAACTCTCTGACCATTAAAATGAAGGATGAACGGCCCTGAGGGCGATGGCCGAGGGTCTTTTTTAATAGACTTTAGAGCCAAAGGTCTTCCAGTGCTGTCACGCTCTCTCGTCCTGAAGAATAACCTGCGCTACCTTTATCAGATCATTGGGAAAGTTGTCATCAGCATCGGATAATTACAGCCGAACATTTTCCATGGGACCCTGCTGGCGTGAGAGTGTCCCCTCCGACCGCAAATGAAGCTGGATGGTTGTAGGGTCTGGGTCTGAATTATTGATATGGTTCTGTATGAGTGGGGAGTTTTTAACGACGGTCATTTAGAAGATGGAGAGGCATCAGCAGGGCGCTAAATCTGACAGCGTGCTCCACAAACACCGACTTTATTGGCCGCACAGATGGCCTGTGTGTACTGACTTCAGAGCGCCAGTACATCTCTCTCACACACACACACACACAGAGGTCTAGTCTATCAGGTTTTGAAACAATATATGAAATTAGATTTGCTTTGATGTGTGATAATGAATTCAGATCTATATGCGAGGTTGTTTCAAGGTTTTCGGTTAGAAGAGTGCATTACGATGGGTTTTCTTTGCTGAGAGGAAGCGAGTGGTGCTGGTCTGAGATTATTGCTTTTTTTAAGAGCTGCTGGTCACGTTTCTGTGCTCAGATGCTCTCCAAAATATAGCTTAGGTGTCATCTGTTGTTTACTGTTTTTAAAGAAGACTGTAGAAGAGGCCAAATCGATGTAGAAAATCTTTGAGAAAAAAAAAAAGAAAAAGTTTGACTTTTGAAAAAGGCTTAATGGACATTTAAGGGTCTCTAGAAAAAGGTGTGCGTGCCCTGAGCTGTCTGCTGTGATGCGTGAAAGCCTCGCTACTACATAGATGATGCTTGATTAGTCTTTCAGAGAACTTAAAGGAAGAATTTGACCAGAATGAAAGTTCTGTCATCATGTGTGCTTGCATGCTATTGTAAACCTGTCGTATGAATACTTTTATGCTGTCTTTTTGTGCTTTCTGAAGCTTGAAAGCCCCAGTTACAAGCCACGATATATTTTTAATGATATTTATTTATTATGAATTATTTATTATAAATAAAAATGGTTTATCGTATATTTTGTACAACAAAAACTATTATTATTTTTATTATTAATTTTTTATAAATATTGCTTATTATAAATAATTTTTACTTAGCTTTTTCCTCTAAAAATTTAACTGAATGTTAAGCCATTAATTGCAAAGAAATTAAGTGCACTTGCTGCTTTTGACAGTCCTAATATTTTTACATCTATTTTTATTTTATTGTATTTTGAAATATGTTCACACTGCTTTTTTCTACACGAATGAAATCTTACAGGTACCAGGTGCCTTGCTTAAAAAAGGACACAAAAGCACCACAAAAGATGTGCTGTATATGACACAAATTGAATAATTTTACTTGTCTTTTTTGGAGCCTGAAATCCCCTGGTCATTGCATGTGTTGTTAGAAAGGGAAAACATGAAATCAAAATATCATCTTCTGTGATCCATGAAAGAAAGAAGGTCGGTCATACTGGTTTGGAAAGAGATGAGAGTGAGTGAATAATCAATGTGGAACAATATGTTCATTTCACAATGCTGACTTTATATATAGAATAGGGAACGTTTTTGTAATGCCAATAGCAGAAGGAGAAAAATGTCTATGGGTGGTTTGCCATGAATCTTGAAAGATGCGAATGGATTGTACACCAGCGCAGTGCAGTACAGAATACCAAAATATGGAGATGAAGCACTGTACCTGGTCTTATCTCCCAGGGAGTGACGTGCAGATTTTGGGAGGAAGAGAGAGAGAGAGTGAGAGGGAAAACATATTGACAGAGCATAGAATTTGCAAAGAATTTGACTCCATTTGACTTTTTTTTTGTGTGTGTTTTGGAAAGCATTCTCATGTCAGTCACTCCAGCTTGTTGAATATTTCTACGAATCACCTGAGGTATCTCTCTTTATGATGTGTAATTTTGTCTTTGTGATGCTTATTTGTGCCATACTGTATATAACACATTTGTTAACCCATATTACATTATCGTAGAGTCATCATTGCTTTTGTACTCTGATAAGTTTGATAGATTGTGACCATGTTTAATACTTTATGTAAAGCTCATGGAAATGCTTTTGTTTAAATCATCCTGTTTGGATAATGCACACTGCTCTATGCATATTGTATTAGAAGAGGTTTTTTTATGGGCTGATATTTTATGTATATATTCACTAATACAAAAGAAGGCATTCCATTTATTTATTTGCGTATCTAATCCTGTATAGTATTCATATAGTATTCATATCCAGATATTCAGTCATATTAAATCCTTCTTTAGTTGCAATTATAGTCACAGCCCTATGCTTTGTTACAAGATCATGTAATACTTTGCAAATATTGCTGGCTCTTTCCACAAAAAGGTGTTCTCTGAAGAATGTAAGTGTAAACAATGGCTTTATGAAAAATGGATATGTGCTACTGTAATTTATTTCATTTTCAGCATGTGAACTCTGCAAGGATGCATAAGTAGCCTGTCTTCTCTTTTGTATAGTTATATTTATATATATATATATATATATATATATATATATATATATATATATATATATATATATATATATATATATATATATATATATATATGTGTGTGTGTGTATATGTATGTATGTTTTGTCAGTAGGAGATGATCTGAAATAGTCAACCTGTTTGCATTGTTTTGTACAGTAAACAACTGATTATTGAAAACTGGATATTCAAATGCAGAAATATCAGTAGGCTATAAAATTGGCCTATAACTTGTACTGTTGTCACCTTAAAGAGAGCTAATAATGACTAAATAAACTGTAAAACCGTCAACCTGTCAATATAGCCTATATTAATTCACTATTTCACTAAATTCAAAATTCCCTGAGGATTGATTCTATTGAACCGGTTCTTATTTTTGAATCAAACACGTACAACGCGATCAGTGCGCTATATTCCAAATCGCAAGGGAATGACTCCGAAGAGCCGGTTCTTTTTATTGAATCCAACGCATGCATTGCGAATCCAGAGGGAATGACTGCGATAAGACGGTTCCTTTTACTTTCTAAAACGCATGCAGTGGCACTAGTACAGTTCGATTCCAGAGGGAATGACTCTGATAAGCCGGTTATTTTTACTGAATAAAACGCATACAGCGCGACCTGTAAGCTATAGTTCGATTCCCGCTGGATTAACTCTGAGTCGGTTCTTTTCACTGAATCAAACACATACAGCGCGACTTGTAGTTTCACGAACGAATAATTTGAGCAGATTTTCGAGCAAGTCCTCACGAAACTTATTATCAACTCACATAGGCCTAACTGAACTAGAACAAAACGGTTTCCCCCCCATATTAACCGCAAAACCTAATTTAGTCTATGCTATAGAAGCTATAATAATTCGGAACATGTAAAAACCCATACAAAATTCCACAAGGAAACCTAGTTTGAAAATGCATTTTATAGGACCACAAACTGATTGCATTGGCGATTTTTTTTTTTTGCCTTTTCCCTTAAGTACTTAAAGAGTCGTTAAGGAACCGGAATAGTTAAATTTTTTACGATCTCCATCCCTTCTCCCCACATTGTGAGTGTGTGCGCGAGTTTGTGTGTGTGCGCGCGTGCTAGAGGAGGGAGAACTCGGCTCTGAATCCAGCCACGAATCACGGAGAATGTGCGCGAAACGCTTCACTGCTGTTCTCTGTAACTCCACAGGGCAGTTTCTGTATGATTTGACGCGAACTGGTTTGGGAACGTCGGAGTGACATTGAAGAAGGCGCATTTCTGAAGACCCAGAACCGAACCTCCGTCTCGAGCTCATCTACAGTCAGCATCCGTACATTCTGGACCTGTTACCACTGGACTGGTACCACTGACCATTTCACCCTGTGTGGATACTTCTCCAGACCGCAGAGGATTTGCGCAATTTCCAACGGACCAAATTATGACTCATATTACTTTGCTTGGATGAGTTTTCCATCAATTTGATTTGCTTTGCTTTTTAATGAAAACACATATTAGCCTGTATTGTTAAATATTAAATTGGGCAAGTACCCGTTCAATAATGACTTTTTAATGCCCCTCCCTGCAAATTAAATATTTGAATGCGTTTTATGAGATGCGTAAAATGGAAACCACTGCGCGTAAATTCACGTCGGATTAACTCTCTCTTCGCATCCCGGCCGCATTCCCGTGAAAATCTATGGAAGTAGCCGAGTTTGCTTTGAACTTGCTCTAGGCTGGGTGCCGGGAGTATTTTCTGCGGGACGTAGTGAGGATGCAGTCGGGGATGCGGGCGCTCTGTGCCGGCGGAGGCGCGTCTCTCTGCTGCCTGCTCATGCTGTGGATGATCTACACCCACATCCTGAAAGAAGGCAAGTGTTGAGCATCACTATACATGACTCTCACTATGGTAACTGGGTCCAAATAACCTCATATCTCTGTGCATAGACTCACCTGATTTTGTCCCTATTTTAAAGTTGTTTAAAAATGCAGCTGTCAGATTTCTCTGAGCCGAGCTTCTGCGCCTTAACACCCAGGGGAGTGTAGGACTCAAAACAACTCCTCTGAGAGACCCCGGAGAGCTTGTGATATTATTATGGAAATCTATAGCATAATATGGAGGGCATGCTTCACAACCCAGAGGAAAATTGTATTGCTCAGGGGTTGCTCTTTCACAGCTCAGGAGATTTACTGGAGATGTAACTTTGTCTCCTAAAATGTCTTTGGAGAAATATGAATTTGAGATGTGGAGCGCAAATGTGAAGAACCTCTGATTGCGGACTTGAGAAATCTGAGCACAATTTGGGTCATTGTTGAGATTTCTCTCAGCTGAGATTTAATTTGTGGTTTTCTTTTCTGTGAATGGTTTTTAGAGGTGCATTGTGTGTGTCAGACTAGTTGTAGTGAGAAGCTCATGGGTCTCTGAAGTTCTTTTGCTTCTTCTAATGCTGTGAATGATGTGTTCAGGGACCAGTGCTTTTGTATGCATGCATTTGCATCAGTGCCTACTGAACATGCATTACACAGTGTGTTGTTGCATGTGTGTGTGTGTGTGAGTCTGTCCGGCGTTTCTGTGTGTGTTCTAGAGGTAATGAAGAGGATAGTCATGATTTGAGTCAGGGGTAAGAAATGTGACTCACATTTGATAAGCTAACTGCCCTAAAAAGGCACTGGAAGGCATGTCATACGTGGCACGGCGTTTGTGTGCTGATGTGGAAGTTTTGCAGATGGCTGTCAGTGGGGGGTGCGATGGGTTTTTGAGTTAAGATGGGATATAATAAGAGATATTACAGACATTAACACTTCATCTCACGGTGGCATCTTAGCACGGTAATACTGCAGATTTATGGGCACCCTGCTGCACAAATCCTCCCGTTTAACGGAGACGTTCAGCGCACTGAATGTTAGTAGGCGTGAACTGGTGTCTTGTTTTTGAGGGATCAAACATCCCTTCTTGATCCTCTCAGTTAATGGCTGAGCTTTATTTGGGCTTCATGGCCTCCGGCTCAAACTAAGGAGGGAAGAAACATTTTTTATTCTGACCACCATGAAAAAGATACAAAAAAATACCTGAGGGCCTGAAATGTTTTCAACATGTCCAGCTGCATAAGCTGATAAATCACTAATTGAATGTCACTGAATGTGTTGTATTTTACAGGCAAGGTGAGGGCATATTTCTGCCATGAGGTCATGTTGATAGATCAATAGATAGAATGATAAAATGATAAGCCGACAGAACGATGGATGGATGGATGGATAGATCGATAGATAGATACATAGATACATAGATTTATGCGCACTTTCATGAGATAAGGTTGAATGATAAAATGATAGGCCGACAGAACAATAGATTGGATGGATAGATAGATAGATAGATGGATAGATGGATAAAATTTCCTCAGTGTTATTGTTTAATATGAACATTTTGTCATTACTCACAAGCATAAATGACTTTTTTTTTTTATGTGGAATTTTTTTTTTTTTTTTTATCTATTTAAAAAAACACAACATAAAAAAACTATGCTGTTTTGGGCCCCATTAACTTTTATTGTAGACAAAAAAACTAAACCATTTTTATAGACTATACTCTTCTGTGTTCTGCCAAAGTCTAATGCTGTCTAGTGGCATTTTCATGTTTCATTTAGTTTATTTATATTTATGCATTTGACATGCTTTTATCCAAAGGGACTTGCATTGAATTATTTTGTTATCACTTCATATTTTTATTATTTAATTTGAATTTATTTATTTATTTAATTATATTTTTCACTTACATTGCATTGAAGACTTTTTAAAAATCTGTTCATATTTTTTATTATATATTTTTTTATTGCTTATGTATTTATTTTTCCACTGAAGAAAGACATACAGGTTTGGAATGAGTAAATAATGACTGAATTTTTAATTCTGGGTGACAAAAAATCCATTAAAGGAACATGATTTCGGTCTATAGTCGGATGAAGCGGCAACTTATGATTGCTGTGATGCTTCAGTGTGGTGGCCTTTCATTTTGATAATGATATCCGTGACCCTACTGAAGTTGTGGGTGAGATATTGATTGATCAATGTGTGTGACCATCGACCTTTGCCGCTGTTTGGGTCCGAGTCATTTACAGATGAAAGCATGTGGTTTCGACGAGGCCTTGACCCTTCAAGCACCATAGGCATGTGATGAAAAACCCTCTTCGCTCTTATCCTTTTGACGGCCTTTTTGAAAGATCCAGCGTGCACATGCATATAATGATCCTGCTTTAATTTTGGTAAGATGTAAGCGATATGGAGGGGTGTGTGTGTGTGTGTGTGTGTGTGTGTGTGTGTTATAGTCGTGATTTAATTATGCCATCCTCTCAGGCCAGGGCTGTCATCCAGAATCACAACAGAGCCGCTGTGATGACATCACGATAATGCACAGAGCGTTTTCATCACCGATGCCCGGCGTAACGAGAGGGACAGTGACGAGATGAGAGATTTACAAGATTAAAATCAATTGTCAGGAGCCCAATTAAAAATTCTCTCTTCTTCCGTAGTGGAATTCCCCGGAAAGCTCGGAGCAGAAGATTAGTCATTTGTTAAATATCGTAAAGAGATTTCAGAATCAGTTTCATTGAGCACCTCCCGCACCAATGCGCGTTCAAACTAATGCCTGTGCAAATTTGATTCAGCTGCTTTGTGGTGTGAGATGCAAACAAGCTTCTCTGCATGTGCAAATCTGCAGGCTGTTAGGACACAAGCTCATGTCACTGACCGACGTCTCTCTTTATCCGTCAAGCGCTCCAGATGCTGCACTGCACATCAGAGATACTGCTCACTTTGGTTAAAGGTGATGTGTGACATTTTTCTGATGCTTAAGCACTTTCTTGTGTCTGGCTTAATATGCAGAGACAACTGTGAGCCGCTCGTACGTTGATTTTCAAGGAGTTCTAATAAACCTGGAGAGCTATCCAGAAGTCTCATCCATCTTAATGGCAATTGCTCAGCTGGCGCATACAGCCTGGATGCTGCTGCCTTTGCTTGAGTTCCAGAAAGATATTCTGTGCCAATCACCTGAGCCGTAAATGCCTCTGATCATTGCTTATTAGACAGACAAGGAAAGCCTAAGTCTGTTTCAGGCTGAAAAATAGGTCACTGGTGAAATATCTACAATAATATTGTATTTTTTAATTGCATTTATTTTTATTTTTTCAATTTGTCTTTTTAATTTAGTTAGTTTTAGTGTAGAGCATTCTAATTTTGGTTTTATTATTATTATTATTATTATTATTATTATTATTATTATTATTATTTAGTATTTTTAGGGCCAAAGCACAATCTGGTGGTTTAACTGTATAGTGGCATTTTCATGTTACGTTTACATTTGTGTGTTTGACATTGAAGATGTTTTATTTATTTTTACTTTAGTTTTATTTTTTGATAAATAATATAACTTAAAAGTATTTTAAACATGAAAATGCTTAAATGAGTGTTATGTAAATATATATCTTAGTTTGGTTTAACTTTTTCCCCAATTTTTAATTTTTATTTCAGTTAACTCAAATCTGTTTAGTTTTCATTTTAGTTTTCGTTAATCATGATAACACCAAAGTAACATACTTTTTTGACCATTATTATTTTCCATTTAATTAAACTAATGGTACAGAAATTACTTATTTCACCTTATCCGTCATTATTAAATCAAAATATGAATTGTGTAGCTTTTAGTCCTTGTTCTTCAGTTTTAGAGTATCTACATGCTAATGTTTTCGTACGCTTTTTGTAGATGTGTACATTTAAACTTTACAGTCTTTCTCTTCCATAAAAACATGCCAAAAGTCTTGACTCGTCCAGAACCAGTGTTATTATTAGTATTACTGATATACTATTATGGCTTTTGTTAAAAGTTTGAATTTTATATTTTCTGTTTTCATTTTAAATTTTTTTTTTTTTTTAATTTGTGTATATACTTATTTTTTTATTTTAGTTTTAGTTATTTTAGTAATAGTACTTAAAGGGGGGAGGTACAATGCTGTTTCATGCATTCAGAGTTGTTTACACTGTTGGATTCTCATGCTAAGCATGGACAAAGTTACAAAAAACAATTTGGACGTATGACAATTCGGACAATTCGTTTCTGTGACAAAAATCGTACTTCCGGTTCGTACAAGTTTCGGAGAGTTTTTTTTTCGATCGTGGTTCTTCATGATGTAAACCAGGGTGGAACTCCTTATATGGGCACTTCTCCCGGAAGAACGCGTCTGTGCGTTTCCCAAAAGCATCGTTAGCCAACTATGGTCGCAAATTCCGTCGTTGCCAGCATAGTGCAATGATTCGGTGTTTCCCGAAACCATAGTTCAAATGAACGTTCGCAATCAGCGTCACAAACTTATGTGGTTGAAACTGCAGCTTTCGACCAGTTTCTTGTTAATAAGATATATGGGTTTAAATAAATATGCTCTTGGGCACAACAAGCAAGGTAACATGCGGTACTATCTGTATCTTCCATTCTATCTAAATATAAAATGCATTTTAATTATGTATTATTGCGCGTCCATTGTAAGCGCCATTTTTGAAAAGTGTGCATGTGCATAAATACATAAGGGAACCCCAGAGTATGACGTAAGAGGGAACCCGCGATAAATCGAACATCAAATAAAGCACAATGACAGTAAACAAAAAATACTAAATTAGTCAGTAGGTGTCATTTTCAGTACCGCAGAATCTTGGAGATCTCTAATCAGTTAAATAGCTTAAGTTATTCCTCCACCACATGTGTCATTAACAATGGCCCTATGTTGCTGAACCAGTGTGGTTCAAATGACGGAGATGCGACCGTGTTCAGGAAACAGTCATGACTAGCTAGTTCATGTCCAAAACAATGCATCGTACTGTGGTGGATAATCAGCGAGTTACATCGTTGTTCAGGAAACGCACCCGAGAGCAAGAACGAACCCATCAACACGCTTCATTCGGCTGCCCTGCACGGGACTCGCTCGGGAAGAATGTCTCTAAAGAAGTGTGTTTTTGGTTGTGAGGGAAAGATAACCTTGTTCAGCTTCCCGAAGAACTCAGTGTTACGTAAACAGTGGATGCAGTTTGTTTTTTCGGGGCAGCAACAGAGTTTCTCAAGTGTGTTTGCTGACGAACGTTTTATAAACAAGGCCCAGTTTGACGCTGGATTTGCACATTGTTTGATACTGAAAGATGGAGCGGTCATGATTCAGAACTACAGACAGTAAGTGAAACGGCATCAAATGTCTCTGTTTTGTTGGCGATCGGCGCTCAAAGGCTCCGCCCACGCTGCGCCTCCAGGAGCTCTGCTTTTTTCGGAGAGAATCATAAAGATATGTCCCACCTAGACACGTAGTTTCAATAGCAAATGCATCAACACAGCAAAAGCAAACTCGTCAGGCAATTTCATGAGGTCTTTTCTGGAAGTGCTCTCAAGGAAAGGTAATTTATCTGTTGATTCTTGGCGGGTGAAATTTCTGACCACCTTTGACAACCACCAGCTATGATTTAAGATGGCATGATTTGTAGTAGATGTTGTTCTCTGACTGGTATCCAAAAACCCCACTACAGATGAGAATAATTCATATTAGTGAACACGTCTACGGCTGAGAGACAGATGGAGTGTGTTTGGCTTCGGAAATGGATTTACAGTGCGGGAGACTGATGAAATAAAAGGGCTTCTGTGTGCTTTTTAAGACAGGCCCATTACCTGCAACACGTACTTTGGTCTGTCAGGCCCTTTTGGGGGGTTTGGTAACAGAGAAATGTGTGGGTCGCTCCGAGTGGCTGTGAATCCTGCCCTGACAGCTCCCCCCACAAAGCGCCGCCATTCGTCATGGCAAAGACAGGAAATCAAAGTGCGCTTGGCTGTGGGTGTGCACTCTGGGCCACAGAACAGACAGATGGATGAGCTGTCACCAACATCAGCGCTGCCAGTTTATTTAACAATACATTTGGAAATGTCAGAGTTCCCTCTGTGGACTTTTCGCCCTGCCACCGCCGACACCTTTCGGCTTCCACCGTTGAGCTCGGGTATCAGTGGGTGGGAAGAGATGATTCTAATTATAATGCAGCAGAAGTTCTCAGCACATCCTGTAGGAAAGAAAGACTCCAATAGTCTTGTTTTTGTGTTTCAACAATGATCTCAACAGTGTTACCGAACAGTGACTGACTATCTGTTTTCAAATTTAAAGGCTTTTATACACATTTTTCAAAGCTTTGTCCAGAGTTTATTTATACATTTATCTTTATTTTTTATTTAATAATTGCAGTGATATGTCTTTCAGCTTCAATTCACCTTAATTCTACTTCCTTACATTCAAGTTTAAATTTCAGTCCTCTATCCTGTTTGCTTCCTTACAGTTTTTCTCAGTCGCTTTGGTGCATTTCTCAGATCAGAAATGAAATTTTCAAAACTACATCTTCAACCTCCACATCATCTAGTTGTGCACATCATAAAAGCAGTTTCTCATTCTTTTGAAAAAATTGCGATTGCTTTAGTACGTTCATGCAACTGATTATGTACATTTGTCTGCAGTTTCCTACATTACAACTGTCAAACATATTTTCTACACATTTCTATTAGACTTCTTGTTGATTTGCCATGAATTTTGCAAGTGGAACTTGACTTTCACTAATGAAGAGAATATAGATCAACCAGTGCTCTGAAATAGCTCAAAGATGCATCTCATGAATCTTCAATTGGAAAGCATATATAGACAGGACAACACAAGAGTTACAAATTCTGACAGTGGATGAACATCCAGAAAACGATCAGGGTCATCAGAGGAAGAAGAGGAGTAAAGATGCTTGGTGGAAGGGTGCAGAGGCAAAGCAGAGGAAGAAGCAGAAGAGGCCAAGAACAGAGGTGCATATCAGATGAAATAAGGGCCACTGTTGTGGACAATGTTGTCAATCATGGCCTTACAATGGCTGAAGGGTGCAGCTAAATATTGGGAGAGCGACCATATCCTCAATAATTCAAACATTTCGAAACAGTCTCTTTCAATCAGTATCCCACATACAGTAATGTGTAAATTTGTACTTTTGAAAAGACATATGGCATACGTAAGAACCGCAGCCTTCTGCATTTCAGTACAGTAACTTTCATCCAAACTGTTGCCATACATCAGGTAATACTAACAGAGTGCACTTTTATATTGACGACATGGCTAAGCATTTTGACTATCTTGTTTGTGAACAATGACACAAGGACTTTTCATTCTGATGGCACTAATACGTTCATTGACATAAATACTTACTTTTGAGAGATGAACTAAAGATTTTGAGTAAGTTACAGGCTTTTGCAGGAAATCCATTGTGTGGTGCTGTTTGAACGAATTGTTTTGAGAAATGCACATACTTTGCAAATATTAAGGCCGATTTGAGAAATACACCAAAGCGACTGAGAAAAACTGTAATTCAAGTTAAGGAACTGAGTTGGAATTGAACAGACATTCTCATTGTCATATCTGAATGGTACACAACCCTTTAGAAGAAACATCTGAGACAAAGTTGTTGCTTGATACCCGATAATAGATAAAGGAGAACTCCATTAATTCCCTCAAGCTGCGAACGAGCAACCTCAGAGCAATAAATTTGTCCTCTGGGATTACTTGGCTGAACCACAGTGTATGAGTCGCTGGTTATTTTTGCACTCTCCCTAAATGCCATTGTCATAATGTTGTGTAGGTGGGCAGGACAGATATGTCATTTCCAGCAGCACAATTTGCAAAATGCAATTTCTTCCTCAACAAAGGCCACTAGCTCCCAGCATGCCAGATGTTAATGATGGCCCGTGTCATAAATTTAGTGGCGAGAAACCACTTGTGCCTCTGTAGGTAATGAAGCTGCGGAAGTGAACGGATGTTTATGCAAAACTCAAAAGCTTTTTAAGGCAAAATCAATTGTGTAGCATTGTGCCACCAATTTTTTAACATTTTTCGCTGCTGGGTGAATATAAATTTAATTCATGTCAAATGCCACCCTGCTCTAGTTCATTGTGTTCCTGTTCTCGCTCTCTCTCTCTCTGTCTCTCTCAGCTGAGAGGAATTCTTGAGCGTCTAATATATGAAGATGAATGATATGATGTTCTGCAGTATTTTAGCTTCGCTGCTTTCTCTCGCTTTCTCTCTTGAGAATTGCTGTCTGACTTTACCGTTGTCAGATGTTGTATGAAGTGTGCGACCTTTGTTCCCTGGCTTGTTGCTAACTTGCGTCAATTTTTGTTATAGCTGTCCTCATTCCACTTGAGGTTGATGCTAAATGACAGAGATGTTTAAACAGGTTCTTAGAGGGTTAGGGTGGGTTAATTAGCTCTTCAGTGCACAATGCAGGAGGTTATGGCCATTTCTATTGCTGAACGTAACTGTTAACAGCAAAGACAAACTCTAAAGAGGGGCAGTTTTTCATGTGAGGCTCAAGCTGCGCCTCTTTCCACTCGTACAGTAACAAAGGATTAGCTTGGCTGTCTGTGGACTGAAGAGATGTATTTGAGTAAATCTCACGATACCTGTCAAGAACGTCATATTCCACCACAAAGAAAGAGAATAGTACATTTTACTTAAAGGAATACTCACATTTGCTCTCTTTTATGTCAAGTGTGGAGCATCAAAGGAGATGTTTAACACTGTGTGAACCTCTGTCTTCCTTGTGATGAAAGTGGACTGGGATCAGGGTCTAAAAAGGATGGGGAAAAGCACCATTAAATATCATGAAAGTAGTCCAGATGACTTGTGCACTACATCCTGTGTCTTCTGATACAATGTAGTCTGCTGTAAAATACAGTAGCTTTGTGTGAGAAATGGACTGACGTTTAAGATATTTTCTGAAAATCTTGCTCGTCATTACCAATTCGTTTTCGCTGTATGGAAAAGAGCAGCTTGACATTCTCCTCTTATTTTCCATGAGGGAAAAGTGGAAATACATGCATTAAATATATATATTAATATATGCATTTTTTTATTATTTTATTTTATTATTTTAGTCTTATGATAATAGGACACATTTTATTTTAGTTTAGCATTTTATTGTATTTTTTTAATTGTTTTAATCTTGTGATAATATAACCTTTTTTATTTATATTTTATTTAGTTTTATTTTAATCTTGCAACAATATATTATAAAACACATTTTATTTTATTTTATTTTATTAACAGATTTTGCCTTAAATTCTCAAAAATTAGGTATTATTTAAATGGCAATGGTTTTATACTTTATTTGTTGTACTTCCTCTATACTGGTTTTGTATTGTATTACAGTATTTCGTTTTTTACTGTAACACAGTGACGACCCGGGAAAAAAATGACAATACTCAAAAGTAAAATGTTCTGTCATTAGAGTAAAAAAAGGAAATAATAATAATAATAATTATTATTATTATTATTATTATTATTATTGTTGTTGTTGTTGTTTTTGTTTAGCATTACAGTAATGAGAATTAGTAATAAAATGTGGTTAATCATGATTTAAATTTTGCAATGCAAAAAATCTCTTTGGTCTTAAAAACCTAATTAAATGTTATCTTAATACAAACTACTTTTCTTTTTTTCTTCTTTTTTTTTGAATGTAGTATGAAATATAACCTGGACATGTTTTTAACTGGTTTCGTGAGATTCATCCATTCACTCCCATCACATGTTAAACTTTTAGCACTCTCGCTGATTCAAGAGATTGAAACCCAGTGAGAGTCTGAAACGTGTTTTGTCTAACCCTGATCTGTTTTTGCAAACTCCAGAAAGAAACAGGTGTCATCTTCCTGTCAGCTGTCCTGTGGTGCAGTGTTTGGAGAGAAGGTGGTGTTTTGAACTGCACTAGCTTTAAACCTCATGTTCCCTTGCAGTTGTACCTACATCTTTCGGCTGAAAATGACACTGAAGACCTGAATCTAGTTCCTGTGAGAGTCTGCAGAAGAGCAGAGCTGAGTTTGGTGACCCCGGTCTCTGCTCCAGCAGGGTGTCTCTGTGCTGTTCTGTGCCCAGGTGCATGTAGATCCTTATCGTTTGATTTGGTCTGTCGTGTTTGGACTAAACAGGCAGAAAAACCTTCTGTCATATCAATTAACTTAACAACCGGAGATGGAATGGCTGTCAAGCTTTTGGCACGTCAAACCCTCTAACTCTATCTCTTTCTCGCTCTCTTTCCATCCTGTTTTTCGAGGCTTATCTCCATCCGTCCCCATTCATCCTCTGGCTGTTAAACATGGACAGAACGCTGGTATTTCATGCCATTGATGTGCCTGGCCAGCAGCACACAGCTGTTTCTGTGTGTGTGTGTGTGTGTGTGTGTGTGTGTGTGTGTGTGTGTGTGTGTGTGTGTGTGTGTGTGTGTGTGCGTGTGTGCGTGTAAACCATTTGCGGGTGTTTCTTTAATTACGGGCACTCTTATGTCCCAGGGGTTGATTTTTATTCAAACTAATTAAAATATATTACATTACATTTTTTTCTGTTTGTTATATGAAGGCTTTTGGAAAGTGTCTTTCACCATTTCATCATCTTTTTGTAGAACTGTTTTACGTTTGTCTTAGACCAAGATTTTTAATCTTAAAACATAAACTTATAAATGATTACATTTTTAAAATGATGATCATCTAAACCTAAAACAATTTTAAAACAATTTACACACTAAACACACATTTTTAATTTATTTTAATTTTTAATTTTTATATCTGTTCACACTCTCTTGGAAAGTGATTAACATCCCTTCACCATTTATATTTATTTATTTGTCAAAAGGTATTTATGTATTATTGTTTTTCCTAGAAAAATATAAAATATTTTAACAACTTTTTTTTATTATTTTTTTATTTGATTTTATTTTTATATTTGTCCCAGACCAAGATTTTCAATCCTAAAGCATATATAAATTATTCCAATTTTAAAAGGATGATAATCTAAACAAAGAGTCAAATAATTATAAAATGTATTTTATTTTTTGTTTTTATTTTATGCATTGTGACATTTATTATAAGTGATCACATTTTGCACTAATTTCTCATTACTTCCCTTATACTTTCTTGATTTCCGTTTTTACACAAAGTATGATTGACATCCATCACAACCCTTCATTTCAAGTCAATGTACTTGGTTACCAAGGCGACAACAGCATCAGTGAAGAGCATGATTGAAATGAAATATGATACATATGTGAAGAATATATATACATACATTAACAACTAATTTTGTCAAGTTATGCAACAAAATGTTCAGTATGCAGTAGCAGACAAATCAAATTAACTCATGCAAGTGCTTAAAGTGTGAATTTATTTTCTAACGGAAACAAAAGTGTTGTAGTTGAAGAAACCTATCGGAATGAAATGAAACAGAACAAAAGAGGGGCAAACAGAGAAGCATCAGAGGACTGAAGGAGGGGTTAATTCTCTTATCTAAATTCTGAGCTGTGGAGGATTAATGTGGGCCGTTATGGAAAGAGGTTGTGGCTCTATTTTGGAGGAGGCTGATCAGAGCGAGAGAGGGAGCGAGACCGAGAGAGGTGACCTTCAGCGTTCTCCATAGTCTTTACAATAATGATGTCTGCTGGGATTTCTCATCTCGACTCAACAAGATGCCCCCATCGCCGTCAAGGTTAAAACAATTTCAATAGACTTTGCATCTGACACGTGCGCCCTGAAATTGCGTGTAAGTTTTGCTCTTGGTGCGTAATGTTTTGTATTGTGTTGTTACGAGAGGAAACTTACTTGCATGTGTCAAGTGAGATTTTGAAGTGAGAATGAGATGTTCATTAATCCAGACACTAATTAGGAGTTCTACAAATATAGATATATTTACCAGGGTTTGCACATCGTATTCAATTCCTCTAGTTTCTTCCTGAAAGGCATGTGTCTTCTTGGGTTCGCTGACTTTAACCTGTTGTTTTGAAATAGTAATTGTCCAGGCCGATGGACTGTGAAAGCCTTTGGTCGTCCTGGTGGGAGTCTGAGCTTTGCGTTTGACACGTCCGTCTTAATCAGCTCAGCCTGTGCCGACTGTTGACCAAGCAGCAGCGGTCATCAGCTCCACACTGCTGTCTTTGCATTTCAATGGGTCAAGTGCTAATGCAACGGGAGAGTGGATGTGCTGTTTTTTGCGAGTGTAAAAAATGATGAATAGCAATAAGCTGTTCAGCCCTGCAATCAGCAGCAGCTTAAAGCTAGAATCAAGGCTGACGCGTTGACAAACGGAGAATATGGTGCATGGATAGACTCTTTTTGGACTGTCTTCCATCAAGCATTGATTAAAGTTGCAGTGTCGCTGCATTTTGGAGACAATTGTTTGGCTTTTTGCTTTTTTAGGGTATTTTTTTGAGGGTGAGATCTGATTGGCTTGCCATTCGGTCTGATCAGAGTGAATTATTGCGCCCTTGAGATGAGCTTCCTGTGAAAGGGAATCTTAAAGCACGAGTTGGTGGTGATTCATCACTGTTCCCGAGTTCTATTACACATATAAAAATCCCCTTTCATCACATCTCTGTTGGCCCTTCAACGGTATCACACAAGATTAATTAATATTGTAAATCTGCTTTTATTGCCATTTTAAACAGGCGGATTCATAGAGTTGTACCCGGCCACTTTTCTTTTTTGATCAAACACAAAGAAAGAGCGAAGACAGGAAGTGAAGGAACAAGGAAGACTTTTCTCACTGACGTGAATTATGATTATGATTATGTATGAGTCAGCTAATGTCTAGCCAGACTTTTTGCACTTTTCGTTCTTTTCCTACAAAGCTTGCTGGTCATTGTGGTCACTTGAATAGAAGTTGTGAGCTTTGCCAGCACACTAAAAGTGTCAAAAATACTCAGCCAAGCATTTATGCCTGTCAGAGAAGCCATTGAGGGGAAGTGGCCTCGAAGGACGAGAAAAGAAAGCGATTTTGCCTCGTAAAAGGCTTGAACAACAATGAACACCTTTAGAAAAGCTAAAAGCTACCATTTAAGCGACGCCTTAAATGATCTCAGGTATCCGTCTTCTAAAGACATGATGAGGAACTAAAATGAGAAAATTAGTTGAAACACCATGATGCTCGATGCTAGCTTGCCTATTTTGGTTCATTTCAGATGTCTGGATATGTTTGGAAAGATCCAGTTAAATGATTTTCATAGTATCGACACCCAGAAAATTAGATTTCATGCTAGTATTCAGAGCTGCTCGACTAGGTATCTATTTTAAAAGAACCCAAAAATGAAAATGATGTTCCCAATCCATATGACTTTGTCAACCTGATTGTACAGGTTGTTCTTTTCCATGCAATTACAACGAATGATGACTGGGGCTTTCAAACTTCAAAAAGGACCAAAAAGCACTATTAAAGTGGTTCAAAAGTGGCCTTCTGATATATGATAGCTTTTAATGCACAGTCAAAATTCAAGTTGTTTTTCACTGTTAAACTTGTGGTGACCTCTGAGACTGAATCGCTGAGTCAGTGTGTTGAACTAGAGATCCAAATCGGTCCGATTCATGAATGAATCATTCAGACCCTCAGAATCATTTGTGAGCTTGATCAACCAGTTGATTTACAAGAACTCAAAGGCTCAAAAGAATGATTCATTCAGAATATTCTTCATGCAGAACTTGTATGGGTTTAGAGGACTTGGTAAATAGTTGTTGACTCAAATAAACCAATTTTATTGTGCGCAAGTCAATTGAACCACTTCCGTGGTGTCATTTTGGAGTGTGACAGCCCCAGTTCTCATTCACTTTCAATTGTACTTTTACATGATTTTCATATTACAGGCAATGGAAAAATTAGATTTTATGCTGTTATTCAGAGCTGTTGGACTTTCACCCAAAGAATGAAAATGTTGTTAACAATCCAGATGACTTTCTGACTTATAACTGATTGTATAGGCTGTTCTTATCCATGCAATTACAATAAATGATGACTGGGGCTTTCAAACTTCAAAAGGACCAAAAAGCACAGCAAAAGTGATCTAAAAGTGGCCTTCTGACAGATTTTGTATAACGCACAGTCAAAACTGAAGTTGTTTTTCACTGTGGGGTAACCCAATTTGGGGTGACCGAATCATTGAATCAGTGAGTTGGGAACCGAATTGGTTTGATTCAGGAATGAATCATTTAGACCAGTTTTGTGAGCTTTATTAGCCTATTCGTTTAAAAGAACCCAAAGACTCCAAAGAACAATTTGTTCACCAAGTTCTTGATGCAGAACTACTGTATAGAAGACTCGGAATATAGTTGTTGGCTCAAATGAACCACTTTTATAGTGCACAAGTCAAATTATGCACATTTGTGATGTGAATTTGGAGCTTTCAGTTTTCATTCAGCTCCAGTTTAAAATCACTTTTGTTATGAATGTTACATGAATGTTCATAGCATAGGCAATGAGAAAATTCTTGCTGGTATGTTGGATTTTATGCTGGTGTTCAGAGCTAAATATCTATTTCAAAAGAATATTTCACCCCAAAAATGTAAATGTTGTTTCTAATGCATATGACTTTCTGTCTTATAACTATTTGTACCGATTGTTCATTTCCATGCTATTACAATGAATGATGTTTGGGTATTTTAAACTTAAAAAAGAACAAAAAAGCACTATAAAAGTGGCCTTCTGATGTATGATAATTCTGAGTAATGCAAAGTCACAACTGAAGTTGTTTTTCAGTGTTAAACTTTGAGTAGCCTCTGAATCAGTGAGTCTTCAGTCCAATTCATAAAGGAATCATTCGTTCATGTTTTGTAAACTCAAAGACTCATTCATAAAATATTCCTCATGAAAAGCTATTGTATGGCTTCAGAAGACTGAGTATAGTTACTGAATCAAATTAACCAATTTTATAGTGCACGCATCAAATGAACCACTTTTGTGGTGCTATTTTGAAGCTTGACAGCCACAGTTCTCATTCACTTTCATTGTATTGATTTACAAATTACCTTTGTGTTTCTCACAAAAAAAGAAAGTTGCACAGGTTTGAAACGACATGAGATTGAATAAACAACAGCATTGTTCATTTTTGGGTGAACCGTTCCTTTAAATGTTCTATTTCACCGAAAGCCTTCCATGTTTATTTCCTTCCATGATTGCTTTGGCAATGACTCTCAGACTGCTACATAACAATGCACTCAAAGATAGGCTCATTTTAAGAGATATTAAACCTTCATGTTGAAGTGTATATAACAAGATTTTACTACTGATATCTTTATTTTTAATGTCACGCTTTCTGATATGTATGTATGCGTGTGTGTGTGTGTGTCCTCCACAGGTCAGTTGGCAGTAGGCACATGTGAGATAGTGATGTTGAATAGAGACAGCAGTCAACCCAAGCGCACTATCGCCAGGCAGACAGCCCGCTGTGCCTGCCGGAGAGGACAGATCGCTGGCACCACACGGGCCCGACCAGCATGCGTGGACGGTGAGATGCATCCCACACACACACATTCTCACATCGTGTGGATGTGCACACACATATATCCGTTCACAGCATGCAACAAGCCACGTCATGTCGTTCGACTTCACTGTTGAATTTGCGTTGCATTGTTTTGTTTTTTTTTATCTCGTGTCAAAATCTTGTGTCACACAATGTAACACAATAGTCAGACTTGCTACATGTAAAGAAATGTTCCTCTCTGCAGTGTGTGCTGTGTCAAAGTCGAGGACGGATGAGGATCGGTGAAAAGGGAAAGAAAAAAATGTAATCTTTGGATTGTGTCTGTCACTGCGGTTTAGGAGGAATATTTGAGCCTGTCTGTTCTGCCGAGCGCCGGATGTGGTAGAGTATCTCATGGGCTTTCAGCCTTTCTTAGGTTGTAAACCTGAATATGATGGTAGTTGTTGTTTCTGCAACAAATAAACCCAACTCTCCTGACAGCTGGGGTCGTGTAGTTGGTTTTTTTCAGGGCGATGGTGTTTTTTGGTAAATGCTATACAGCTTGAGCTCTTCAACGACACATTAGTAGCACTTTGTAACGGCAAGACCAGAGTAATTAACCAAGAGAGCACCATAATTACAGCTGTGGGAAATTGATTTTTATTGGCTTTCTCTGCTGCCTTCATGCTCCATTAGTAGTGAATCCATTAAAGAAGGACCTGTTGCGTGAACACGCACACATTCTGTAAAATTACAGGCTACCTCATGACTGCTGTACAGAGACAATTAAAGTTTCAAAGAATGTAACAATTACATTAAAGTTCCATCCATCCATCCATCAGCATTTAGTCTATAATACCCATTGCTGCTTCTCATCCGGTCCTTATATCCGCTGCATTATAGAGCTCAACAGAGGGATTTTGAAATTTAAAATGCCAAAACGAAATTGATTTTTAAGGTAAATTTATGAATATTTCATGTTACAACTGCCATAAGCTCTAAAGTTAAGCGTCAGGATGTGCTTCTGTACAATCCGTAAGTAATTTGTACTTCATTTACATTTATATTTAAATAACGAAATAAACAAAAAATATAGTATATACATATATGCGCACACACGATTGCGTACAGTACAGTTATTTGCAGTTGAATAGATAAGCCTTTTATTGTGGCCAGCCTAAGGCACACCTGTGCAATAATCATGCTGTCTAATCGGCATCTTGATATGCCACACCTGTGAGGTGGATGGAGTATCTCGGCAAAGGAGAAGTGCTCACTAACACAGATTTAGACAGATTTGTGAACAATATTTGAGAGAAATAGGCCTTTTGTCTACGTAGAAAAAGTCTTAGATCTTTTGAGTTCAGCTCATGAAAAATGAGGCAAAAACAAGTGTTGCGTTTATAAATATGTACAGTGTGTATATATATAATGCTCTGATTTTATTTAACTTATTTTATTTAATGTATGTATTGGTAAGATTTGTAAAATTTTGGTAAGATTTTTTTCATGTTTTTGAAAGTCTCTTATGCGTGGTCACCTACAGTAGGCTGCATTTATTTATCACAAATACAGTAAAGCAGTAATATTGTGGAATATTACAATTTAAAATAACTGTTTTTCCATTTCAATATACTGTCACGTGATCTTTCAAAAATCATACTAATCATGCTAACCTGCTGATTTGATGCTCAAGAAACATGGTATTATTGTCAATTTTGAAATCATTTGTGCTGATGAACAGACAATTCAAAAGAGCAACATTTGTTATTTATTTATTTAGATGTTTTAGTGATGGTGCTTTAATTAGGGATTTTACCACTTTTTGTTTTTGAACGTTCTATGCTTCAAGCTAAAATTATCCAAATTTTAAAAATGCTTTAGGGCTTCCAGTTAAGATTAGTCGCCAGATTAGTCAACATGTCCTTCAGGCAGCCCACCGATATTTATAGTTTTGCACATCGCTAAATCGTTACTGAATGGCTTTTTTTAAAACCATGAAAAAGTATAGAAATTTATTTCCTGAACTCACAGCAATGAAAAACTGTGCGCTCTCCGTTGAGCTCTATTCGGTCAGATGGCAGTCTGCAGGTGAGGCTGTGTCTGGCAGATGAGTCCAGGGGGCAGATGGTCAAGGGTCCCGGGGGAGAGAGGGAGGGTATGCGAGGGTCGGATCCCTGCAGACGTCTGAATCAGTGTAGGTGTGCTGGATGGAGCCGGCTCAGGTGTTGCATGCACACAGAGAGACGAATTGAGTCATGATGCAGAACAGAGGTACCATGGGAAACGGTGTGTGTGTGGGTGTGATTCATTCTATTTGAAGCTGGACTCGTTCTCTCTTTACAAACGCACTGGTCAGTGGGTGGTATCTTTTTTCACATGCAGGGAGGAACAGGAAATTATCCGGTTTTGTGGGCCACTGCATTCGTGTTTATATTGATTCACGTTCCGCTGCTTTTGTGTGTATTTCTGGGGGGATTTTGCATATGCCTGCCCCATATACAGTGACCCTGAAAGAGAAAGTATTCTTGTTCTATCTATTTGCAAGCAGTTAATGATCAGTGAGTTTGGAGCAGAGGCACATGGCTCCCCAGGAGGCCATGTGTTCACTGGCTGCCTCTACAACGAAGAGCGCGGCTCAGGAGCCTCATCAGGCTTCACATGAAACAAATAGGGTACGAAAATATCTGCTAAACTCTGTGTGCGCTGTAATCTGCCGGTCTCTGCTCCCTGTGTGGCCTAGTTAGAGCACTTCAGCGTACCCAATGAGACGCGTGTGTATTTGCATCTCACATGCATTAATGATAATTAAGGCTATATTCTTATTTTACATTAAAGGCTTGTTTTTAGATCAAGCCTTTAAAGGCGGTGGTGGATCAACACCTTTTTGGTTTTGTTTATACAAGGTATTTTAGGATGAGGGAAGCGGCTGGAAATTACTGAGGAAAACCAGCTTTGAATATACTGTATGTGTAGAATCTGTTCCAAAGCAAACAATATTCTGCTAATATGAGTACTAGTCACAGCTGGTTGGGGGAGGAGTTCAACTAGGTATTAGCACGAGTGTGTATTAACTCAAAGTCAGTTTTAGTGCTAGTTTTGGATGGAATTTTTTTAAAGAAACACCAAAACCGAAATTAAAGAACTGAAACTGAAAATTGAGTTTATTTAGTAATCAATGAATTATTCAGATGTATTTAATAATCAACAGTTGTATATTAACATTTAAATTGGACATAATTCACACAATGACATAATTATGTTTTTGCTTCAATTCAGTGTTAAAATATAAACATTTAAACAGTAGCTGTAATAAAAATGGTTTTTATGATAGATTTATTTAAACATACATTAAATAGTTAATTATGTAAAAATATAATGAATATATAATATAATGCATTTTTTAGCAAAAAGCTTCTAAAAGAGTTTTTTTGTAAAAATGTAACATTAATGTAATATAACATTATGTGACATTGTAGTCATTCAACATTTTTTGGAATATTTTCGGCTGCTGAAATTTCTGTGCTTCACTAAGAAAAAGTTAAAAGTCAGGACTAGTACTAGAATAAGCCCTAGTATGACTAGTAGTTTAAATTCAGAGCTTGAAAATCCAGTACTAGTATGAGTAGCGGTTAAAGTCAGTATTAGTATTAATGTACTGTATGTATACTTATTCAAAGTCAATTCCAGGCTACTTTGGGTACTAGTTCCAAGTCAGTACTGGTATTAGTATCAGTAGTATGAATACTAGTTAAAAGTTAGTACTATGGCTAGTAGGTGTACTACTACAAGGTTCTACTTCTAGTGTTAGTATGAGTTCTAGTTCAAAGTCAGAACCAGTAATGTGAGGACTAGTACTAGAATAAGCATAGGACTACTGCACAGCCAGATCTAGCCTTAGTATGAGTACTAGTTTAAATTCAGAATTTGCAATGTGTAAATCCAGTACTAATATGTGTACTAGTTAGTGCTAGTATGAGAGGTAAAATTCAGGACTGGTACTAGAAAATGTGATGTTTCAAAACCAGTTTTGTAGGCATACTAATTCAGGTCATTTATAGTGCTAAAGCGAGTACAAGTTAAAAGTCTAGACTAGTAGTAAAAAGACCACTAGGATTAGTGCAGAGCCAGACTAATGCTAGATCTTGCAATGTGTATGTCCAGTACTAGTTCAAAGTCTTAGTGCTCGAATCAAAGATGAAAAACAGTATAGTTTAAATACAATACTAGTTGTAGTATGAGTACTAGTTTAAAGTCTTAATATTATAGCTAGAATTAGAACATAGCATTGTTAAAGTCATTCTAGTATGCGTTCTAGCTCAGATCAGAACTAGTATGAGCTAGTAAGCTCCTTATCCATATACCGTACTAGTATGAAACGGGTTTAAAGTTCATTTGTAGTCAGTACTAATAATGGTATGAGTAGTATAGTTCAAAGTTTTAACTTGTTACATGGATCTGGTACAATAGCAGCGAGGTGTTTTTCATTTGACATGTTTCAGATGTTGGGCCAAAATTTCACGCCTAGTGCTCAGGTGCTCAGTGTGCTCTCAGCAGATATTTCTCACAGATGTTAAAACTAGTCCACACACCCCAGTACTTCTTTCAACTAGATTCCAACTGAAGTGTGTAATCACAACCGTTACCTCAATATAGCCATTCCTCAGCATGAAGCATTGCAGCTCAGACACCCTGACCGACTGCGCGCTAAATACCTCGGTGAAGCATTCCAGCTTCATTTAAGCTCATTGATTTTCTTTAGCGCTCTTTGTTTTCTTTCTTCATGGCCCAGTTGTATTTGTGCTTTTGAATACTGTCCCTCGGAGGGAGGCTTGTTTATGTGATGCGGGATGGATTTGATTGTTTTAGGCCCCCTGGGGATGAGAGGACTTGGATGAGATCTGTAGAGCTGGCTCGGCCGTCCACAGCTTTTGCTCCGCGTCGGTTTAAAGGCGTAATCCTTCATTTCAGCCGCGCCACTTTACTTTGATAAATTTAGGGATGGAGCTTTGATAACGTTATCACACGCAATATTCATAAGGACTGCCATAAAAGACCTGCTGTGTTTCAGATCAAGAAAATGGTTGTAAACATATCTTAAGCGTCTGGTGACAGGAAATTTCGAAAAGGAAGCCGAGCCTTTGTGCGCAGAAAATTGCATGGACTGAGTAATCAAGGAACTGAGGGCTCACAGGGATGCTATATTAATGAAATTGAGGATTTTGTAGAATTTAAGGATAATCTAAATCCTGAAAATATATTCTTTGCACATCCATGTTCAGTTATGTTTCGTTTAAAGGAGTAGTTCATGCAAAAATGAAAATTTGCTGGAAATTTACTCACCTTCAGGCCATCCAAGATGTAGACGAGTTATTTAAAAGAACAGATTTGGAGAAATGTAGCATTACATCACTTGCTCACCAATGGATCCTCTGCTGTGAATGGGTGCCGTCAGAATGAGAGTCCAAACAGCTGATAAAAACATCACAGTAATCCACATGACTTCAGCACATCAATTAATGTCTTCTGAAGTGAAAAGCTGTATATCTATAAGAAGAAAAATCTATCATAAAAATGTTTTCACAACAAACCATATAAGACGTCTACCCGTTATAGTGCTTTCTGCTGTGAAAACGTCATCTTGTCTGAATCAGGAGAGAAATATGCACAGATATACAAGCAAAAACAGTTCAAAACTATTCTAAACAAATATTTTGGTGGATTTTAATGAGACAGAACAACAAGAGATGGACTTTTTCACTGGAGGAAGAGTTATTATGAATTCGTATTTTGATCAGAAGCGACGGTTTAAAGTTAAGAACATCTTAATGATGGATTTCTTTCTTACAAACATTTAATTTTTGGACTGGAGTGGTGTGGATTACTTGTTGTGATGTTTTTAGCAGCTGTTTGGACTCTCATTCTGACGGCACCCATTCACTGCAGAGGATCCATTGGTGAGCAAGTGATGTAATGCAACATTTTTCCAAATCTGTTCTGATAAAAGAAACAAACTTGTCTACATCTGGGATGGCCTGAGGGTGAGTATATTTTGACCAATTTTTTATTTATTTATTTATTTTTGGATGAAGTATTCCTTTAAGTATTAACTCTTCCTTAACGTAGTTGAGGTATTCATAACATTCCTTTGGAAAAATGAAAATAGAAACAAAATGAGAAATGTTTGAGTTCATATTGACCTTGGTATTCTGTCAAGGAGTTTGAAGTCTTTTTTGAATCCCTAGATGGTTGTGAGATAATGAGGGTATATTTTTTCAGTAGAAACATTTGAGAAGCACAAATCTGGTCTCCATTTGATCTCATCGCTGTCTTGGAGAAACAACTGAGTTATTCAGGAGATTTCATTTGTTATTTTTCTTTCCTGGTGTGCAGACGAGAAGCAACCATCTTCTTGTCTGATGCTCCACATCCTCTTTGACCTGTTTTGTTCTCATCACCCTCTGAATGCTGGTTGATCTGCATCTGAAGCGCAGGAACAGCAGGGGTTTATGGAATTTTACATGGATCTACAGAGCAAACAAGAGAACTGAAAGCAAGAGCCTCAGTGCATACACATGTCTGATGTAGCTCTCTTTGAGTTGTTTGATGGTTTTGGTTCTACGACGTGAAGATAATGAAGTGTGCAGTGAATCAAGGCCTGCAGGCTGCTTACTGAAACATGCATGACTTTGCCATAATCTCAAATCCACTTTCATACACAAATCCATATTTTATGTGGAATATAAAGGTTGGGTGGTTTTTTGTGATGCCTGTTGGAGGTTTGTAGTAACAAAAACCTTATATAAAAATCCATTAAAAGGAAAAAAAGGGTAATATGACAGACGTTATATGCAAATTATCATTTTGCATGTAATCCTCTTATTTTTACCCATTTTTGTTAAAGAATATATAAATACCGCTTTGGAGACTTTGTGATATTGTGAAGAATATCTAAACAAACATAAAGCACATTTTAATATTTAATGCCTTTCTTTTTATTTATAAAAATTAAAAAACCTTTTTATATATATATATATATATATATATATATATATATATATATATATTAGTATTAGCCTTTTTATAGAACCTGTTATCGCCTTTGGCCTTTTAGCATGTTATGAAGCTTTAAATAGTTATGTAAATTATCAAATTTGTCACCACTGTTCTTAGCATTGAATACTGTGACATTGCCAAGAAACATGAAACATGACTATTTCATAAAAATAAAAAAAATGCAGTATTTTAAATTTGAGTCTTTTTGAAGAACCAGTTTTCATTTTTGCATTTCAGTATATTATGCAGGTTTAAATAGTAATTAAAATTTCTAAAGAAAGCATATTTTATTTTTTATTTTTTTCTGAAATTTCAAAAAATAACATAATAATTACTTAAAAATTGGAGAAAGTTATTATCGCCTTGAGCTTGAAATGTAAATTATCAAATTTGTCCTAAAAATGTATATTTTCTAAAATGTAGAACTCGTATGTATATTTTTATATATAATGATGTACACCACATAGTAACAAAAAAACAATACAGCATTTTTTGCAATTTGTGCATAAGATTTGTTGTGATTTGATGTGCAAAGTGAGTTCATATTGATTTATTTACTGTTTATCCATCAATACCGAATTGAACTGCAATTTATTTCCTGTTTTTTTTTGTAGCCCGGATAGTGAAAAGCAAGCAGTGGTGTGAGATGTCCCCGTGTTCAGAGGGTGAGATCTGCGGACTGCTCTTCAATCGCTCCGGATGGACCTGCACCAAAGGCGGAGGCCGCATTAAAACCGTCACGGTCAGACACGTTCTAAATATCTGTAACATTTAATTTAATCCCTTAGTTGATGCAATGTTGCATCATTCATACCACCTGTGTTTCATCTCACGTTCTAATGACTCATTAACCAACATTATTCTTTATATAATGCTTAGCAGATCATTAGTTAATGAGCATACATATAAATACTGTAGAAACCTCATTAAAGATTTTAAATATTCATATACATTTCTATTTTAATGTATTGTACATCAGCAGCTGATCTGTTTTGCAGTATGTAATGTTTGCTCATTATGCATTAATGAAAGTTATTATGCAAGGGTTAATGTAGAGTCAGTCTATCATTATTGCGAAATAAACCCTGACGGGGTGATCAGGACCGTAAGGTGACATGTAGGGGGTCTTATATTACCCTGAACGTGTTTACTTTGTGATAATTACCATCTGACTGTACGGTATTTATGTAAATGGACATCTGAGTTGTAATTATTTTATTATGTGAGAAGAAAGACACCTCAGAGTGATGAGAGACATAAAACTAGCACAGTGAATTAGTTGCCTGAGACAAGAGTCAATTATAGTTTAATGGTTCTTATGCTAAAATATTTGATGGCAGAATGCAGCGATTGACCAATCAGAATTAAGTATTCCACGGAGCAGTGTGCAAAAAAGTAATACATCCTTTTTAGCACAGGTTGTTTTCACTAAATCCACCCATCATTGCTCAGGTGTTTTACTTTTAGTATAATAGAATATGACTTCTTTTTAGACTTTGTTAGAATATAATCTATAACTATTTGCTTTTTTGTAAATAAGATTCTGTCTTGGTGCAAACAGTACCTTTTTTAAACCCCTGCTGTCTCATTTTTTACCCATTTTTATTAAAAAATATATAAATACCATTTTTAGAACTGAAGACTTTGTGATATACTTGTCATGAATTATCTACAAAAAGCACATTTTCTTTTTTTTTTTTCTTTTTTTTTTTAAGAATTAATATTTTTATTCTGCAAGAATGCATTAAATACAGTGACAGTAAAGATTTTAACATTGTTACAGTACAAATTTATTTTATTTTTTCAATAAATGCTGTTCTTTTGAATGCTCTATTCATCAATGAATCCTGAAGACTCATGGTTTTCACAAAAATATTAAATAGCACAACTGTTGATAATAATTAGAAATGTTTCTTGAGCAGCAAATTGTCATGGTTATGCTACTGTGCTGGAGCAAGGAATGCGGAGCATGCAGGGAATTGCGATAAAGAGACTTTAATATTCTTACACAGGGATACAAGACAGACAGGAACACATGTAGCACTCGTTGACGTACAATACCGGACATTAGACTCAGGGACACACAGGGCTTAAATAATCAAACTAAACTTGATAATAACCAAACACATCTGGACACAAATGAAGCAATAATCAAACTAAACAAGAACAGGAAACTCCAAATATGGGCACAAGAGGGAGGGAAACACAAGACAAAACACAACACGCCTGACATGACGCCCCCCTCTGGAAGGCGCGTCCTCGCGCCGTACAACATCCAACGAGGAGGGGGTGTGGGCACTCTGGAGGCCCCTCAAGACAGCCACGGGACGCCAGACCTCCACGAGCGGGGCCCGTTCCGCGACCCATGGCAGATCAGGCAGTTCAGGAAGCCATGGTGGTGCAGGGAACTCAGGAGGCCATGGCTGGACGACCTCCTTAGCCTTGGCCTCGTCCCTCGGCCCGGCCACTACAGCCGGAGCCCTATTACCCTGCCACAGGAATAATTTACATTTTAATAAATTACATTTTAAAATATATTCAGATAAAAAAATATTTAACAATAATAGTGTTTTTACTGTATTTTTATCAAATAAATGTAGCCTTGGGTGTTAAAATGTTTGAATGCCATGTTTATTTAGTGAAAATAGCCTGTGCCTAAAAAGTATTAGCAGGTATTTCATAAGAAGACTTGCCTATATCAGTATCAGCCATCCTTTGCCGTTTTATTTTGTGCATCCGGCATGAATTAGAATTTGAATTTAGATTCAAATTGGAGTGCAGTGTCAGAAAAGTGTAGAGGATGAAAATTTCACCCTAACAGGCCCCTACTTGTGTGAGTGGCTGTACAGGAGGTGCATTGAGCTCTGATGTGATTCTTTGTTTGTAATGCTTTGCTACATCACAGGCATAAGTGCTGAGCTCAGGGGGTGTTTGGGCCATGCTGACCCTGCAGGCTCCTGCCCCATAATGTCTTGAGTCATTCTGTTTTTTTGAGTTGCTTTGCACAAAATGACAAGTAGCAATTATGCTGAATTAGAGGGTGTTTTTGGAAAGAAAAAAGCGATATAGGGGAAACGAGGCTGCATATTAAACGAGTGCGACTCTGCTGGGGTTAGAGGGTTGTGCCATTCAGCCAGAGTAGCTGAAATCATTCATGTGTTACAAAGGGCTTGAGTTTTCATGGCTTTGTGCATATTTATGACTTAATTTGCTACGTTCGCATGCATGCCTGTGCTTTTTTGTGTCTGCATGTTCGTTTAAAGTCAACATAAACTCAGGATTGACCCTGTTTACTTTTATTGTACATGATTCATCAGTCATACATCATTTTTGTGAAATAAAATAAACATGAACTTATTTTATTCAACTAGTTGCCAAGACAGCATTCTTTATTTTAATATCGATGTACCAAAATAACAATGAAATAAGACAGAATATACATATTAAAGTAAATAAAAATTTATGAATGAAAAAATAAACTAAATACTAATCCTAAATACTTTAAAAAATAATCCTATCTTACATTTGTTTTGTAGAGTATCTTTATATTCAATGCAAATGGCATTTCAAGTTGACTTTAAGGTTATCTTTATGTGTTTTTCTCAGGTATCTTCTTTCTTTCCTTCTGTCTTATCTCTCTTTCTCTGGGCAACTTCCAAATTGCATTTTGCACATTTGAAGGGCACTGCAGAAAAAAGACACTCTTAGTGGGCCCTGTTAGAGACCATTAGAGAAGCGTACATGCAAAGAAAAGTGTTTTGTCCTTTATGATCCCATGATCCTACATTGCACAATTATATTTAAAGGAATAGTTCACCCCCCAAAAAAAAAAATAGCTGAAATATACTCGCCATCAGGCCATCCAAGATGTAAATGAGTGTTTGTTCATCTGAACACATTTGAAGAAATAGCAGTTCATGACTTGCTCGCCAATGCATCCTTTGCAGTGAATGGGTGCCGTCAGAATGAGAGTCCAAACAGCTGATAAAAATATCACAATAATCCACAAGTCATCCTTGCCACTCCAGTCCATCAGTTAATATCTTGTGAATCGAAGAGCTGTGTGTTTGTAATAAATCCATCAAGACATTATAATAGCCAAAATATGAATCCATAATAATGCTTCTTTCAATGAAAAAGTCCATCCCCTGTTGTTGTCCTCTCACATCAAAATCCACCAACATATTTGTTTAGAACTGTTTTGGACCATTTTAGCTTGTAAACAGTGCTTGATCTGAGCATATTTCTCTACAGATTCAGATAAGATGTCTTTTTCACCGGAGAGGCAATTTTATGGACAGAGGACTTGTTATTTCACTCAAGGCCTATATGGGAGATAATCTATCCTTTGTGTGTTCTTTCTGTGCATATTTTATGTTCATTTTTGTTTTTATCAGGCACCTCATGAAGAGGAAATATTTTGCACAAAAATGTGTTTTGCTGTAGTAATCTTAACATCTACAAGTATCATTTTTGCTGCTACGTTATCAAGGTAACATTCGTGTTCATAATGAGTGGCAGTGATGTATGCCTTGCGTTGTTTTTTCAATATCCACTTATAAGACTCACAGTACTTGAAGTGTTCTGCCCTTGGAAATGAGTCTGCTGTAGTGATGCTCACTTTCCAATGGAATTCGCCCTCCCTCTTTCTTACCATCCTTCTTGTGTGTCTGTCTGTCTGCTCACTAACGCTTGTGCATGGGTTAGTGTGTGTGTGTGTGTGTGTGTGTGTGTGTGTGTGTGTGTGTCTAATCTCTGTGTGTGTGTGTGTGTGTGTGTGTGTGTGTGTGTGTGTGTGTGTGTGTGTGTGTGTGTGTGTGTGTGTCTGTGCCCGCAGCCTTGTGTCTCTCAGCCTGGGGCAGCTGCCGCAGATTTCATGCCCCTGTTTCCTGCACCATATAATCTAGTCTGACAGCAGAGAGGAGTTTGCATGGGAGTTGTTTACTTATATGTGTGTGTATTGAGTTGAAACGTGTCTGTGTGTATGTGCAGATGTTTACTTCTGTGCATGATTATGGATAAGTGTCCATTTGCGTGTGATTGCATTTAGGGTGTATGTGTGTGTGTGTGTGTGTGTGTGTGTGAGAGAGAGAGAGAGCATGTGTATCCTTTTAGAATGACTCTTTTTACGGTGGACTGTGTTACAGTGTCAGCAGAGGCAGTTTTCGGCAGATTTGTGACAGCTATTCTTAGGTGGAGAAGGATATAGATATGCTTCTGGAAACGTGTTATGGCCGTTATTGTGAGGTCTATCAGGAAATTAGGTAGATTGTATGATTACAAAGTGAAGGAGATGGTTCATAAATAAGAGGATGTGGAATAAAAGGGTTGTGCTTCCTAATAAAAGTTGCAGTTGCTGACCTATATGGGTTTTTCAATGGCTGATGGTGATCTAGAAAGCAGGGCAGTCAGTGTGTTGCTGATATATTCATAATACGTTTTAACCCTATACAGCCTACAGTATCATATTTGATATGTGAATTTATAAGGCCTCCAAATTATCAGAAGAATAAAATCTTAACCGAAAACCTGTTGTACACAATCATGTCTTCTGTCAGCTGATTGATTGTTTGTGCCCTTTTAGTAAGTAAAAGCCCTTTTCGTATCATTCTAGACATGTAGCATGTTTGCCATAAAATCTGTAATGATTTTTAGAAAGTAAATGCCAGGATAACCATTACATTTTTAGTAATATTTAAAGATGAACTGGACTGAAGCAGATTAGGTTGACTTGATTATCCATAGATTGTCTTTTAGAAAAAATCATGTTAAAATTTATCAAATATTATACATTAGGCTTTTATCAGGCTTTTGCCCCCCTCAATCATCATTGTATTGTATGCTTCATAGAACAATAAAACATAATAAAGAGTTTTGGTCATAAAACTAAACTAAACTAAGTGACAACAGATATGTATATGCTTTTAAGTAGTCTGCTGTATACAGTTATAAAATCTTGTTGATTTACACTACCACCTGTCAGAGTTTAATCTTAAAGGGATAGTTCACCCAAAAATGAAAATTTGATGTTTATCTGCTTACCCCCAGGGCATCCAAGATGTAGGTGACTTTGTTTCTTCAGTAGAACACAAACAAAGATTTGAACTCAAACCGTTGCAGTCTGTCAGTCATATAATTTCAGTCAATAGGACCCACAGCTTTGAGAGATAAAAAAACATACACAGACAAAACCCAATTAAACCCTGCAGCTTGTGACGATACATTGAGGTCTAAAGACACGAAAACGATCAGTCTGTGCAAGAAACTGAACCAACCAACCAAATAGTGTGGTCAGGACATTTTCAAGGGGTCTTGTATCACCCTAAAGGGGTTTATTTTATGCTGAAGACCAGCTGACTGTAGATAATTTCATGCTTAACAAATAAAATAAATAAGGGGGCAAGAAATATTGATTTTGAGTTTTATTATTTTATGTGAGAAGAAAAAGACCACGAAGTGGTTTGAGAAAAATGAAACTAGCACAGCTATGTAGGAAATTGGTTGCTTGTAATATCTGGAGAAAGCTATCCATTAGCATTGCCATTCATCTCAGTGGCAGCTGTGCAGCTAAAATACAAGTCTATTTCATAGCTTTCCAAAAAGTAAAACTATTGTATTAAAATATTATCAATATATATGTTGTTGGCAACAGTTCTTTATTTTTTGTCAGAATACACAGCTTATTTTGAATTGCTGTCATTCTAACCAGCCAAACCTATTTTGTCACGATTTACCAATCAGAATTAAATATTCAAAACATTTTATGACTCTTCTGTTGACAGACTTTCTAAACTTTAATAGCAACTTCTCATAAATCCAGTCAACATATGCGTGTATGTCACAGATTGCAGTGGGACTGAATCTGTGCATGTTGCAATTTATAACAACATTGCATTGCGTTTGTGTAACAGAATTGCCGTATTCATGCAAAGATGAATACTGAATAGCAAATGCATCATGGAGTGGCAGAACCACAGCAACAGACGGAGCAGAAAGCACAGAGTGCAGTGTTTTGTAGGCTTGAGTCCAAAAAACGTGTGCAAACAGAGTGTGTTTATGTCTTTTATATGTGCGTTCACATGCTTCGCACCTGCAACTTTCCTATATTCAGCCCTCCCAGCGTGCAGGGGATTCAGACAGAGCCAGGTTCTGACCCGCTAATGGAGTTAGCATATGCAGCACGCTGAATCCCTGCCAGGCATTAATACAGATCACTCACGAGGGCCCCTAAACACGCTGGCCATTTGTCTTCACTAGTGAACTGCTGAAAGGTTCAAATTTGCCATAGTCTCGAGAGCCCACTGCTTTGGCATGTCATGCGCTGTGGAGATATTCACAGAGATGGATATGAATCGGAAACAAAGAGAACGAGAGTGCGAATACTTAGCGAAGCTGGGGAAGAAGGGCTTGAGAGTGGGTGGGCCGCTTGTGAACTCTGTCCGGTTACAAACCACTGAGTCATGCTGTCATGCCATTTATAGTGCCTGTGAAAACATAATGCTCTTGTAGGAACCAGGAAGTTCCCAAGGAAGAGTCATTGGAGGCCTTTGCGGAGGTTTTCTCTGTCAGCTTTTATTTAGCTTCTCTGCATGAGCGTGGATTTGGTTAAAGATAACATGCAATTAAAATTAAACCGGTTTACTTTATTACCGATAAAAACATCTGTCATTGTTTATTCTCCCTCATGTCGTTGAAGAACCTAGGTCTCACAGGTTTGGAATGACTTCAGACATAAATCATGATCATATACTTCATATTTTTAATGCATGTTTCATGGTTTATTGTGAATAATGCATTTTATTACAACAAGAATAAAATAGTCTTTGATCTAAATGTCTTCCTCTGACATCATTTTTCTGACAAAAGCCAAATAGCTATTTCAACTGATTTAAATTGATGCCACAGGAAGAGGAATTCCTGAATTGCAATTTAAAGAAATTCAGCATAGGCAGTTCAATTATTAAATGCATCAAATTTTGTTTAAGTTTAAATAAATAAATAATTTATTAAATAATAAATATCTAAACTACAGTAAATAATAATATAGTATTTCATTTATCTATTTATTGTTCCATCTATCCTTCTGTCTGTCTGTGAGGACTTTATACCTTCAAACATTTTAAGTCCAGCAAGTTATGAATTTCTTTGAATTCGGCTTCATTTTAATCTACCATTTAAATTCAGATTGCAATTCTGCATTGTGTTTGGTACCTCAATTTAAATTAAGTTCAAATTTAATTTAAAAGACATTCCCAATGCAGTTTTCAGTGTAACACAACCCTGATGTGCAAATGTGGAATTAAGAGTAAAATGCTTGCTACAATCACATGGTTTCTTAAAATGGTATTTTCTGCAAAATCCAGACAATTTTACATTGCAGTTTCCCCAGCTGGTATATAACGTGAACCCTCATTCTAGAAAGTTTTTTTCTCGCTGCCGTTGCCTTAGGCTTGTTCACTGAGGCATTATTTCCCTGTTCTTTATTTTTCTAGTTTCTGTAATGCTGCTTTGAAACAAATTGTATAATTATAAGCTATACTATTATATTGAAAGAAATATATATATTTAAGTCAAACACCAAAAAGAATGTGAATTCCCCTCCAATTGTGCAAGCTTCTCTGTGATTTATTTTTTTTCTTCCTTTTTGACGGCGTGTCTCTCTCTGTCTTAATCTCTACCTCCCCACGGTTTCTTGTGGGTAATAGCATTGCTCTGTCACTGCACAGTCATCATTACCCAGAGGCAGGATGAAGGAGACGTGTAGAGGGAGGGAAAGAGCGACGGAGCGGTGCGGAGGAATGAGGCGATTGTTTTCAGCCAGCCGTTGTATCTAGGGAAGGGGCCGTCTCGGTGAGATCGGCTGCGACAGGGTCAGAGCAAACACGGCGTCTCATCCACGAGCCGTCTCCCCCGCTCCGCCTGCTCGCTTTCCGCTCACGTCCGCCTCCGTTTGCTCACGCCTGCACAGTTAGAGGCCACTAAATATCTGACACACTGGAGAATTGGCAATCCTTTGAGAGTCTGTACCCTTTTCAACCTCTCCCCTCTTCTTTTTATTGAATACATTTATGGAGCGGAGCGCGTGGCGCAGCGGGTCGCCTGATTTGATTCTGCTTCGCCTCATCCGTGGGGAGGAGGGCATCCAAATTCAGCTCCGTGGGTCCTCAAAGGGGCCTGTGTGACACAGCGGTGTGTGCCTTTATTCGTAATTGAGAGAAATACATTAGTCGAGTGCCAGCGTGGGGTGTTTTTTGTAATTGAAGTGGCAAGGTGTTGGCAAAAAAGAAAACACCCTTACTCTCAGCGGAGTGATGCTAGGAAAGCTATCTAACTTGTTATCTGTCATCGCAGGCTGTGATTTTATAAAGCCTAGCACTGATACGGTTTTGTTTCTTATGATATAATTATATTCACAAATCAAATTTTTTATTGTTAGCATGATTGTTTTGCATTCGGCCCTTGTGATGAAAGGCTAATTTTGTTTTGTTTTTTGTTATTGTTGTTTTAGTTTTGCACCTGTTCAATTGTGCATAATCACCGAATAATTAACTGAAAGCTCATGATTCCTTGTCAACAAACCTCAAACACCACTTCAAAAAGTCACCGCAAAAGAGTTTTACAAACCAAACTGATGAGGGACCTTTTTCTTTTCATTTTTTTCTCAAACTTACTTGAAATTACATACAATTCTTGGGAATTAAATCTCCTTAAGTCTTAAAATGATGATGATTATCAGTGTTCTTTATGCAGTCTCTAGCATTTTTACAAGAACAAAGTGTGTTTTACTGTATATTAGAAGTGCTTTCACATCATATAGATAGCTACCTTATTTTATAAAGATAATTAATTGTATGATTAAAAAAAGAAGTCATTTTATGCAGATTTTGAAGTAAGTTTAGTTGCTATTTGAGTTATCTCTCTTTCGAGTTACTAAAATAGAAATTCACAAGTCATAAATATTTGTAGTGAGACATTTGTAACATGAAACTTTGATTTTTCCAGGAAAAATAAAGCAATAGTTCCCTCATCTCGTTCCAAATCCTTTGTACATATTCCCTTTTGAGCACAAAAGAAGAATGAAGAATTTTAGTAACCATTTTTGGTTACCATTGATGTCAAGAAATTTCTTAAAATATCTATGCAATGTATTTTAATTGTTATTGATAAAATGCTTTGTCAAATTACAAGCCCTAAATGTATTCATTGTTGCTCTATACCGATATTTAAATTCTTGTCAAAAGTTACTCATTAAGTCAAATAAATCATACAAACTTGATATATCGGGACCAAATGTGTACATCTGCGATGTCAAAACACAGGTTTGATTGAAAAGCCCCAAACACATCCATGCGTTTAAATTATGTATCTGGTGCTCAAGAGATCGTTACGAGTAATTGCCTTATCAAAGCTGCCTCTAATCGATATCAAAATGTTTCCGTTTATTTCCGAGCAGAGAGAATGAATGCTGCACAACACTGGCAATTACATCTAAATGTGCCATTTCTGTTCATTTAGCTGGTCGACAGATACAGATTGCCTTGTTAAGGTTTGAGTGAATTAAACACACGTTCTGTTCTTTGAGTTTTCTTAGCACGCATCGTTTCTTGATTTCATAAAACTCTCCTCCTCCGCCGCCTCTCCCTCTTGAAATGATTCTTTTATGTTTTTGGCCTCCTCTCTTTCGCGTTAGAAGCCCCTCTCAGCCAGCCGCCCCGTCACTTAGACCACGTTTAGGCCATTTTCCATCTGAAGGATTGCCAGGGTTTCTTTGAACTATCGTTTTTGCATCCCACATGCAGCGCTTCACATTTCTCTGAGGAATATTTCGGAGATGTTTGCTGCGGGTCTATCAGGCCGTGATCAGAGGATGTCTCATATTGTCCTTCTTCTTTGAGGCCCCCGCTACCGTGTTGGAATTTTTTTTGAAGACGTATTAGCATACCATGACTAGAGACTACGCTCTTCTACTACAGGATAACCAACAGGATGAAAAATTGATTCAAAACATCTTCCAAAGAAGGTGCTTTCAATAATGCATTTGTAGTGATTGAGACCGTGATATTTCAAAGAATTCCAATACCAAGAGATGAACGCATGCAGCTGCGATGGGAATCTAGATTTTTTCTTTAAAGACTTTTTATAGTTCATGCATGTATATGAATCTGTTAATTTATTAATTTCTTTATTCATTCTATTAACACTCTTTGTCACAGGAGCCGTGCATCGAGCAGAGAACAAAAGAAAAAACACATGAAAGCCAGAGAAACACTCTCACTCCATTGTGACCTGGGCTCCCACAGGCGGCTGGCTTGAAAAGCGCATATCGCACCAGGGAATCTAGTTTCTTTTGAAATTAATTTCATTGAGATGCTTGATAAAGCCTGAGAAATGTCTCCTAACTATTCGCTGACTCGCGTTTAGCAGTCATTTTCAAAGGCTGCTCCATCAATATATGCTATATTACCCATCAGGTTCGTCCCTGCGGTTTGCCAGTGATTTATAATTGCCTTAATTGCTCCTCTCGCAGCCACTGGAGGAGATTAATCAATCCTTAAATTCAAAATCCAGCCGAGGCCAGTCGGAGAAACGGCCCTCGCCGCCTCCCGCAAAAGGGCGCGTATCGCTTTTAATTCGTAGCCGTGCCTGCTGTTACCGTGGAAATGGAGACTAACGTGAGTGTGTTAATGCATGTCTCCCACAGTTACAAAATCACTAATCCCTGCCTAAACGACATGAGGTTGAACGGCCGCACTCTTCCAAATGCCTTCCTTAGGCCTGTTTCACACATCAAGTGTCTGAGGAGCATATGTACAGTAGAACTGCAGAGAAATTCAATTGCAATGCCTAGCATTGTGCTTTCACGTGGTAAATTGCATAAATAAACATCAGTGCGTGTATCTTAAATGTACAATAGTATGTTTTTGAATTAAAAACAACTCCTAGATTAATAAAGGCAGTGAATGAAATAAAAATGTTGCTCATTGTTAGTTCATGAAGCTCAATGAATTATTTAATGGTACAAACTGATCCTTATGCCTCACCACATTAACATTTTCCATTAAACAGTGATGATCTGATCTTTTTAAAGTGCTAATTCAACCAAAATATGAATTCTGTCATCATTTAGTCAGCCACATGTTGTTTCGAACCTGTATTACCTGTAGGAAGATATACTGGAAAATATCTGGGGTCAGTGAGGTCCAGTGTTATTTGGACCCTGTAGATGTTCAACTTTTGTGTCCTTCGGAAGAAAGAAATTCATGCCGGTTTTGGAGGATTATCGAAAGATAACAGAATTTTCACTTTCTGTTGAACTGTTGCTATAATAAGTAATTATACGATTAGCATTATGTAATTAATTTATATATGTATTCTATACAGTGCCATTCAAACGTCTGTAAAATAGTTTTTGAAAGAAAGCTCTTATGCTCGCTAAGGCTGCATTTATTTGATCAGTAAAAAATACAGTACAAACAGTAATATTGTGAAAAATATACAGTGTAATTTAATCCTTTGATACAAAGCTGAGTTGCATCATTACTCCAGTCTTCTATATCTTCAGAAATCATTTTAATATGCTGATTTGCTGCTCAAGATACATTAATTATTACCAATGTTAAAAAACAGTTGTACCACTTAATATTTCAGTGGAAGATCAAGATGCGTTTTTTCAGGTTTCGTTGATGAATAGGAAGTTCAAAAGAACAGCATTTATTTGAAATCAAAATCTTTTGTAACATTATAAATGTCTTTGATCAATGTAATGCATCCTTACTCAATAAAACCATTAATTTAACAGTAGACATTTGAATTTAATATTCATTTAAACTGGCTGTAAACTCTTATTATGGGGGCAGAAAGAAATATGTGCAACAGAATGTCTGAAACAGGCCTTGTCGTTTCCTTCAGTTATCTTGTTGCATCGCTAGTGAGGATGGGATGGGGCAGTTTGTAAAGATAACAGAGCTGTATTTACTCTGAATTTAGAGAGTAAATAGTGTTGCTGTTAATAATATTGTTTCCGTTAAGCACTTTTTACCTCCTGCGACGCTAGCACCTGGAGCAGTAGCATCATTTGCGCTAATGATAGCTAATCCGCTCAATTAGCAAAGTACACATTTGTAATCTGGGCCTCTCTGCTAGCAGGCAAGTTTACATACTCTTCATCTTCCTCTTGCAGACTAATGCCCTACGACATTCACAGTACTGTGGCGGCACACAATCCCCTGTGGTAACACGCTAACTGAGGAGCTGTTTCAGCCGATTGTTTGCAGACACAAGAAATGGCTCCACATCCCTGTCGCTCGCTTTCTCACTCACTCTCGTTCTGCCTCCTTCCTACTTTACCACAGGAGACCGCATTCACCTTTTTGGCCCATTAATTAGCATGAACAGTTAATAGTGCCTCCTACAATGGCTGCCTCAGCAGTTTTTCCTTAGAGTTGGTATCACCAAATCAATATCAAGTCGGGCATAAAGCACTAGAGAAACTCAGTCGTAAGAAGCAGGCTTGTGCGGTCATGGTTGCTTCTCTTAGTGATTTTTCTGTTAGAAGCAAGCCATCCCTGCACCAATATGCATAACATAGTGTGATTTTGTTTTCTGTGCTTTATGATCGTCACATTCATTTTTAGATAGTACAATATGCCACCAGTAAGACCAGATTTTGGTCACAACTGACAGCATTGACAAGAGGTTTTACTTTTAAATGAAGTGCAAAAATTGTGTTTCATAAGTAAAAATCCCATTGCTTTTCTCCATAGGGGAATTTATAAAACAGACCTTCTTTGAGTTACAAGGTTGTCAGTAGATGGTTTTTGCTTTTGTTAAAACCAACTTTTTTCTTTTTAATAATCATGTAGAATTCCAAGTGAAAAATTACATTACGCATGATTCTGCAGAGAATCTCCACCAATCGGAGAATCTCAACCAGCAAGCTGAGCCAAAGGAACCGCCCACCGTATTATGATTATGAGTGCATCTCAATAAATTAGAATGTCGTGGAAAAGTTCATTTATTTCAGTAATTCAACTCAAATTGTGAAACTCGTGTATTAAATATATTCAATGCACACAGACTGAAGTAGTTTAAGTCTTTGGTTCTTTTAATTGTGATGATTTTGGCTCACATTTAACAAAACCCCACCAATTCACTATCTCAACAAATTAGAATATGGTGACATGCCAATCAGCTAATCAACACAAAACACCTGCAAAGGTTTCCTGAGCCTTCAAAATGGTCTCTCAGTTTGGTTCACTAGGCTACACAATCATGGGGAAGACTGCTGATCTGACAGTTGTCCAAAAGACAATCATTGACACTCTTCACAAGGAGGGTAAGCCACAAACATTCATTGCCAAAGAAGATGGCTGTTCACAGAGTGCTGTATCCAAGCATATTAACAGAACATTGAGTGGAAGGAAAAAGTGTGGAAGAAAAAGATGCACAACCAACCGAGAGAACCGCAGCCTTATGAGGATTGTCAAGCAAAATCGATTCAAGAATTTGGGTGAATTTCACAAGGAATGGACTGAGGCTGGGGTCAAGGCATCAAGAGCCACCACACACAGACATGTCAAGGAATACAGGCTACAGTTGTCGTATTCCTCTTGTTAAGCCACTCCTGAACCACAGATAACGTCAGAGGCGTCTTACCTGGGCTAAGGAGAAGAAGTGGACTGTTGCCCAGTGGTCCAAAGTCCTCTTTTCAGATGAGAGCAAGTTTTGTATTTCATTTGGAAACCAAGGTCCTAGAGTCTGGAGAAAGGGTGGAGAAGCTCATATCCCAAGTTGCTTGAAGTCCAGTGTTAAGTTTCCACAGTCTGTGATGATTTGGGGTGCAATGTCATCTGCTGGTCTTGGTCCATTTGTGTTTTTTTTAAAACCAAAGTCACTGCACCTGTTTACTAAGAAATTTTGGAGCACTTCATGCTTCCTTCCGCCGACCAGCTTTTTAAAGATGCTGATTTCATTTTCCAGCAGGATTTGGCACCTGCCCACACTGCCAAGAGCACCAAAAGTTGGTTAAATGAGCATGGTGTTGGTGTGCTTGACTGGCCAGCAAACTCACCAGACCTGAACCCCATAGAGAATCTATGGAGTATTGTCAAGAGGAAAATGAGAAACGAAACCAAAAAATGCAGATGAGCTGAAGGCCACTGTCGAAGAAACCTGGGCTTCCATACCACCTCAGCAGTGCCACAAACTGATCACCTCCATGCCACGCCAAATTGAGGCAGTAATTAAAGCAAAAGGAGCCCCTACCAAGTATTGAGTACATATACTGTAAATGAACATACTTTCCAGAAGGCCAACAATTCACTAAAAATATATATATTTTTTTTATTGGTCTTATGAAGTATTCTAATTTGTTGAGATAGTGAATTTGTGGGTTTTTGTTAAATGTGAGCCAAAATCATCACAATTAAAATAAAAAAAAAAGACTTAAACTACTTCAGTCTGTGTGCATTGAATTTATTTAATACACGAGTTTCACAAATTGAGTTGAATTACTGAAATAAATGAACTTTTCCACGACATTCTAATTTGAGATGCACCTGTATGTACAGTAGTCAACATTTGAAGTGGATCAAAAAAGTTCATCAAATTTGTCCTAAGGCAAGAATGGGTATTGTTTTGGTTTTAGGACAACTTTGATGAAAGGTTTTGATCCACTTCAAATGTTGACTACAATATTTAGACACACTATTATTTGGGCATACAATATATATAGTAGGGATTTTGATTTTCAATTTCGAACACAGCAATAGAGCCATTTTCCTTATGTTCTCGAATGACTTTAATATTTTTATGCGTAATATGCATATTTTGCAATAGACTCAACATATATTGGTTCTGTTTTGCATAATCATCTTTAAATAAATAGTTTTGTATTTCTCCATTGTTTTTAGTTTGTCATTCGCAATGTTGCATGACTTTGTAGCTCTTTCCCTCATTAAACACAATCTTTACAAATATGTTTTTGTTTCAAATCAAAATTTGGGTAACACTGTAGATTAGAGAGCACTTCACTATTAAATATAGTTCCTTATTACTAGCATATTTGGCTGTTTATTAGTACTTACGAAGCACATATTAGTATTCTATAATGACCACATTCTAGATCCATTAACCCTAAACGTAACTACCACAAACAACTACCTTGCTTGCTACAGTATCAACACACAGCAAATTAGGAGTTATATAAACTTTTAGTTAATATATGTTCCATAATATAAAGTGTTTCCAAAATTTCTAATGTTGTGATTCTCTTCCTAGCTGGCTGGTTGGTTTGGTTCATGGCTTGTAGTTCTCAAATGAAGACCCAAAGGGAAAAATTAATGGGAAAAAATAGTTCCTAAACCAAGGCTGCTGAAAAAGTGGACAGGCACTGTTGCACTCTATTGTATCAGCCATAAAGCCAAATTAGCATTTGTTGGCAATGTTCTGCATGGAAAAAAATGAAATTGGACTTCTGGGAGTCTAATGTGGCTGCCCAAAAAAGGGATTTTGTGGAGTAACCAAGGTAATTTCTTATTGTTTTATTATTTATTTGAGCTTCAGAACAGTATTATAAAGAGGAAACACAACTTGTTGCAGAAGAGTAAACAAAATAAATTGCCAAATGCATAAAAAAACAATAAATTATAGAAGTATTATTGTGAAAACAGATGCATTAAAAAATAATAAATAAAAAAGCACAATCGTAATGTCCTGCAGGGATCTTAATGAACAATGTATTTATCTTGCATATCATGCAGACAGGCTAATTCTACCAACTGCACTTTTTAGTTCTTCAACAAACACTGGAGGACTGTGGCTCAAACTTTCAGACACTTCATCTGGGGCTGAGATTCATCGCCAAGGCAATTAACCCGCTGTCGATCATGTCACAGCAAGCAATCAAAGATAATTCCCAAAGTTTGTCTCAGACTGCAAAACTGTGGCAAAAACCAGTAGCGCACACTAAGCTTACGTGATAACGCTCTCAGAATTCTCCTCACATCTCCAGGAGAGAGAAGAATGCGTCTAGGATCTTGAAAAAGAGAAATTGGAAAAAATCAAATCAAAAAGCTTGCAGCTAGTTGCAGGATTGTCTTGTTTACTTTCGCTGTTCTTGTTGTTTTCATTTAACAATGCAGCATGAGTGCTTAGCATTTAGATGACATGTTTGAGGAGAGGTGCAGCAGATCAGATGCACTGCGTGAAGGGTTTCACAGATAGCGCCAGACTTCCAGGGCGGAGAGGCATACGGGCAGGCGGGCACTGGAAAAAGCAGCTCTACATAGAATCACGGCCACTGTCAACACCATTGTGAATGACACGGTGACGAGCCAATCAGCACGGGTGCCAACGAGCGGCTTAGAGAGCCTTCTGCATGCCAATGAGTGTAGCAGGTCCAAGATCCACGAGCTTGCCAATGAAGGACTCAAAGTCTTGAGGGGTTAAGAGGTTTTTATAAACATTGAACGAGCAAGTGGAAAGTTGGAAGTTTCTTCAACTTGATCTGAGAGTAAAGACTTCAAAAAAAAAAAAAAAGCCCTGTGAAGTGCAGAATACAGGACTGGCTAATTTGAGGAGCTTTGAGAGTATGAACCAGACAGCAGAGGACCTGAATTAACAATGTTAGCAGAGTTGAGAGTGTTGCAGACAAGCAGTGCTGGGCAGTGACTAACTATTATTTATTCTTTTATTTTATTTAGGAAGGGTCATACTCATAGATTTTCTGTCTTACAGAAACTTCAGAAAAGCTTTTTTTAATTATGTTGGTTTGCTTATTAACATGTTAAATATGATGCCAATCATAAAGGACAACTTGCTTTTATGAAATGTGCTATATACATAAATTTGCCTTGCCTATAATCTCAAAACACATACCACTGATCAGTTAACATCATAAATTAATTAAAAAAAAAATAAACAATTAAAGGAACCAACATGTTTCAATTAATCTTTTTTTTTAAATGGTGGGAAATCACAATTTGCACATTTAAACCACCTCTTTACTCTGAACTTTACTCTGAGCCTTGGTAATATTTTCCACACAATCTCTTAGTTTAGTGTTTTGCATTGATTTATTGTTTTTTTAATGAATTGCATTAAACTTAAATTACGAGATACTTTATTTTTGCATATTTGTTAGTCTTTGCACTATTGCTTAACCATGGAAACAACTTTTTTTTTTAAATGCTGTTTTAGGTTATTAAAAAAATATGCAAAATGTAGTTATAGTTTATAGTTGAATCATATTATTTAATAAACGGTTCTTATTGAATAATGCTTTTTGTATGGAGTTTCTCAACCATTTGAAATCTTTTGCTTGACTGTAAAGTCAAGGGATGTATTTTTCATGTTATTTAGTAGAATTTAGTTATATAACACAGGTCTAATGAAATATCTGACCACTATTTCCTTTCCTTTCTTTTTTTTTTCAGCCTCTGCCCAAGGAGCCATCCTAAAGGACTTCAGATTGCCGTGAGGAGGTGAGTGGTGCTTCAGTAAGATTATTCTCTTATATTGCTCTGTTTGCTTTTCCTTAGTAAGCCATCATTGTCTCCAAATCTAATATTCAAAGACTGTGATCATCTAGCGAGCGGGTCCGAAGTAGAACAGCGACAAAACGCGCCAACCGACAAGAGTGCTATCACAGCGTTGGCTTTAAAGCAACATGACAGATACAGCGCACAGGTACAGAGGTGGAATAAGGCAGAGCAGAAATCGAGTGGAAATCTTATCATTTATCCAGCCAATTGTGCCCCGCCGGCGCTGATGAAGTTGTGTTAAGAGTGACGCACCTGATCAGCGGAAGGGCTAAAGCTGGATTAGAGGGCAGCTGGGGGCGCCGGTTTTGCCGCGGATCGAGAGATGAAGGGAGAAGATGATGTTGTGGGACGTGAGCTGAAACCCAAAATCCCTCGTGTTCTGCCTCAGTAGTGATTGCAGATGGCGAGATGGTAGCAAAGAAGGAGATACGGTTATATTTAACAAGATATATTTACATGCCAGCTGTTGTTTGTCTTTCCGTCATGCTTCAAGCGATTCCTAGTGAGTGTGCATGGCTTGGGAAAGACTGTAGATTCGCAGTGCAGAAGGACAACATGAAGACAGAAATTTCCATAAATGTATGTTAATCCTTGAGGCAATTAGCACCTGTCAGTTTCTCAGCAATAGCTTTCCGGTCTTTTCATTACACGGCAAAATAATATGCTGAATATTGTTCTAAAACCACCACCAACATAATTTTTCCTGTACTGAAAAGTGTCCTTTGGGAAACAATGCCTTTTCACGTCAGTGGTATTCCAACAGTCAGAGCTATATTTGAGTTGCACATGCCTTCATTTCTTTGAAAAGCACTTTATTAAAAAGCTAGTCATGAGGGAAGAATTTTTATTGAAAAGCTCCATTATAAAAGGGTCCAGAGTGAGCACTTAAGGAACATCTCAGAGGGAAGCTGTTGTGTAAGACTTCTGGGGAGGATTGTAGGCTTTGTGGCTCCGCGGTGGTTCTAGGAAATGAAATTCTGTATGGCGGTTCTGGTTCATGCCAGTGTTATCAACATTTCCAGCATGTTGCGTCCTCTAGCCTCAAGAGAACGTCGCGTGTATCGCAGGCAATCACGGGGAGATGGAGAAACAGCAAAGAGGGAGCGCCATGAATATTTACTTGGAGAGGAACTGAAATGTAGGAAATTGTGTTCTGATTACAGTGACGTGCATTAAAAATTGATTCGAGTAATTTGGGGAATGTCTGATTTACAAATCCCAATTGCGAGTTCTTTATGAATGATAAATTCTGGAGATTGTTCGCTAAGCAGCATTGAACTGATATGATTGATTTTTTTTTTTTTTTTTCTCTTACTCAAGGGTTCCCAAATTTACTGCTTTTAAAAATGAGATAATTGTATAATGTTTTCAATTTGCCTATTAAATTATGGGTAATGTTACTGTGTTTTGATAACTGACTGAATATTTAGCTTTGTGGAGATGAATGCGCAGTTGGCACGCTAAACACTAAAAGCCTGCTCCCTTTATAAAAGTTATTTTTTGGAAAAGAGATTTGTGTTAAAAAATAATACTTTAATTGTTCAAAAAAAAAATCACAGCTCACCTGTTTCAGAAGATGTTAGGAGATTTTAACATTTATGTTTTCTGTAGATAGTAAAAGCATGAAAAATGTATACAATTTTAAACTTTTCTTTAGCAGAAACATGACACTTGCAATGCTAGGGTCATGGGTTCGATTCCCAGACAATGTGTGAATTGATCACATGTATACAGTACTGGAATGCATTCATTCAATGTAAGCCACATTGGATAAAAGCATCTGTTCGGTGCATAAAAGTGTCATCAGTATTGCTGATGTGTATTGTAAAAATTGCTTGTAAACTATAGTGATCAGACAAATTACTGATGCAGAGTCTAATACTCAAGTCTAAAAGAAAATATATGATGTTCTACTTAAATCAAAAGATCCTTCACACTGTTCACACTTACAGTAAGAGTATATTTTCATTATATAAGTTGCCACGGGTGGGATTGTTCACCTTCAAACTTTTCTGAACTTTTAGAACTTTTTTCAGTTGTAAATGCCTGCTCATTATGACATTTTCCAGTGTTTTACCCACCATAAATGAATAGGTAACTATGGTAACCAGGTTTTTCTTTTCCTCTAAACCATATCCTTTTATGCCTCTATACTTATGTTTAACATTATTAAATGATTGTACATTTCTAGAATTGTCACAGAGGCTGTATGCTTATCGAGTGCCAGACTTTTTCTGAATATCAGTGTCTTTAAACCTTAAAAAGGCAAACAGCCATACATTCTGACAGGAAAGAGATTGAAGAAGAATGTAATGTATGTATTCAACCAGAAACTTGCATGTAAACAGAGAAAAATATTTCTCCTTGAAGAAGTAGACTTTTGATGTTTTAAGTCTCAGATGCTGTATGGTTTGTTTTTCTTCCAAATTTAATTGGGACTCGAGTCTAAGTTTCAGAATCAAGTTCACTTTAAAAATAAGTCTTGGCAGCCATTACTTTAACAAGCGTCAAATTAATTTAGCAAATTTAACTTCATTTATTAAGTTATATGATATTCAACTTTTATATACTTTTATTATATATATAATTTAAGTTGAAATGACTTGTGCAGCCATGCTTAAAAAATTAAGGCAGCAACTGAACGTTTTAATTGCAATAGGTGGAATTTTTTTTTTTTTTTACAGTGTTTGTAATTTAATTTAGTGGGGGTTTTTAATGAAGTATTTTCAATAAACTGGCTTAACCGTTCACAGATTCTTCAGTGAATCAATGTCAGTCAACTCACTGGTCAAAATGTGCACAAACCCTGAACAGTGTGAGATTTTCTATGCAGAATATCATAACTACTACAGCAACAAAGCACAAAAGAGAGCTTAATTACGCACTTTGATTAAAACAGAGCAGAGAACTCTACTAAAGCGTGATTGTATTTAAAATAACTGAATATCTTAGCAGGACACCAGCTCGGAGGAAACAATGCTGATTAGTGTGCAGGCGATGTACATTTACATATTCAATTTTAATTCTCTAAATGCGAATTAACACTCAGACAGACAACGGGTGGCATAATTTTCCCTTTAAAAACTTAATGGTGCCGCAAGACGAACACAGCCACGTCGAAAGGCCCGCGTGTAACAAAATAATCATTTCACTAAGGCTTCCGCGCTAAAGAACACAGGCGTTCACCCTCTGCCATTTACATTTTTCAAAAGCATGTGCCTTTCAAAGCAGCCGCTCTTTCAGAATGCTGTCATATAAAAATCATCATTTGCTAAGTAAACACAAACAAAAGAGCCACAAGATCAACAAACATGAAAAGGCAAGGCAGGAAAAGGTAATGCATGTCGTTTTTTCTTGCCTTTGATCAGCCGCAAAATGCATTTCCCTAATGTCCCCGCCGATGGTTTTCTCTTTGTGTGTGCACAGGTTTGCTGACATTCACAGGAGCGACGCCAAACAGGAATCATCCATCAGCCCCCACACATTTGTGTCCATCCTCTCATTTCGGAGCTAAAGATATCAGCTGCCCCTCTCCCCGTCACCCTCCAACAGGAAATGGAATCCGTGTGCCATGGTTGCAGTCAGTCAAGCGTCTCTACAGTTACATGCAAGTCATCGAGTCCCAGCAGTCACCATCGTCTCACAGCTGGGGACACGCAACATTTTCAATCAAATCTTGACATAATTGAACTGTTTAAGTTTTGATCTCAAAATACATTAGCTAGGAGAACATTTCACTCGCTTTCCATCCAGTTAAACCGTCAGAGGAGACTGTTCACACACCTTTCAGACTAAGATTACGTAAGTTCCTCGCGAACAGCGAGGAGGCTGTTGCATAAGAACCGCCTCGAAGGACCCCGACTGCATCTTCAGAGCAAGGACATGTCGTCGATGAAAGGCCAAGGATGTGCAGAGACCTTAAAACGTACCGCAGAGCTCAGGTCTCTCTGTAAAAGGACGTGTTTTCCTATGGAATTGAGAAGCAGCAGATGACTGATGTATCTTGTAGATTTGACCTCACGCGGTTTGACCATATGGATTGTGTGCTGTTGAGCTCTGTCTGAGAATGGCAATGCACTGATGCCGTCAACTCTAATCATGGCTGATTTAAAGATTAGCAAACAATGTGTGGATGTCATCTGTCCCTTCCTCTCTGGGGCGTCTCTTTCACTCTCTGCTTTAAATGTCTGTCTCTAATGGATATATCATTTTTATTGATACTTTATTTTGACTGTAAATTGACACTTGCGATGGAGTGTTGACCTAGATAGGAAATAAAGGGTGTGTCCATGTAAATGTGCACAATGCTTTGGGGACTCTCTCTATATTGGGGGCCGTGCTGATTTGCTGCTTAAAGTCAATGTGAAAACATAATGCATATTTAGTTTCGTAATAAATGGTCCTGGTTCATTTGTGAATGATTCATTGGTGCAATCACACTACCGTTCAAAATTTGAGGTCAGTAATATTGTTTAACATTTTTGAAAGAAGTCTCTCATGCTCACCAAAGGCTGCATTTATTTGATCAAAAATACAGAAAAACTGTAAAAAAAATAAATAAATACTGTTACAAATAAATGTAATTTATTCTTGTAATGGTAAAGCTGAATTTTCAGCATCATTACTCCTGTCTTAAGTGTAACATGTTCCTTAGGAAATCATTTTAATACGATGATTTGCTGCTCAAGATTTTTTTCTTTTTTAATCAGTGTGGAAAACAGTTGTGCTGTTTGATATTTTTCTGAAAACCGAGATTTTTTTATTTATTTTTTTTCGGGAATTTATTCAAGTAAAAAGTTCAAAATAAATTAGCATTTATTTGAAATAGATGACAATATAAAAGTCTTTACTGTCACTTTTGATCAATTTAGTGCACCCTTGCAAAAAAAAAAAAAAAAAACACTCACTGACCCCCAAACTTTTAAACGGTAGTTTAAATCTAAAAATCTTTATTTTTATATTCCTTTATTAAAACATAACTCTTAAAAACACTTCTGTTGTTGAAAAAAATTGATATTAGCCAATAAAATCATATTTTTGCATGATCCAATCAGATTCCAATAGGATGAATAATCCTATCATATATAGTTTTTCTCACCAAATATTCTGTTGAACTCAGAAATGCATAAAAATTAAGTTAAATACTTTTTAAATGCTGATTCATATCGTCAAAAAGTCTAAATTAATCGACTTGGTAAACATTCTTATTGTGCACAATTCATTCATGTTAATTCACCTCTGAAACATCTTTTCATTGGTTGATGGCACTTAAATCTCAAAAAAAAAAAAAAAAATGATGGTGGTGTTTCTGGTGTTGAGTAATCCTTCTAAATAAACTGCAAAAGCTAGCGTTTCACCATCCAATTCAATTCCAATGGCTAAAATCTACATTATTTCCTTGGAATATTCATTTTAGTTTTGGAAATGCATTAAGTTACATTACAGAAATACATGGTAGAACTTATAGTGCAAAAAAAAAATGCTGGTTCATGTTGACTTCAAGTATGTGAAAGATATTTTTTGTGTTATGCTCTTTGTGTCCTCTAATATTGAGGCAGTCTGCTTTTCACAAATACACCGATCTATTGTCAAATTGGTTCTCCTCGTGGCCAGTGGAGAAGATGAATCCATATGATGGATGTAACTGGTTGCATATAGCAGCAAAAGTCCCATAAGATGAAAGAGCGAAAGAATATGGTCCCTCTCAGTGAACAGTAGTAATTCATCAGTCTCATGGGCTAGGCCCAGCTCCCTGAGTTGTGAATTTTAATGGTGTTTTTATGGTTCCTAATAAAGTCTGTTATGCTTCTGGCAAATATGCAGAGCACGACATCGCTCGCTTCCAATTACTGAGAAACTCAAGGAGATTCAGTGTTCATTCGTTATGGCGTATAGTTATTTAGGAATAACAGGACTATCTCTCTCATGGATTCTCTCTCTGCCCATGCATGTGGAGTTCTGTGTTCTGTAACCTGTCCAGATCCACTCCAGGTTTTCCATTTCCTGCTCCTCGCTGGATCCACACTCACTGGTGAGAGAATCCGAGGGGTCAAGGTTTGGCTGGTCAGCAAGGTCCAGTTTGCCCCTGCTGGTGGACAATGTAACTACACCTTCTAGTGCAAAAATGTATCTTTTTTTTCATTGACAGCCATTTAAAATTCAAGCAATATTCAAATAGTAAATATTGCAGTAAGACTTTAAGGTTTCAGTTGTTAACTACATTTAATGCATTAACTAACAATGAGCAATACATTTGTTACAGTATTTATTAATCTTCGTTAACCTAAGTAAATAAAAATACAGCTGTTCAATGTTAGTCCATGTTAACTCAGTTCAGTTAAATAATACTAATATATACAACTTTTGTTTTTAATAATGTATTAGTAAATGTTGGACTCAACATTAGCTAAAAAATGCTTTAGAGGTATTTTTCGTAGTTAAACTAATGAAATATTATATTGTGTATTATATTTTCCTGTGTGCTGCCTTTGAGGGCACATAGTCAATAATTAAGTTTGTTTCTGGTTCAGAGTAAAAAATACATTTTTTGCAAGCAGCTGATATATTAAACCTTTAAATAATATTTCATTTGATATTTTAGCAATGCCAGTTTTTTTTTTTTTTTCTTTTTTTTTGTAAAATTGACACTTTATTTTATCATATTAATAATATAATAATAATTTATATAAAAATATGTATTCTATTTTTCTGTTTGCTGCCTTTGACAGGTATTAAAAAGATATTTCAAGTTCATAATTATGTTTATAAAATTACACTTGTTTTGACCTCATAATTCTGATTTTATACCTCATAATTATTTTGTGCCGTAATTGAGAATGTTTTACATTTTCGATTCTCATAAATCAAACTATATATTCATTGAATTAATTTCTCATAAAATTAACAGTAAATTTGTTTTTCATGACTTTTGTTCCTTCTTTATTTTTTACACTGAAATGAAAACAGGCTTCAATACACACAGGCTCTCCTTAAATTTTCACTAAACATTTTGCAATAATATTTCACAATCATCATTTCTTTCAGAATCTGAATAGCCTATTAATACTGTGTTTAGCACAGGGGGTATCTGAGCGATCCTGGAGCGAGAGAACACCGGCAGTCCCATTTTCAGTGAAACATTCCTCGCTTCAGGCGAAAATCACACAACTCCGCTGCTTCTTCGCATTGCTGTCTATGACATTATCCCTGAAGTGCTGTTGTTATAGGGTGATGTTTACTGCTCTGACAGCATTCTTTTACATTTCAGATGACATCCCAGTGAGATCCTGCAAGACCTCAAGGCTTCTGCCTCCACTGTACCTGTGATTTATTATTTATCAATAGGAACAACCACATTAACGCCCGGAAAGCCCGCAATCTTTATTTTTCTTGGACATTGGCATCTATTCCTGTGATTTCTAGGTGACATTTATGTACATATTTGCTCATCGTGAACGGTGCTTGCGGTTATGGGATCAATAAGACCATAACATCAAATCACGAGTGCAGAACGGTCCTGAGAGGTTGCGTTATTACGGCAATATCTCTGCCGTTGGCCTGCTATATCAAGCTCCAGTACACCCATATGATCTATCTGTCAGTGCTAACCATGAAGGAAGCCATCACCTGTCACATTCTCATGACTTAAACCATCATGCTGCTGCGGTGCGTGTAATTCTCATGTATTTTCTACCAAAACTTGAGCGTGTTCTGTGGGATGCTGATGTTGAAAGAGTTGAGGATGAGCTGCATCACTCTTCCAAGGCCTTTCTGGTAGTTATCCACCCTGAGGCATCTGTCATTAAGTCTATATAATACAAGCGTAATTGGGGTTTATGCCCGGATTAAGAGATCGTTACACTTAATTACGACGAATCACGATGCTCTAAGATGTCTGGGCCAGAAGATGTAAAACAGACGATAGTGTGAGAATGAATGAACCATGCAAGGGCATAATTAGCATGTTTTGTCATCTTTAAGATCCTGATATTAAAATTACATGCACAGGATTTTGTACTCCATGCAACCAATTTTGAGCACTCAAAAATTACATTTTAATAGCAGTGCATTAAAGAAATGGTTCACCCAAAAATGAAAATTTGCTGTTAATTTACTTACCCTCAGGACATCCAAGATGTAGGTGACTTTCTTTCTTCAGAACATTAAAGACGATTTTTAGCTGTATCTGTGGTCCGTGTGATACATAAAGTGCAAGTCAATGGGTTCCGGATTAATACCTGCAGTTCTTGATGATAAATTGAGGTCTTTACAATGGATTTAGTTCACATGTAATTTCCCCCATATATGTCATCATGCGACAAAGCTTACACTCCAGGACCATTTGCTTGAGGCTGTTTATTATTGGTAATAATGCTGTAAATAATGTTCCTTTTCATGCACAGACTGATTGTTTCCCTTCACGTGAACTCAATATATCATCAGGAGCCGCCAAGGACTATGGATTCAGCTTACAATCATCTTTAATGTTCTACTGAAGAAAGAAAGACACCTACACCTTGGAAGGCCTGAGAGTGAGTAAATTAGTAGTTAATTTTTATTTCAGGTGAACCATTCCTTTAATATCAGTGCAAATTTGAATTTTTTGGGTGGATTATTCCTTTAATAAAAATGCAAAATGTCTTAAAGTTTAAATTACATTAAGTCAAGTCACCTTTATTTTTCTAGCGCTTTATAAAAACGAGATTGTGTCAAAGCAGCTTCACCGTATTAAACAGTGTTATAAGAATCAAAGATGCTAACTTCAAATATGTGACAAATTCTGCTGTTTAGGACAATAAAGTCATTATTCACCTCAAGTCATTTCTGTGTTGATTCAGTTCAGTTCAATAACTGTGTAAAGTTCATCAATTGTGAAACAAGTTCGATTTAGTTATAAGTAGCGCAACTGAAGATAGTAGTGTCGTTATTCAGCTTGAGTCAGTTCAGTGTTGATTTAATTCATTTCAATAACACAGTCAGTTTTGCAAAATTTGTTAATTATGAACAAATTCACTTCAGCTATAAAGCAGATCCCCCAAAGAAAAAAGTTTAATTATTCAGCTAAACTGAATTCAAGTTTTGTTCTCATCCAATAGTATCTAGTCAATAACATTGCTGAATGTTAAGTGTCTTTTAGACCCCATATTAGTAAGTCAAAGGCTACAGTGGCAAGGTGACAGAAATGAAGAAAAAACCCTTTAGAGAAACCAGGTAAAGCATTACTGACCACCGATTGTGTTGCATGCATTTGCACCTGCAGTGTTCTTTGCATTGTATTCAAAAGCCCAGATATAATGGCTGCTCGAGTTGGTTGAAATATGTACACAAAAAAATTACCTGAATTATGTTATAAAACAGAAAATTATATATGTACACAAGTCCTGGCTGAATATGTTGATGAGGTCTAAAAAAAAACATAAAAAAAAAACCTGATAAACTCTCAGGAGTGAATTTGCTGAACATTCACTAAACACAATATTTCAATGCAGAAATCTGAGTCTTCTTTACAAACCACCCACAATCTAGTTTAGCCTAGTAAATTAGCTACTAAATCCATGATATGTAGTGCAAACACATCTCCTTTCTATGTAAATTAGTTTCATTATAGATTGTGTCTTGTTTACAAAATTCAGTGCTGTTTACTTGGTGCGATTGATGTCATATTATTACCACCTGTGGATAAACAGGCAATCATCAGTGTGGCCTTTCTTTCTTGTGCCCGTTCCAGCTGAAGGGTGGAAATCGAAGGGAAATGTTTTCAATAATGTTCCTAACTGCAATTAATGCAAAAAAAAAATTGTTCTTAGGAACATCATTTTCTTTATAGGTTGAGTTCCTGTTGATAACCCTACGCCTACAGGTATGCAAAAACGCAGAATAGTAATAAAACGTAGTAAAATAATGTAATAAAATGTTTTATTTTTGTTTTCCATTTTCATTTTATTTTTATAAGTTTTAAATTTTAGTTTCTGTTTTAGTTTTAATGAATTATAATCTCTTATTTTCTTCAAGAATTTGAATTCATCATTTGGAAAAAAAAATACAAAATATTCTTAACTTTTTTGGGTTTAGCTGCAAAAAAAGAATACAGTTGTTTATTCGTAAGAATGTTTGTGAATCCAGCAAAAGGTTTGCATAATTTCTTTGAATTGTGTGCTAAAACCTTGCAAACAATGTATGCCAATAAACAATGCTATAAGTTGGTGTAGTTTATTTTTAGTGATTTCTCTCCTTAGAGAAAACCACAGCTCCTGCCTGATTATTTGGATGAAGAAAGAGACATATAAAGAGGAAGGAACCCCATAAAAATTACATCTGACCCCTGCAAGAAGCTGCTGGCCCATAAGCATGTGAGTGTCAGAAATCTGCTCCTCACCCACCTCACCCTGAGCATTCACTCGGAAAACACACTCTCATAGAGATGCTCATATACTGGAGCAGAGAATGAGACCCGACATCCGCCTACAGCCAGGCCCTCAGGACACTTCCTACATATGTGTGTAGTCATTTTCTGACGCCTTCATGAAATTTTAAATATACATTTTTTAACAGCAATTAGTAGCATATGAAAATCAATTTTGTTTTTTTCTCTGTATTTGTGTAAACATGCTTTTTCTGAATGAGGAGGAAGGTCTGTGATGCATATCAAGTCATATTTCAGAAAGCACCCATGCAGCCAGTAAACAAGCACAAACCAGCATTAAAGTATATGAAATGGCATTCAAAACTCGTTTTACTTCAATAATATGATGCACTTCCAAGTGAAACAGGATATTCTATGAGAAACAAATGTAGGATGAGACTTCATCTTATTTGTTGGTTATTTATTGACCTGGATGTAAGTTTGCAGTGGATTGTGAGGGACTTTTTGTCTGGATTTGGAGATTGAAGGTCAAGATTACCTTCCACACCATATCAACTGTCCCAGTGGTCACACTTCGTTTCAGATCTGCCATTATTTGCTATTATTGGCATGACCTATTATTTATTATTGCTTTAAATCAAACAGAAACTAACATCCATTTTGTTAAGACAAACTCTGTTTTAAAGATTGATTGAACTATTGAATGTGGAAAAAGTTGAATGCCTTTGAATAATAATTTTATTTGTTAAAGCATATGGATATATAATGACAAATATTTGTTATTCAGAATGAATAGATGTTTTAGTTTCATGTAGTGTTCTTGATTATATTTAACAGCAAATGTTGTTATGTTTTGGTCACCATTAGGGTGATTAGTGTTCTGAAAGTTTCTTCCATTTTGATAAGTATATACTTATATAACTTGTTTTGGTGTATACAAGTAACTCTATACAACTTTTTCAGAGCTCAACAAACCGATGCACAAGTTATACTACTAAGAAACTTGACCTGAAACAACCATAAAACAACCATGAAAATACTCAAATATTTCTAAAACAGTTTTCCAGGTTTCTCAACTTCCGATTTTTTTATTTTGTTTTCAAAATACCACTAACACCACTAAAGTCATAGGTCATATACCCATTAAAGCAAGAATTGCTCAAATGTACAGCATGGATGTAATGTCAGTTTGTGTAAATCAGGGGCGCCCAACCCTGTTCCTGGAGATCTACCTTCCTGCAGAGTTTAGTTCCAACCCTGATCAAACACACCTGTATTTATCAAGTGCTCCTTCAGATCCTAATTAGTTGGTTGGTTCAGTTGTGTTTGATAAGGATTGGAGCTGAATTCTGCAGGAAGGTAGATCTTCAGGAACAGGGTTGGGCACCCCTGGTGTAAATGAAATCATTATTATATTAATCAACTGTGTAAACTATTGAAAAACATTTGCATATATACAGTATTTGGCAGATGATTCTATCCAAAACAATGATGAAATATCTACTTGTTTGACCTATATGCTGTGCCAAAAATGTGCACATGATTACATTTTGATTATGTAAACAAATATATTTATCTTTGGTATAATGTGCATTGATTAATTATACACAATAAGACCAGGAACATTTGAAGTCCTCAGTGATATTAGAATGAGTCAGTGAGAAGTAAGTGTTCTTTTCCTGCCTTATAGTTTACCCTTGCAAAACAGCCAGCATACTTTTGGCATCCTAACTTCACTTTAGTGCAATAACAGGGCTGCATTGCCTCAGGACATCTCTCAAAATGCATTTTTCCTGGAAATACTGACGCTGTGTTTAATATTATTTGTCTTCTCCAGGGCACTCGGCCATCTTTGTGCTGGTATGCCAAATTGGATTGTACTTCGCGGCTCAATTATTTTTTTCTTTTTCTCCTGTTTTTCGTTTTGATGTCAGTCATGCTGCAGCCACAGAGACCGAGATGAAACGAGACTTCTGTTTTGATAATAATTTGTCACAATAATTGAAAAGAGAGTTTTTGCAATGTTTGACTGGGTAAATTGAATAAAAGACAGTAAGCAGGCACTGTGTGTAAAGAGATTTTTATATACTTAAAAAAAAAAAATACAAATATCCCTGACAAGAAATCTTTAATTCGTAAATACATACATCTTCATTGTTATTCTGGAGGGAACATCGGCTTGGGTAGGATCAAAGTGTAAAAACGCTTTGCAAAACAGCCTCCAATGAGAGTGAATATAAAACAAGACGTATGATTAAAATCAGGCAGGCATAAACAAGACAGCAAAAAAAGCAGGCTTTGCAGAAAAAAAATCACAGAGTTGCATCGATTCATTACGGCGTGCTGTGTGAAATATCTGTGCGTTTGTACACAGCGGATCGGGCAGCTGGCTGCAGGGCACACACACACACACACACACACACACACACACACACACACATACAGTTTACATACATCATCAAATGTGAATCTAACACTTCACCTCCCACTACAGCAGAGAGAGCCAAAGAGACGGACATCAGCTAAATCATGGACCAAATAAGTTATAGTTTATGTACTTGTGCGTCCTTATTTCAGAAGGTCACAGCCACCTGATTAGATTCTATATGTATTCTGAAATATATTTCAGCCCCAGGGCCTGAGTGGACATGATTTTGCCATGGAAACAAAGCAGAGGTAATAAAAATACCCTCCACCAAGAAAATGTACAAAATTTGTGTTACACAACATACAGCCACAACAACCAAGCAGAACATTGGCTAACATTGTAGTTAGGTTCTCTCAAAGTTATGAACAGTGCTGGGGGTGATGCATAGAGGTAACAGGAGCTGCGTAATCAGATTACTTTTTTCAAGTAATTAGTAAAGTAACTCATTACTTTTTAATTTACGAGAAAAAAACTGAGATACTTATTCAAATAAGTAATGCCAGTTACATTTATTGACTGACAGCTCTTTTGTCCCCATGTTGAGAGAAATCAGGAGTAGTGCAGAGGCATTGTGCGCTGTCACTGTGTAAACATGACGTTACTGGTTCTAATGTGCACATGCATTTACTCATCTCACTTGCACAAAAACAGATTCAGTATTCCTCAAAACGAATAAAAACTCAAAAAAATGTATTTGCTGCTGACATTTGATAATCCAACCATGCTAATAAGCAAAAAAAAAAAAAATGCAATCCAGAATGGCAGCACAGCTAAAAGGTTTGTTTGAGCTTCACCCTCTACTGTTCAGATGTGAACTTACATTTCAACCTGTTCATTCATTTCACTTTTGGCGTGAAAGGGCTTTTACATTTGCCAAAAATAAAAATGTATAATATTAAAAACAAACAAGCAAGCCCAGCCCAGATGAGAAAAGTAATGCAAAATTAATGTAATGCATTACTTTCCATAAAAAGTAACTAAGTAACCCAATTAGTTACTTTTTAAGGAGTAACAATATTGTAATGCATTACTTTAAAAAGTAACTTTCCCCGACACCGGTTATGAACAAACATTCTTCCAGTGTTATATAACACTGACCTAACTAAATCTGAATAAAGACAGTAGAGCTGCTTATCACTGAAGTGAACTTGTTTCATAATGAATGAACTTTACAATGCAACCCTGTTGAAAAAAAAACAGCATATGCTGGTTAGGTATGTTTTGAAGCGTGACAGCTGGTTTAAGCTGGTTTATGATGGTTATAAGCTGGTCATGTGCTGGTCCTAAGCAACTTGCTCCTGCTCAGGACTAGCTTATAACCAGCTCATGACCTACTAAGGACCAGGTTAAACCAGCTGCCATGCTTTAAAACATACCTAACCAGAATATGCCGCTTGGGGTTCAACACAGAAAAGAAAAATACTTTAAAACATGAAGAAGAAAAAAATAGACTTAGAACAGTCAAATAGCAATCAGAAATGTTTTTATAACTTAAGACTAGAATACACTAATTTATAAGTGTATATTTACAGAAGTTGATGCTAGTTATTAAAAGTCATTGCAAGTCTGCAGATTTGAGCTGACAGGTTTCATAGAAAATTACATAGTGTATTTTGGTCACAGACTCAGATTTTTTAGCTTCAGACTAAGAATCCATACAGTTGGAAAATATCAAACATGTTTGATATTTTGAGCTGAATTTAGAACACATATATGACCCTGGACCACAAAACCAGTCATAAGTCGCTGGGATATATTTGTAGCAATAGCCAAAAATACACTGTATGGGTCAAAATTATCCATTTTCCTTTTATGCCCAAAATCATTAGGATATTAAGTAAAGATCATGTTCCATGAAGATATTTTGTAAATTTCTTACTGTAAATGTTTCAAAACTTAATTTTTGATTAGTAATATGCATTGCTAAGAACTTCATTTGGACAACTTTAAAGGCGATTTTCTCAATATTTTGATTTTTTTTGCACCCTCAGATTCCAGATTTTCAAATAGTTGTATTTCAACCAAATATTGTCCGATCCTAACAAACCATACATCAATGAAAAGCTTATTTATTCAGCTTTCAGATGATATATAAATCTCAATTTCCAAAAATTGACACTTAAGACTGGTTTTGTCGTCCAGGGTCACATTTACAGGGTATTATTAGTCATGCATTTCGTTAGTAATAAGGTGCAAGTTTGTTGTGATTTGAACAACTTTAAAGACTGACTTTAAAGATTGTGATCCTCAGTCGTTTTGATGGCCAGTTTTTCCTCTGTGACAAAGTCGGTAAGTGCATAATGCCTAGCATTTTAAAATATGTTCAGATTTTAAAAGTCATGTAGTGTATTCCAGCCTTCGATTGGAGCGTTAGCGAAACGTTCTTAGAACATTTTTGTTAGCTTGGAACACTCGACGCTCGACAGCTCCAGAGTGCAGACTACAACTGCAAGTGCTGTTTTCTTGCCCAAATGTAACCTCCTTGGTTTGTTTAGTCTTCACCGCTGAGTAAACTAAGAAAGAAAGTAACTTCTCAGAGTCAGACATAAGGCGTTCTGGATCACTAGTTGTTAATCAAACTGAGGCAGTGTAAACACATGTGGAGGAGGGCAGCAGCTGTGGTTCAGTGGTGCACGGCAAATTCCTCCGTCAACCATAATGCCACTCCCAGCTCTGCACTTATTTACTCAAGATAGGCACAGGTGTGCACGCATTAGCAGTTATAATAGCCATAGGAACCTGCAATTGGCCAAAATGAGATGGATTTGCATAACTTTCCACCGCCAATTGTCTGTAACTGCAGCCAACTTCGCTTTTGAAGCAAGCTGTTACTGTAAAACCACGTGTGTGTGTGTGTTTGTTTGTGTGTGTGTGTGTGTGTGGATAGATTGTCATGTTTGCTGACAGTGACATAGGCTATTAGCCGTTTGAGGCTAGTCTATGTTGTTTAAACCTCTTAGCCTTGGAGATCAATATGGTATAATTGAGTCTGTGAATGTCTATCAAGCTGACATCTCTCCGTTGCACTGCCGCAGCGAGGGGAATTGGCACAGCTGTGTTTTGCAGGGTGGGGATTTTGAGTTTTGGCCACTTGAGGAAGCAAAATGTCAGGAAAATGTCAGAAACTCATTTAGAAAGTGGTGTTGCTACAGAGATAAATCTCATCTTAATTATGTGAGCGGAGCAAAAAGGCCTTATGTTTGAGGACAGTCATAAAGATGGAAAGGTTCTGTGTGATTTGGGAGTTGATGGCGCACCTGGCGTAACTGAGAGACTTGCGTTATGCTGGTATCTGAAGGCAGAAGCAGCAAACTTCAGTACTCAAGGGGGCAATAAAGTTCCCTTCAGATGTCTGAGCCATTAACCTGAATGTTATTTTGACAAGTTGGTATTCATACTGATATTAACTAGCTTGCTTATTTGGAAGGTAATTTTAAAGCTGTTTAATATGGTTTACTTAAATTGTGTTGCATTGTGATCCGACTAATTCTTGAACTAAGCAATGCAAAAGAAATGCCTTATACAATAAATATAATTTTCTCAAATCTCAAATAAATAAAGAAATATTTTAAACAATTTTGAATTGTTAAATTTTTTTTTTGAATGGTACTATGTTTCTACATAGATTTTAAAGGTTTTTGTAACCTTACTTATTAATTCTTCTTGTGTTTAGTTAGAATAATGTGATCACTGAATAGTCATTGTTGCCATGTAAATGTGTTGATGTACACTGTTAGACATCTCAAAGGGTTTTAAGATTCACAGTAGCAAACTGTATTTGATTTACAGTTGCAAACTGTACTGTTTTACAATAAATTACTGTAAATAAATCCAATTCATCAGTATACTACTGTAATTCATTCATTTTAATAGATTTAATTAGATTTTATAATTTTTATATAGAATTCATAGGTACTACTGGCATTCAATCAAAACAGACACAATAATTACAAAATATCAAATACTTTATTTAAAACATTGCATGTACAACACTTAAAAATACAGTCTTCCAATGCTGGAACAGTGTATCTTCACCATTTCTCCTGTCTTAGGACGTTTTGCAGTGCATTATGTTGTATCATCTGGATTTATCCTCACAAAGAATCTTTAGGCAACAGGAACATAATGGGGGGAAAAAGACAAGCAGCCAAAGAATACATAGCCATCTGCAAAACCCAGGTGCTGCTCCAAAACGTGGCCAACACCTTTGCTCACCATCCACTTTGTTAGTGACAGAAATGTCTTCTCTGAAAAACAAGAAGTAGAAATGGCACACTTTTAAAAGGCAAAGCCCATACAGAATACACAAACCTCTCAAAACCATAGTTGTTCTCTTAACATGAATTATCAGTCTCAGGGTGGCTGGCATGCTCATGTCTTTCCTGATGCTTCATTGCATTTGCCTTTAAAACACAAATCCAAAAAAACAAACAAAAAAATGCAGTAAATCTTAAATTCCATTTAAAAACTATAACAAATTAATTCTAAAACTAGAAAGGCAGCTAGCCATAAAACTTGTTTAACTTAGCTAACATACGATTTTATTTTCTCAATACTGGCCATTAACTACTAACACCTGAACAAAATTTCACAGTAAACCTAATGTTAATATAAGACTTAGCAACGCTTGTTAAAAATAATTTTAATTCGGTAACTTAATTCAATAAGCTGACAAAAGTCATTTGAAACGACAGCGCAGTTTACCATAATAAAGTTTGTAACCGCAAAAGACAATATAGAACCCATTACTATCTGCAGTGGATGCGGACAGTAAAGTGATGTCCCACTATATTGCTGATGTACAGATGTACTCCAGCAAATACAGCAGTATACCGCCATTTAAAAAAATACAGTAAGTCTCTGTATGTGGGGTCTGACATCACAGAAAATTCCCATGATGCAAAGGGTATTACAGTTATTTACTGTAAAGAGAATTTGCAGCATTATACTGGGTGATATGCAGTAAATAACTGTAGAAATTACAGAAATGTCTAACAGTGTATATATTTCTGTAATGCCAAAAATCTGAAAAACTACACTGCACCAAGGTTCTCTTTCAGAACAGTCTTTGTGGAGCAGGTTTTGAGTTCTGAAGGTACCAATATGCTTTCACAGTCCATCAAACTTGTAAAAAGTCATTTCAGTTTCTCATGATTTGACCCCTTTCAACTCCTTAAACATATACCAGAGCCGAGCATGACTCATGAATCTAGCACTGCATTAGAAACAGCTCCTCCATGGCAACAGCACTTCAGAGATCCACCACTGAGCAGCTGTGCTCTGCCTGCTCCATCCTCATCATCATACACCACTGTTGTTTATCTTATCTTTTTTCCAGCTCATTTCTTTCATTTGTTTAATAGCTTAGATCAAAGTACTGTATCTCGCATATGCTGGGCTTTTTTATTTGAAAGAAGAGCAATTATTATAAGTACGCAGTCGCCGCAAGGAACATCTCGATTCATCAAAGGAGAGTTCACAAGGCCTTTTCGCAAACAAACGTTACTTGTATTCAACCTCACGAGCCACCCACTCGTTTCCTCTCACTTACACGCAAACATACATCCTCCTCGTTTTCACACGCTAACAGGTACCTCCCCTCAAGGGCTCGGGATTCCTTGAGTCCTGTATCCACAGTGTAATGTGTGGTTGGATGAACAGAGCCCTTTACAGCTCACTGCAATGACAAGATAAAGATGCAATTTCCATCTCACCGCTCTGAAACAAACCCTCTGCATGCAGTGCTCAGAAGCAAGATTGAGCCACTAGCCTGCATTTAATTAGCCTCAAATAGACGTGCCTTTATCACTGGAGAGAAAAGAGAATTTCTGAGATGCTTGCTTCTGGTGGAGTGTTTCCTGAGGAAATCGCCTGTGTTTGTGCCTTCCTTTACCCTTCATCTGCTGTGCTTTTGTTCACGACTCATGCACATTGCAAAAGCAACGAAATGTCACAGAGCATTTGGAAACAGGTCATTGTGTATGCAGCAAAACCGACCTCGTATGACAAAGACAAACAAACAGCTGATCGCTGCTGACGCTTAATCAAAATTGTTTCCAACTTACATTTTCAATGATTTCCTTTTCAATTCAAATAAAGCTAGCAGAAATAAGCACTCAGATCTGAATGAAATTCGAGTGGTTAGTGGTAGGCTACTAATAGGCTACGTTCACACAAGAAAATGTGACCCAAACCCCCAAATTTTCTGCAGTGTAAACAGCACAAACTGCATGCAATCTGATCTTTTTGGCCTTGTTCAGACTATAAGTCCATATCCAATTTTTGTGCATATCCATTTGACTCTTTGTGGGGAGTTCGACTGACATTCAGTCTGACCAATCATAACGCAGAATCAGACAGGAGAGTAGATTAACGTTGGTGCTCCTGAACTTGAAAAATGGTGTATCGATCTTTCCACGGTTGAAACAAGATACCTTCTGATGTTCATTCGTGTTTATTTCATGCTCTAGCTAGTAAAGAGAGAGAGAGATGATCAGTTCACGCAACGCTTGAACTGAGGTGCTACAGCAATCTGTCATGGTAGTTATTGTTTGAATTAGTGTACAAAAATGACCAAATCTGAAAGCTGAGATTTTGTTTCATACCAAAAGTAACCTGCTCTGTCTGGTCTGTCAGCGCATTGTCAGTTTCCTCTTTGCTCCACAATGTATTTTTCGCAGCGTGAGATCATGATGTGTGGCACTGGAGTGCCATGGCTTGTCGGATGTAGCAAAAGTAGTGAAGGGGGGTGGGTCCTTGCAAAGGGTCAGTTGGAATCCAATCAAATTTAGACAGTGTGAACGGCAAAAAAATAACATGAAATCCAATTTTTACAAATCCGTTTCACGCTACATTCATATGTGGTTTGAAATCCTATTCAGTCTGAAATCTGTTTCAGTCTGACCGCTCAGATTGAATTTTGTGTGGCTTTTTCACATTCTCACGCCATGTAAAGCATAAGCACGTCAGACTTAAATGTAGAAAGCTGGAATGTGTGGCTTTTTTCCGTGCTCTGCCGGTCTAAAAACTCAAAGAGGTACGTAAACCAGCTGAATATTGTCTTTTTCTGCTTGACTTGTACCTTGCAACAACACAATCTTGTTTCTGTAAAGGCATTCAGCATGTTTTCTACAAACAACGTCTGTAACCTAGAATGTTCAGTCGAAGTTATGTGATCTTTAATAACATTCTAAAAATGTTATTTATACATTGTTCCTGAAGCATCTATGGTGAGTTGCAATGGTGTTAACCATGGTTGCTGGTTTTTATTACATTCTGGTGCTGAGATACGGCTGCCATGTCGTTTTGTGGTTACTAGGGATTTCTGGGTAATTTTGTAGTCAACTACTTCAAGAAATCAGTCTATGAATGGCTTACTTACATAGTACTCAGTGCACATTGACCTGGGATACAAGAAAGTATTTTAACAACCAAAAAACACACAGGTCAGCCTAAAAGTCGGCATCTTATTATCAAGAGCATAATTTTCAGATTATGAAATCCAAATTAAACATTACAATGTTCTATATTTTATATGCTAAATGCCTCGGATAAGCAGAAATGCCATTTTCATAGTAAACAATGTCCCCTGAGAGCAAATAGTTTGAAGATATTAGCTAAACAGCTGAGCTCTTTTAGAGTCTATTATCTACACTGATATAATCCCTGTGAGGGGAAAAATCTCCATGCTTAGATAAACAACATGCAGTGACGGCACTTCTGAGATCATGTGATCATGCATGCATGCATGAGGTGCGAGCAATAGATCATATCTGGGCATCATCTCCTTAATCCCTGTAACCACTATGTGTGCCAGAACCTAATCAATACCCAGAGGGCTGGAGGAGTGCTGAAACTGACAGCTTTAACATTGAGAGATGTTGTGAGATGCAAACCAACAGCTTGGATGAATTATAAGCAGCGGTCTCGGTCGCAGTGCTGCTGTTATCCGGGTCTCTTGGCAAATGTTGTGAAATGTGCCTTGAAGAGAGAGCCAGACCCAATATGGTGCCCCCTGTCCCCAGAGGCAGGCGATGTCCAGATGGCTCGCTCACTCTCTCTTTCTCGTGCTCCGTGCCTCTCTCTTTCCCTCCTAGCAGTAGAGCCAAGGAGTAGAGCGCGTGTTCACTAACCGAATCTACCCTTACTGCCCTCATTACACCTCTTCAGAAAGTTAATAAACAGAAATATAATGTAATCTGCAAGCAATTCACTGTATGTGTTTGTCAACCGTAGATGCAAAAGACTTCATGAACTGGAAAGCAGCTTGTTATTGGACTTAAAGAGGGCAGCGTGACAAATAGAAATATAGGACAAGTGTGTTGTAGCATTTTTATGGAATTAAGATATATGAGAATTAATGTTAATCATAATAATTATTTATAAAGACCAAAGAGGTCTGTACTATATGAAGAAACTTTCGTCTCAGTGGCAGTTGCTCAAATTGTGCATGATATGTTTGCACATTTGACCACTTTTTGAAACCAGTCACTTAAGCTTTAAATGTCATGTGACTAGTCAGATAATGACATCACTTCATTAGCAAACCCTTCATGAGATGTGAAATTAAAAAAAAAGAAAAAAATCCATTATATGGTTTCAAGAGCCCTCCAAAAACAAATTATGCACTGGCAAAAAGTCTGTCTTAATATAATGAAATATTTGCAATGTAATTGTTCTTTCAATCATGTTAATACAATGTCCATTCAAAGTTATGTGATCTTTAATAACATTCTCCAAATGTACACATTGTTTCTAAAAACCTGTTTAGTTGGAAATTCTTCTAATGTTTTTAAACGTTACTTGTTTCATACAATTCAGTGACCATTCAAAACTAATGTTCAAATAAAACTTGCAAAATGGATTTTTCATTAATCTTGCAAACATTAAATGAAAATTAAAACGAACCGGCCCTATGTTTTCTGTAATATTCACAAGAAAAAAAGCTTTTCAAACATTTTAAAAAGTGTACATTTTGAACTTTCAGAGAACCTTCAGAAATAACGTTTCCATAGCTTAATTAGCAAAATGTTATTTTTGTTAACTGTGCAGATGGTGTAGTCATGACATTCACCAGCAGGGGCAAACTGAACCATGCTAAACAACCAAACCTTGATCCCTTGGTAGGGACACGTCTTCATTTTATGAAATAACTCACAACAGGTATGTATCTCATAGAGGAAGCGTTTCTAACTCTTGAGCAGGAGTTGTCATTTTGTTAAAGTGTGTTAACTTTGAATAGAAGGCGATCTGGCGCTACAGTTTGTTATATTTCATGTTTTGTTGAGTTGTCATTGCGGTTGCAGTATTCTCTCCCACACAGCTATTAGACGTGCTCTCCTCCTCCCTTTTGCTTCCCCACAGCTCACTACCCATTTTAGTGAAATGACAAAAGCAAATGCAAACAAACTCCTGATATACATCCACTCATGTTCAGCTCAGTTGTGGTTTATGTTACAGTGGGTTATAAACCTGAACTTTTCATGCACAAAGCAAATACATTACCAACAAGCTGACATTCCAGTATGATATCCACTGATCATATATTACTCAAAATTAAATATGTATTCAAATTTGATGTCATCAACAAGACATCTGTGACGCCCATGACTATACACACACACACACACACACACACACATTTTTATTGTGGCAGTATGTGGCAATTTTGTTTTATACAACACTGAAGTGTGGAGGAGGTGAATTTAATTAGTGAATTTTAGTTTTCTTTGGAGCTTAATTAGAATTTTCAAAAAACACTCAAAACTGTTTTTCCCCTCCTTTTTCAATTTACTTTATTAAAATGTGCTAATGATAAAGATTCTTCAATTTAATTTCACTGCAATTTCTGTGCCAGCCATTAAAATTTGTCTAACAGAAGTTTACTCAATCCATTTGCATTGGGACTATATGAATAATTTCTGTGGGTGTTAATGTAGCATTTGCTGAAAGTGAGTGGGGGATTTCTTGTTCCCAGCATGCCTTCAATAGGACTGGATGGGGAGAGTAGGCCTAAATATTGAAATTAAATGTTATTTTATGTGTTGTTGTTTTTTCGAGCGGGGGACTTGTTGTAGATTAATGTTCTGCTATGTTGGGATTTAGAAATGTTTTTATGAGTTTTTGTGGTTATTATAATTACAGTGGAAAGTGGAGCTTGTACTTAGATTGACAAAAAATGCTTAGAATACAAAAGTGTAGCAGTCTATGTTGCTTTACTAAAGAAAACAGCAATTTTGCAGATTCCGGTGGAGTGATTGTTTTTCTCTTTCTTGTTTTACATAAACACCATGCATGACATGGTACAATATTTGTGACCCTGGACCACAAAACCACAATTTTTTTCGAAATTGAGATTTATACATCATCTGAAAACTGAATACACAAGCTTCCCATTGATGTTTGTTAGAATAGGACAATATTTGGCCGAGATATAACTATTTGAAAATCTGGAATCTGAGGGTGGAAAAAAAAAATCTAAATACTGAGGAAGATCGCCTTTAAAGTTGTCCAAATGAAGTTCTTAGCAATGCATATTACTAATCAAAAATTAAGTTTTGATATATTTACAGCAGGAAATTCACAAAATATCTTCATGGAACATGATCTTTACTTAATGTCCTAATGATTTTTGGCATAAAAGAAAAATCAATCATTTTGACCCATTCAATGTGTTTTTGGCTATTGCTACAAATATACGCCAGCAACTTGAGACTGGTTTTGTAATAAGACTATTACAATAGTAACTGCGGGAGATTCAGTTCTGTTATTTTGATATATAACTGCATTGTGTTTGTTTGATTGTAGTTAAAGGAATAAGTGACCCAAAAATAGAAATTTCTTGAACATTTATTCACCCTCAGGCCATCTAAGATGTTGATGAGTTTGTTTCTTCATCGGAACAGATTTAAAGAAATTAAGCATCACTTGCTCGCCAATGGATCCTCTGTAGTGAATGGGTGCCGTCAGAATGAGAGTCCAAACAGCTGCTAAAAACACCACAATAACCCACGAGTAATCCAAACAATTCCAATCCATCAATTAACGTCTTGTGAAGTGAAAATGTGCATATTTGTAAAAAAACAAATCCATCATTAAAGCGTTTTTAACTTCAAAAAGTCCTCTATCCACTACATTACTTTCTCCCATGTATAAGTTGTCTCATATGAATCAGGAGAGAAATATGCACAAAGCACTGTTTTCAAGCAAAAGGAGTCCAAAATTCTGAACAAAAATGTTTTGATGTCAGAAGACAACAGGTGGACTTTTTCAATGAAGGAAACGTTACTGTAATTGTTATCTATGGATTATGGACTAGTATTTTGCACAGAAGTAACTGTTTAAAGTTAAAACGCTTTAATGATGGATTTGTTTCTTACAAATATGCATCTTTTCACTTCACAAGCCATTAATTGATGGACTGGAGTCGTGTGGATTACTTGTGGATTATTGTGATGTTTTTATCAGATGTTTGGACTCTCAATCTGACGACACCCATTTACTGCAGAGGATCCACTGGTGTGCAAGTGATATAATGCTAAATTTTTCTAAATCTGTTCTGATGAGAAAACAAACTCAGCTACATCTTGGATGGCCTGATGATGAGCAAATTTTCATTTTTGGGTGAACTATTCCCTTAAGTGATCTCAGAGGACTTGAGTTTTAATATTACAGTAATTTGTTTATTGCTGTGTTGCTAGGATTAATTTTTTATATGTTGTACAGCTGTCCACAACTGAATTAACCAAAAAATAATTTATTTCAGATTTTTTAAACCATTTTCTTTTCTTTTAACAGTAAAATAAATGAATAAATAAAATGTAAGAAAAAGTTAGAAAATAGCAATTCCACAGCCTTAATTTGAAAGCAGACACAAAGTAAAATTACTGAAAAGCTTTCAGAAGATCCCAGAATACCTCTAAGCGCTCACTTAACTGAGACAGAATCAAATGTGACCAAGCAATTAGCACCTGTCTTTCACTCTCATCTGATGAGAATTGTTCCCACGTCTGCTACCATGACATCAATCCAGACTTGTGTGGAGGAGAAAATGAGCTGAATCGTATCTTCAACAGATGTGACTCTCTTGTGCAGCTGTTCTTGTTGAGTTTGATGAAGGTGCCCCAACTCTGGAGAGCACTGTGAATGTTTCCAGGGCTCACCGGCACCTGTGAGGACTTCAGATCAGTTCGTCTCACTTCACGCATCAGGAGGACCTTTGAGATGTTGGTCCTTAAACAGCTCTGACCCGGTCCCACTGCAGGCACACAAGTGTGGATGATGCCCTCATCTGCTTTCTCAACAGGTGCTGCTTCCACCTGGCTATGTCTGGCACTACTGTCAGGACTGATCTTTGACTTCTGTGGAGCCTTCAACACCTTTCTACCTCACCAACTACAGAACAAGCTCAAGGCAATGCAAGTAGATCCCCATAGTCTCCTACAACATACAGAGCTGGTGATGAATTAATGGGCCTGTCATCCAGTGCCATCTTGTTTGGATTTGTAGGTAGCCTATTTGTATGTGAAGCATACACATTTTTGTATGTTTGACTAAAAGTTACAATCTATCTATCTATCTATCTATCTCTCTGTCCGTCTGTCCATCCGTCCTTCTATCTATCTATCTATCTATCTATCTATCTATCTATCTATCTATCTATCTATCTATCTATCTATCTATCTATCTATCTGTCTGTCTGTCTGTCTGTCTGTCTGTCTGTCTGTCTGTCTGTCTGTCTGTCTGTCTGTCTATCTATCATCTTAGCAGGGATTCTTCTATTCAACTCTTTCAGAGTGAAGCTTGAGAAACATTTATCTGATCTGGTCTCGCACATAATTTTCATTATTTTCAAGCTTTAACATTTTCTATACGGCAAGCCATTGAGTCTTTGAAAGAACACATAGTGTCACAAATGTCAAAAATCCTTTCCATCTATTAGTGAGAGTCAGTCTGAGTAATTTGCTATGAAATATCAAGGTTCTGCTTGAGTTGCTACATCTGCTAATGTGATTCATTTGTTTTATCTCCCCTGCTGTGAGGATCAAAAACATTAGCGGAACAACCAAATCTTTCAGTCTTTAATAAAAGCGCTATTGGTAATTTTAATCCAGCATTTTATTGATATTGTTTCCATTTTCGTCTTCTCTTTCCTTCCCAGTGTTTTGAATAAGAAAAAACTGTTGTTCCTTGTTACTTCTTTAACAATCTCCCGCTGCGTCCCTAAAAATCTCTTTCATTGAAATTCAGTCTGCATGAGAATAACAACCTGTAGCCTTACCTACTCAAAATTATATGAATCAAGAAACTGTGCCACATTCAGACTCTAGAGAACAATTAGGTATCATTTTCAGCCGGTCATTTTCACAAAATAAACCCAGACAGGATGATCAGGTCCTGTACCACTTTGAAAGGGTATATTTTGTGATAATGACCATCTGAATGTACATTAGCCCACTCGCACGATTACATTAAGAAAGAAAGGAATGGACGTGAAATATTGATTTGAGTTGAAATTACTTTATTACATGACAAGAAAAAGACCACAGAGACATACCATACCACAGTCAAGTACAGATTTTATTTTTAACTAATACGAAATGGAGGAGAAGAATATAAATGAACCATTCATGCAGTATGGAATAGTTGATATCACGTAGAGAACTATATGACTCTTCTGTATGTGCAGCATGGGCAGCATCCATCCCACCGCATTTAATACTACATATCATGGCTTTCTTTAAGGACTGACTGTCAAACAGATTATCATATCATGATTAGAGCCCAGAGCTATTGTCAAACTGATATTTGAAATCATATATAAAATTGAAATATATCTTTCAGTAACTCTGACACACTGACGTAAGAAGTTTCATGAGAGATGAGTCATGTTGTCTCTGGGAATTTTTACATTATTAGAACATTTCCTGAGGCTTTAACTGTACGATATTTTTACTGTAATTTAATGTTATTTATTAATTTCATGATTTCACATTTTCATTAAGAATATGATATTTTGATATACTGTAAAGTTAAAATCCCTTTTATGTGTAATATGCAGAGACAGCAATAAGTAAGGCTTTGTGGTGCTATTTAAACACTGGTTGTTGACTCAACCAATAGCGTGAGTTTGGAGGCGGGACTATCTGTTTGTTTGTCCAATGTTTGTTTACCAGTGTTCAGGTAACCTTTTTTTTTTTTTTTCATTTTGGTGCAGTGTTGCCAAGTCCATGCTTTAGTGCGGAATTGGGATACTTTTATTCTGTTGCTGAGGGTTGTCTGCAGGATAAAACGATCTCCCCGTGTAATCCGATTTTGACGAAGGGGACACACACAGCTGCAGAAAAAAAAATGCAAATTGATTGGTTTTGAAGAGCACTTGGACTGGTTTTGTTTCACAGACCTGGCAACACTGGTTTGTAGCAGAAATTATGCTCTCCACCAGGTTAATAGACTTCATTGGAAAAAAATATAATGGCAACACTTTGTTTACATTAATTAACTACATTTGTTAACATGAAACTGACGCATTTTTAAAATCGAAAGTTGTATGTTAACATTATTTAATGTACTGTGAGCAATAAACAATAGAATTTTTATTGGCTTACATTAACAAACATTAATATATACTGTAGAAATGTACTCATTGGTAGTTCATTAACTAATATTCACAAATGAGATTATATTGGGAATTATCACAAAATTTATTTTAAAAAAAATGAATTCATATAAAAATATTGAACTGCTTTATAATGTATAATATAATGATAATGTGTTAATTATCATATTGTTTTAAGAATAGATGAATTGAACCAGGCTAACATACAGACTTAGTCAAGATTCAGCTCCAGAGCTGCACAGTGACCACAGCACCATTTCTGAGCTCAGTGTCACTGCAGAAAGTGGCCAGGGTAATTGGAGCAGAAGGTGAGATGGTGTTTGAACTGATGAGAGGGTGGAAGAGAGAGACAGAGAGGGGCCAGTGTGGCAGTGAAAGACTAGAGTTGTGAGCTTTCTCTATAATTAAGGCCGCAGGGAGCTGCTTCCTGTACCAGGGGAAGTGACAAAGCCAGAAACCATTCAATTCTCACATCAGTACCTGTGATGGGTCATTTGATGATCTAAACCACACCAAATTGGTCATGCACACTCGCACTCACTGAGTGCACCAGATTATGGTTACGTGTGGGAGAATGTTTCTCGTGTGTGTGTGCTTGAAGGGGATTATAATTTATAATTTATTTTTTGGTCATTATAAATTGTGTCATACACCATGGTTTATGCAAGATGGAGAAGTCTGAGTGGAAAATCCGGATCACAAAACCCTTTGGTTGGGGTTTGTAAATGCAAAACCTCAATATTTGATAGCAATTTTACATTTCTATTCTGTACCACCATAAACAAACAATGCACTGTAAAGAATGATTTTTTTTTTTTTTTTCTACTTTAAAATTTAAAGTTTTCTTCAATGTGTTACTTGCCATTCATGGAAGCTTGATTCTGCAACGGGATGAAAAAAACAAACAAAATGTATTTGTGACTATATATCTCACATTTCAGACTTTTTCTCAAAATTAGGAAAGATAAACTCAGAATTAAGTCAGAATTGTGAGATATAAACTTAGAATTCAGATTTTCTTTGTTTTCATCTTGCAGTTCTGACTTTTTTTTCTCAGAATTGCAAGATAAAAACTCAGAATTGTGAAAAAAGTCAGAAAGAATTCTGAGATAAAATGTTGCAATTACCAATTAACTAACTTCCATAGCCCTTTTTATAGCCAGTAACTGTTTGTGAAATTTACTAGCAATTTCTGAGTGAAAATTGTTTCAACACCAAACTGTTTTCACTGTATAGCTCTTTGACATAAAAAAAAAACTCAGAAAGTAGTTAATTATACATGTGCCATCATGTTTAATGAGCTTATAAGACAAGTATTGGTAGACCATTAACTTCAATAAAACATTTTGAAACTGGAGCAATTTATACAGTGTTAATGGAAAGATAATGCCATGCTGCATCAAGAGATCATATTATGTTATGATACACTTATTTATATTGTATATTGTTGTCTCAAAGTGATGGTTACTGTCAGTTATTTCATTTCATTGACTATTGTGATATCACTCCATCAGAGTTTTTGTTCTTGGTGGAAAAAAAAAGTCTTGTAAGCAACAAAACCCCACATTTTGCTGCTCTTTTATTTGGCGTCGTTACAATCAATGGAAGAGCTGGTAGAGCGCAATCATCTGCTCTTGGTTTGGGCTACACTGATTGTGTTCCATCGATTTTCGGAGGCTGTATCAGACTGTTTGATATACTGATTGCGAGATGTATCTTATTGTGAGATATGAATGGTTCACTGAATTCCCAGAACATGTAGTGAAAGACATTTTGATAGAGGAGAAAGAGATCAAAGAAGACCAAAAAAACGAACAGAACACTTGGTCCTAATAAAGTAATAGTGTAACAAGTTATTTGTTCCTTTGCCAACCGGTCTGGCATGAAAAGGACAAGGTCCTAAATTAATGAATGAACTACTGAGGTGACACTAATGAACTCTTAACTTAGGTTGTAAACGAGAGAAAATAGAGAGCTTTTTAAGGATCTGCTTTTATTAGCTTTAGAGAATCAAATGGCGGTTTTAATCTAATACAGAGCGGCACACTGGAGACGCACTTGAGCACAAAGAGAAGGCAGACACTTCGTTTTCTTTACATAAATTGCACAAAGGCTTTCTGTGTTTCACATACACCCCTCCTGTTTTATATTCTACAGCTCGGGGCTTGTTTTCCTAATTTTTCTCCTGTGTGCATTGAAAAATCAACCTTGAAACCAAACATGTTGGTTCGCAATTAAAGAGAAACAATATGTGGTGATCTTCTTCCTATTATTTTCAACAAACATTCAAGCTAATTGCTCTAGAGGTTTAAAAGCACGGCTGCTCAAACAGGAGAGTTTCCAAGTGCTCTTGTTAAGACTCAGTGCATGGGAGAGAGTTGATTTTGTGACGGCATATACGTTCATTGAAAATTTAGCCATGCACTCTTGGCTCAGATTCACATGCCTGAAACCTCCATCCTGATTTGAGAGCAGAGAGAGGCATTAACAGTCTTACCACCTGAAAAATTATTTGTGCACAAAGAAACCACTCTGTGCATTACACCGGAAGTGAAACAACTTACAGAGACGAATTTAAGAATTTAACATAGTCTTTTGTTGGGGATTGTTGCATTAAAATTTTTTACATTAACAACGGCATTGTAGCCTATTTTATTGAATACTTTTTTGATAATCCAAATAAAAGTAGCTAATTATGTTACACTTTTTTAAATTAGGGCACAATTAATATGAATTATTTTTGTATTAATATGAAGGAATTGTCCGTATTGATTTTTTTTACCTGTAGTTTTATGTCCTGTATTTTAACAGCATATTTTTCATAAAACATTTTCATAAAATTCACTTTTTACTATACTTTTTCGGTAATCGAAATAAAAGTAGCTAATTATAATACATTGCTACTTTTCATAAAAACTGACAATTTAAAAATGTGACAAAAAGTGACACCGCAGAAATGACTAATATAACAAAAATTTGATATTGTTAATACATCTACTTCTTTTAAATTACTATTTATAAAACTGTGTATGTATATATATATATATATATATATATATATTATTATTATTATTTTTTTTTTTTTAAATTAAACTGTTACTATTTATGTTTTTTCTACAATATCTCTACTGATGACCATTTAAGGGTGGTTAACGAATTGAAAATATTTCAATTTATTGTGTTTAATGATTGTTGCATCTAAAATTTTTACAGTAAAAATAATATTTTCAGTTTACTTTTTCCACTTTTTGCTACTTTTTCGATAATCTAAATAAAAGTATAGCTAATTATAATACATTGTTACTTTTCATAAAACTATCAATGCAAAAATTGGACAAAAAGTGACACCACAAAAAATGACTAATCTAACATAAATTTGTTACTTTTAACACATTACTTCTTTTAAATTACTCTTTATAAGATTGTGTGTATATATATATATATATATATATATATATATATATATATATATATATATTTCAATTAAATTGTTACTGTTTAAGTTGTCTCTACAGTATCTCTACTGATGACCATTTAGTTAACAAAATGAAAATATTTCAATTTATTGTATTTAATGATCACTGCATCTGAAATTTTTACAGTAAAAATTGCATTTTCAGTGTACTTTTTCCACTTTTTGCTATTTTTCGATAATCCAAATAAAAGTAGATAATTATAATACATTGTTACTTTTTATAAATACTAGCAATGTAAAAATGTAAAAGTAACAAGATTTTTTTAACACATTATTGCTTTTAAAATACTCTTTATAAAATTATATAAAGTTTATAAAGTTCATTTTAGTCTATTATCTCTTTAAACAGATAAAAATAAAGGCTTTTGCAAGCAACCAACTGAATATATATATACGAAATGGACTTATTTTCCCTTTGAAATGGAAATATCTGTTCATGTCTGCAGTCTTTGACATCACAGCTCAGAAGAGCCCCTAGTGACGGATTTGAAACTGTAGCCAGTTAACATTTTCATGATGTATTTGGTCTGTTTCTCACACAAATCTATTTTATATAGCACACAAGTCATAGACCACTTTTATGATATTTATATAGTGCTTTCGGGTCATTTTTAAGCTTGAAAGCTCCATTCATTGTAATTTTATGTAAAAGAGCGACCAAGTACATGATTAAAGTTTCTCCTTTTGTTTCCCACAGTAAAAAGAAAGCCATACGGGTTTGAATTGACAAGAGGGTGAGTAAATAATGACAGAATTCATTATTTCGGGTGAACTATTCCTTTAAAACTTTATATGCCTGCACCCTTCGCTTTCCCATTCCCCCCTGAGGAGTGGAAAAGTTGGAGCCGTTCTCTCATTGAAATGCATTTAGTTCGGCTCAGTAACGCAGAGGCAGCAGCCAGCAGGCAGAAGAGCAGAGGAATAATTTACGCTCTGAAACAGACAGGCGGGCTCACAGAGCCCAGATGAGAGGGGCGAATGTGGAATCATTATATACTGCATCACAACACACTTAACAAACAATACAAAAACCCAGGGTTGCTGGTCCGTGTGACGGACAGACAGACAGACAGCTTAAAAACCAATCAAAACCAGCCCAATGGCAAAACCAAAAATATGCCACATAGTTCCTATTTTACTCCTTCAGATTCTCAGATCCTTTCATTTGTAGGGTTATAATGTATAATGTAAGTAGCAGCATTAAACATTTGCTAACTTAAAAGAGCATTAAGCTCACAACCATCATTGAAAGACGCAATGTATTATTTACAGCCTAACATAATGCAGTACATTTTAGCTGAGGCAGGGCAGGCTTTAGGGGGTTACTTTGGATAATATAAATGCATACAGTCTCATGCTGCTTTTACGTCATATGTAAGCCTATTACCCGTATAGTCACCATATTTCTGCTGACACATTATTGCACCTGTAAATCCACTATATTGCAATTGCAGTTGGCTTGTGTGTTTCATAAAAAATACACTATATGTGTCATCACCTTTGTTTCTTGCACTGCTTTTATGGATAGAGTATCTTCAGAGCCACGACAAAGAAGAAAAACATATTTTACCTGAGCTGTGAATGTGAGTTTGCAGTCGATTGGATGTGATCAAATATATATATATATATATATATATATATATATATATATATATGTGTGTGTGTGTGTGTGTGTGTGTGTGTGTGTATTGTGTAGTGCAAAATAACGAGAAGAAATGTCTTTCTATTGAATTGTCCTTGTCCTGTTGAATTGGAACACAATGAATGTTGGAAGAAATGAAGAAATTTATATTAGAAGCCAGTTCTATTTCGTGAATTAAAAACATTTAGTATGACCAGTATGAATCTTACATCCATACCTTTTTAGTGAATCAGTAACTCACAACACGGCCTGTATAGTTCGATTCATGAAGAAGTGATTATTATGGGCCGCTTCTTTTTAGTAAATCAGGCTGATTCTAAAATGATTTTTTAATGAATTGTTCAAACAGAAGAATTACTGGTTTGAATCAAACTTACGAATCTTTTACTGAACTGAATTATTTAGAGCAGTTACTGAATCAGCGTCTGACTCACTAACTAAAATGAAGCACGTTTTCTGTCACGATCAGGACTGATTGTCCAAATAAAAATGTGTCATTGAATACAATTTAGTTTTTGTGATAAGAAATATTTCTATCTATATGTCTGTTTGTAGTGAAGAGTAGAGAGATGCTTTGCTTAATTAAACACCCTTTAACAGATTTTGTTATTCAGTAATTTTATTAAAAATAAATCAAAATGTTTCACTGCAAAGACATTTTAGAGAATGCTGTGCTTCCAAATATGTTGCAAAAGTTTCCAGGAAGGTCCATTTCTGTTCCCGCCAACTGTACTGTGTACAAAGCAAGGTCCGTGTAGAAATGATTTATTGAGTCTAGTCTGGAAGAACTTGACTGGACTGCACAAAACAGTCCCCATCAGACACACATACTAAAAGCACACAGTTCTCTAGAATGTCACGGTGTGGTAGCATTAATATTTTTCATCACTAAAAAACAGAAATAGCCAAACTTGTCAATTAGAAGAGAGTGTTAGAAATAGGTTGTGCCATACAGTACATCATCTATCTTGCCTGTTTTGACTTGCAGAAGATTGTCTGTTGATTAGTCAAAAAAACCTTTCAAATCTAATGTAAAAAAAAAACAAAAACCAACCCATAGCAACAGTATAAAAGCAGACCAATTTTGCAGGAAAAATGACTTGGCAACCTTGACTAAGCACCTTTCAAAAATCCATTTGTGACTACTAAAAATCGCACCTAAAATGAATTATATAACCAATTACTTATGAGAAAGTCCTGATCACTGGAATAAAAAGTTCTGGTCTGTGTAGTGGTAAAGGGTGCAATTCTACTAGACTGTAGCTGAGCACTTCTTATTTATTGGTAAATACTCTGGGACTCTAATTGACAGTTTAATGATGGACTGGCATTGCCTGGCTCACATTAAACAAGTGTTAATTATTGCACACTTAGGCTGTCAACACAAATGCCCTGAAGGTCTGTTCCTCGCACAAAGCTATTTTATGTCTTCAGAAGACTTATATAACACGCGGGCAGGGAATATTGTTGGAATATGAAATATCATTGTACTCCTTCTGTGGTGTTCTTTTATCCATTTTAGAGCTTGACGGTTTCTGGTCACTGCATGCAAAAGTCATACGGGTTTGGAATGATATGAGGGTGAGTAAATGATGTAGGATGAAGTAGATTATGAATCTGTAGCTTTATGATGTTTTGCAAATATTGCCCATTTATGGCCTAATTACCTGAAGGACTAGGAATATACTGAACTGTGTGCCAGAACAGAAATTATCAAACAAGATTAGATATTCGATATAGTAATTGATTTAGATATTCAGCATGTACCACGTTTGGATCATATCACTGATATTGAGCCAAATTTCTTATATTTGAGCAATGATAACTCTTGCCAATATGATCTATGTCCTTGGTTTTTTGTGTTGTTTATTAAATGTATTGCAGGGGCGTTCTCTCTGGAGAGGCAACAGAGGTAGTGCCTCTTCAGAAAGATTTGAATGGGAAAATAATCCACAGTATAAAAATAACACAAAAAAGTGTGAGATCAAATAATGTAATCGCTCATTTTTTATCAGTATCCAACAGTGATGAATTTTCAGCACCATTTCTTTTGCATCCTTTGAGCTCGCTGTGTCTCATTGAGATCTTGTATCAATTGTGAGAGTGGAAACTTGATTAAAAAGTAAACAGTTCATCTACTTGTACAACATTATGTCAAGTATGTCAACATTTCACCCAAGAATCAAATGGGGAAAAAAAGATAAGAACTCGTATTTTGCATAAAGAAAATGTAATCTTGTAAATTTGTTTGTTGCAGTATTTTTCAGACTATTAAGCACATTTAACCCCCTAGTTCTCATTAGTGTAATGTGTCTAGCATTGCCTTTGTCATTATTTTTAATGAGGATTCTTGTTATTATAATACTGTCTTTTTAATTTAATTTATTTTAATTTTTTTGCTTAGCAGTATTTTTATAATTATTTTTTTATTAAAGGCAATACAACAAATACTATGATGTACGACATGCACATGTATTCATGTTTATTTTCATATTTTTAACATTCATGTGGAGAAGGTTAAATTAAAAATAATTGCATGAAAAAGAAAATTATAAAGATGGCTATTTATGCAAAATATAATATAATAATTTCTTATTTTTCATTTGCTTTGAATAAACCACACACCACTGATCTGTACTCAACTTTTTTTCTCTTGTTACCTTATAAACAGTACAGAAAATGGACTGTATTAAATGATATGCTACTTTACGCCAAACTGTGAGTTAGATGGTACATTAAAACGAGCGTGTTATTGGACATCAGTGTAGTAGCTGGCAGGCTAATATCGCAGCCATAATCAGGCAGTTTGGATTGAAGCGTTTGCTCGGAAATATATTTTATGAACCTATTCCACAGGACAAGGGAGCGATAAATAATGTGAATTTTGGCACAAGGACTCAATATCTGTGGTCTGAAGTCAAAGGGAAGGTTTCCTCTGAAGTTCCATTTTCTGTGTAGTGCCAGTGCCAGGTGATTCACATGGTTGGCCGAGATCACACATTGCGACCTCTACATCATTAGCATACACTAATTAGCGAGGAAAATAAACACGGCAGCCTAATTATTCGGAGGAATGAGACACAAACAAAGGAAAGAACACTAATTACAGACCGTCGTTATCAAACCTGTCTATTGGTTGGGGTCAAAGATGTTGGTATATAAAGAGAGCACTGGTTATGTAATGATATTTTCCTGCCAACAAGGCTGTTTATCTATCAACCAAATGGGTCTCTAAATTAGGCCATGACAGCTCAACTGTACATCATAAGCTTCTACTGGGATTTATTCTTTGTATCTGATATAAACAGAGAGACAACCAGAGAAATTCACAAAGATACTTTTGACAGGCAGTGCCATTGCTTTTATAGCCGACTGACTACACCAGGGAAAATACTAGAAACGTGAATCCAGCGCAATTCCCACAGGAATATGAACATTCATAAAGTCATATGAACATTCTCCATTTTGTCATGGTCATCTGCACAGTAGCCCCTGGCAACAAGCACACAAATGCCAAACATGTTATTCCCTGGCAGGTCCCAAGAGTCTGATACACTTCCTCAAATTTCACAGCGCAATGATACAGCCGCCTTATTTCGCAAGGTAGAAGTAAGCTATTTTCTGTGAATGTGCAAGACTGAAAATGTATTACCTGCTAATGGTAAATAACTAGTGCTGCGTCCCAATTTGTGTACTATCTGTCCTAAATAGTACTTGAAATTAGAATTGGAGTGTTCCAAATCATAGTGTTGAAATGAATATTCCAAAGGTACCAGGATGATTTAATATTACCAGTGAAAATTTGAAGTGCAGATCCAGCTATTATTGCCCACAACCCTTTGCGCATTGGACAAGGATTACATTATTACTACAAACATGAATAAAGAGTTTTAAAACAAAACATAGCAGATATGTGAGACCGATGGTTAGAGGTTTAAAGGAACACTCCACTTTTTTTGGAAATAGGCTCATTCTCCAACTGCCCCAGAGTTAATAAGTTGAGTTTTACCGTTTATGCTACTGGTCTAATAGGATTCAATGATCTATGCTAAAAGTGCTATCGCCAGACCCGGAGATCAGCTGAATGGATTCAAAAACGGTAAAACTCAACTTATTAACTCTGGGGGAATTGGAGAATGAGCCTATTTCCAAAATAAGTGAAGTGTTCCTTTAAATAAAGAGGTTTGAGTGATTAATAATCAGTATGTAACCTAATGAAAATATTTGATGTTATCCCCATTATATTTCATCTGCAACATTGTGAACTTTTATAAAGATGCGTTAGTTTATTAACTTTTAAATGCATCATCATGCAAACACACATCAAGCGATCTTGGCGTGAAAGACGCACAACTGTTATCAACAAGCTACGTCTTGCTGCTAAATGTGGAGGATGTTAACTGTGACAAGATGACTGACAGGTAAAGTGAATCTAAAAAAAGTAATAAATTACTACCTCTCTAAAAATATTGCATTACTTATTAATTACTTTCTAAATCCAATATCAACCTTGAACAGTTGCACATTACAAGAATAGACACTGCACTTTTCATTCTTTTAAATAAATAATATAAAATTGCATAAATTATTATTGAACTGACCAAAGTAGCTCAAGGGAGAAGGTTAACATTATTTTAACATAAGATTTTAAATTTTGAAGTTAAATCCGCCATTGTTTTATATTTACATCAGAAGTAGCTAATTAAACTATACAGAAAAAGGAATAGTTATCCTTTACATTAGTTTCAAGGGAAAAGTAAATAATGACTTAGTACTGCATTACAGCCAACATTGTTGACAGGGCAGTTAAAATAGTGATAGAATGCGATCCAATAATGACAAATAGACTATTCCGCTACACACTCAAAAGTATGTACTTAAATTCACAAAAAGAGTAGCCCACATACTTTTAGGACACAGTGTTAGTAAGCGAATTGAAACACACAGAAGAATATCAAAGTGCTGTAAACTGTAAAACTAGGCTATTTAAGCTATAAATAGGCTAAGTGTGTTTAATTACATCAATAGGCCTACATTAAAATAATATGAACAAAAATACCAGTTTGCAGTATCAAGTAGAATAATGAGCTGTTTTTATTGCTAAAAAAACAACAACCTGGAAGTGGGTGACAACGGAAGCTTCACACATTCGAGTTATAAATGGTCGCGCCTGCGCTTATGTTGAAAATAAGGTGGCTAAGGCCAGACACGATAGAAGGTGAGACAATCACGGAGTTTTTCCCCCGATGTTGTGTTTTCTAATTACTCTGTTTTCCTCCCGTCCCTGTGTTTAGGGTGGTGCGAAGTGTGTAGATCATTAGTTTCCTGCCAGCCGCCCGTCAACGTGTCCTTCACGAACCGCTGCGCCACTAAGAAGTCATTTACACCGGTTCTCCCCATATGGTTTCATCACTATTCCGGCACAGACTCCGCTGCCGCTCATAAAAACCCAGGGACTGTCAGCCTTTTTAAAAATGGCATTATCCAGCTTAATGATGCAGCACTTTAATAGCAGTGAAAAAAGAAAGGGGAAAAAAAGTAATAAAGAGGCTGTGACTAGAATGCCGTCAATTCCACATAATAAAAAGACTGTTTGTCATTCATGGGCATGTGCAACGCAGATCAGCAGAAAATCTGGACCGGATGCGTTGCGCATGTTAGTGCGCTGATAGAGACATAACTACAGGCCTGGGCAAAGAAGGTGTACTTCTCATGAGATATAGTAAGCAAGGGAGGAAAGCTGAGTCTGGTGGAGTCATGTGAGGCTCCACGTTACTGTGACTGTGTGATAATGCTGCGTAGTTCTTTAACTCACCAGCTCGGACACTTCAACGCTTGTAAACACATCTGAATCTAAATGAAAGAAAATGATGTGTGTTGTGTGAATGAGCTGGTTTTTTTATAGACATTATTCACCTTATTCTTCAACGCGGAAGTACAGTAAGCCTATGGACGAGACTTCCGGTTCATTGGCCACTATTACGGGGAAATAACAAGAAGTTTAGGCTGGTAGGTTAATCAGGAGCTTGTAATATGTGATATATAGATAGAGTGTCAATGGTCCATTTGAGAGATAGGAAACAAGTAGAAGAAGAATACCTGTAAAACTGTTTGCACTACAAACCAGAATGTTCATAATTAAGAAAATACATTAAAATCATATGGTAAGACACAACTATTTGCAATATCAACCAGCAAAACGAGCTGTTTTGTACAGCTAAAAATACCATGGGCTATGAGTCGGAAACCAGACCCACAAAATTTACAAATGGCCGCTCTTCAGGAAAACTAACGCCGCTTTTCATCGCTGCGTTCGTTGTCCTCTGTCTCCTGTTTGTATTTCCACAGCGTAAAGGTAAGTTGTAAAAATTTATGAACGAACCAATTGTTTTAAATCTTGCAGGTCAAGTGACATTGCTTCACACACAATGCTCATGCTAACTTTCGTTATCAGTAAATCAGCTTCACTAATTCTAAGACAAAATTCTAAAGATGCCTGCACGTCTTGTTTCCCTGATGCATGAGGTCTAGTGAATAATGGAATGTTCCCTTCATTAGCCCTTTTGAAACATTAAAACCTGGACATTTGAAGTAAGGTTTTCATAATTTAATGGAAATGTTAGCAAAATTTTCATAGAACGTATTTTTGTTAGCGGGGTAAGTGAGGCCAAACTGAAATGTAGGAACTTTACTATATATAATTAATATGGTAAAAATATAGGCTATTTACTTGTATCACTTTGGTGTGCCCTATATAAGCTCGGAATAATGTGAATTACTAATGCGAAACTGAAATTTTGGAACTTGCATAATTAATACAGAATAATGGTGGACTGGATCATTCGTAACAAGTTTTGAGTCATGCTGGCACACATAGAGGCATTAGTCTAATGATTCAGTCTTTTCTGTACACTTTGTACCCCGGGGAAAATGCCGTTGACATGTAGACAAAGTGCAAGAAAGAATGGGAAAAAAAATTTGTCATCATCCTGCAGGCGTGCCCTGATTCCAAGAATTAATTTGCTGTTTCAAGTCCAAGCCTGAGTTGTTCAGAACTAACAAACACAGCGAGAACTGAAGAAAACTAGTCCCCTACGGATATTTCAAACCAGGATAACGAACATTTGTTAATGTAAGATTACAACCACCATAAGGTTTTATTCTTTCAACATGAAGGTCGAAAAAGAGCGACTTTAAAGAAAGAGTTAGAATCAAGGCTATATGAAATATAATGTGTAAGGAATTTTATTATTATTTATTTTTTTTTATTTTTTTTTCAGGTATCAATATATGTGTGTTTGGTTTGATTAAAAATCTTGTGAATAAAGGCATAAAATTCATCCAGGCTATAATACATGGGCTGCTAGTAATATGGCAAAATGTGTCACTATGCAAATGTTTTTGTTAAAACAAGATATTTATAACTATAATGGTCAAATGCATATTTATTTAAAATAACCATGTAAACAAATGAAAAACACTGTTTAATTACTTTGCCATTTTCAAAGTACATTTTCATGTTTGCAAGTGACTGTTTGCAACTCGTGGCATTTGAGTTTGAATGTTAAATATTAAAGCCACAGCATTATTGCATACAATTATTGCATTCGTGCATTATTTCATTCATGCAAATGATGCATTATTTCACCAAACAAGCCTTTTTCCAGCACTTTGATGTTTTCTTTAGACTTTGTTCTGAGTTCTCAGGACAGATTCTGCATAATTCTCAGAGTATTAGGAAATGCTTTTAAGAGTCTGCCTTGGCAACGTAATATGTCACATTAGACATACTGCAGCGGAAGCCTGTAACTCAAGAGTAATGTGCAAGCACATTATTGTAATTCTCTCTTCCTCCGTGTGTGTGTGTGTGTGTGTGTGTGTGTGTGTGTGTGTGTGTGTGTGTGTGTGTGTGTGTGTGTGTGTGTGTGTGTGTGTGTGTGTGTGTGTGTGTGTGTGTGTTCAGGCACTTTGTTAAAGGTGTGACATTAAACAGGAGTGTGAGTGCTAATTTGCACCCCAAACATGTGACAAACAGAAAAACTGTGAACTGAAGAATGCAAGCAAAGTCTTTTTTCTTCATTTGTTTTTAACACATAGTAATCAGCGTTTCTCTCATTAAGGAAAACATCACCTTCCCTCCCACATCACAGTTTTAAAGTTCCTATATTTCACTTGATTCACCAGTAATCTTTTTCTTATACATCTAGGGTTTGTTTCTGCTAGATGCTTTTTTACAAACGCATGTGGCAAAAACAGCATATGCTTGTAAAAAGAACATGAGGCAGTAAGAAAGTCCAAACTGAACAATTATTTATTATTATACTTTATTGAATCTTCTACATTTTTTATTATATGCTGTTAACAGCAAATATTTCCATAAACACAAATAAACAAATTAATAAAAGGAGTCTGGACAAGTCACATTCACAGTTTACCTTCATTGTATGTATATTTTGTATATAATGAAACATGCAGTGCCAGTAGTTATAGCAATGGAGTGATAAATACATATAAGAGCTGGGTGAGTGAGTCAGACAGGAAGTAGCACAAAGTGCTGAGAAGAAAGTAGCAGTAATCAATAGCAGTGCTATTTAGAAGAATCACAGAACCATTAGGTTTTGTTCTTGCCCTGGCAGTTAAAGCTATTTGATTTTGAGCACAATCAAATGCACGGCTCGACATTAACCTCATCCTGGTAGGCTATATTTGATCACCGATCGTTTACTTGCATGAAAGTAGGGTTTCTGGAGGTCTGAAAAAGGTCTTTGAAAGTCTTAACTCATTCTTCCATAAATTAATGCCTTGAAAGGTCTTAAATCGGGATAGAAATCTTAAATTCGTAGTCATGCATAAAATGTTGCATGCACAGGAAAAAATATCTTACTCTATCTTGCTCAGTGTTTTGGATTTTAAATTACATCCTTAAGTCAAGATACATTTTCTTGAGATGTAAAATGATGAGATAAAGTTTTGTTTTCTGGGAAACTGAAGAAAGTTGAAGTTTATGCTTAAAAATGCCACTTCCACCACTTTTTTTTTTTTCTTTTTTTTTTTTTGTAAAATGAATTAAAAAATAAAATGTGTTGGAAGTAGTATTTCCAAATTTTGAGTGTAGCTAATACAACTAATTTTGTTAATACAACTAATATTGACGTACATAAATTTTCTTTACTTGGTCGTAAAAATGTCTTAAATTTATCTTCGTAAATCCTGTAGAAACCCCTAAATCACTAGTCCCAAAGCATTTTACCACTTCAGTGCATTCTCAAATAAATAAAGAAAGAAAAATTACAGTGCTCAACCATCGTTTTGGGTGTGTAGATCAATAAGTTACATCACTTTCAGATAAAGGATCTGCTTTCCCTGTATCTTCTTAATAAATTGTAGTTTTTTGTACACTGTTAGACATTTCAAAGGGTTTTTCCAGTAACTTACTGGCAACACTGTTGCCAGTAAGTTACTGTAATTACAATTTACAGTAGCAAACTGTATTTGATTTATCAGTATACTACTGTAATTCATTCATTTTAATATAGATTTCATTAGATTTTATCATTTTTATATCGAATTCATTTTATTTTTACTCTACATAGGTACTACTGGCATTCAATTAAAACAGATACAATAATTACAAAAATTTTTATTTAAAACATTGCATGTATAACACATAAAAATACAGTCCTCCAATGCTGGAACAGTGCATCTTCACCATTTCTCCTGTCTTACGACGTTTTGCAGTGCATTTTGTTGCGATTTATCCTCACAAAGAATCTTTAGGCAACAGAAACAAAATGGGGGAAAAAGACAAACAGCCAAAGAATAAATAGCGGCCTGCAAAACCCAGGTGCTGCTCCAAAACGTGGCCACCATCTTTGCTCACCATCCACTTTGACAGAAATGTCTTCTCTGAAAAACAAGTAGAAGAAATAGCACACTTTTAAAAGGCAAACCTCATATAGAATACACAAACCTCTCAAAAACATAGTTGTTCTCTTGCCATGAATTATCAGTCTCAGGGTTGCTGGCATGTCCATGTCTTTCTTGATGCTTCATTCATGTTGACGAGTAAATGTTACTAATGTTAGGTAAACTGGTGTGCAAAAATCTGACACAAACACGCAGACAAACGGACAAAATTGCTGGTCTTTTTCTCTTGTAAAGTGCATCTACACAGCTGCCCGCTGCTTCCGTGTCTTCCTCGGAGTGGCGCGGCAAGGCGCGACTCGATAAAAAAACAATATAGAACCCATTATATACATTATCTACAGTGGATGCGGACAGTAATGTGATGCCCCGGTATATTTCTGATGTACAGATGTTCTCCAAGCGCTCGCGCTGTTTCTGACACGAAATACAAACGGATTTTCCAATCATTAGAAGTGATGTAACACATCCAGTAGTCAGTCCAAAGCTGTTGCGGCGTTGTAGACACGGTGCAGGGCAAATTGAGTCAATCCAAATGTAAGAAATTAGGAAAATAAAACGACCTCTGTATAATGGCGCCAAAGAGACCGTTACAGTAGTATACAGCAATTTAAAAAAAAATACAGTAAGTCTCTGTATGTGGGGTCTGACGTCACATAAAATTCCCATGATGCAAAGGGTATTACAGTTATTTACTGTAAAGGGAATTTGCAGTATTATACTGGGTGATATACAGTAAATAACTGTGGAAATTACAGAAATGTCTAACAGTGTATTTTTGGAACAGAGCAATCAACAATCAGATGTTTCAGCAACAAGCCTTCTTCTGTAAATCATACAATTACCACTTCAGTGCAATTGGAATATCAAGCCTGCATCAAAATCAATCATACAGTGATCAACTTAAATTTTAGCTACAACCCTGCTTGTAGGTCACATGTACCCTCTGCCAGGTCAAATGCGAGACATGAAGTCAAGGACCTGACGACTGGGATGGAAGACAGGAAGGGTCTCTTTCCATCTCTGTCCCTGTCTCTCTCTCACAGGTGCTGGCCTCCTGGGCCTCGATGTCAGGCATGCAGCATCACTGTCACTTAACGGTCCGTAGCCGACTGGGGGATGACAGGCGTGAGTAACACATTTTTTTTACTGACTTTAATTTATAGTGACACACAGCGACCACATTCACTCAATCAGAAACATAGACATCTGAATGCCCACCCAAAAACAAAAACGCACATATGCATTCTATTTATGTACAGACAAATATATGCAGACACATGACGGACACCCATATGTGTGTGTCATATGGTCTTCTCATATCTGCAGAATGTCAGTGTGTTTGTGTTTTGTATTTATTAAATTATCTGGTTAAACGAGTCATTATTTACGCAGACGACTTAATTTCATATATCATTTTCCCATTTAAGTACAATTAGCCTAGTTGACAGAAATTTCAAGCTTCAAAACGAATCCAGAAACACCATAAAAGTAGTCCATATTGCTTTCCCAGTCTATTCACATACAAGTTTTATGTGAGGAGGTATCATAGCAATTGAATTTTGCGAGTCCATGACCAGATTCTTGAGCAAGTCAGAGTTTGAATCCTAGAATTGGATCATGAACGAATCAGACATGAATCATTCAGACAGTTTCATGAACTGAAACAGACAATTTACTATAAAGATTTGACTCATTTGAGAATCATTTAAGACTCAGATATTACTTCTGTTATGAGTTCTGAACAAGAAGGTTAGCAGTGCTACAGAAGAAATAAAGTCAATGACAAGAGGTTCACTGTTTTTAGGTGAACCATTCCTATAATATGCAGAGTGAACTATACATTTGTTTATAGTCTAATTGTTTTAACTGATATCAGGTCAAACACACAAGTATTAGCAATTTAATAAAAGAACAGATATTATGCATACACTTTATATTTAATGGTATTTGATGATTTGTAGATTCCCAGACAGCAAGCAGTGTCGGCCCAGATCATGGATTTCACGCGGGCCAGATCTGGGCCGGATCTGGGGCAACACTATGTTGCTGTCTGGGTTACATAGCTCAAATTTTCATTATTATAAAAAAAAACGAAAAACATTTGTAATTGGTTTGTAAAAGGTGTCTAGACTATATATGCATGTTTGGGTTGAGTTGACGTTGCATTTACACTATTTTGACCAGCAGGTATGGTTTTGAGCGCTTTGAAACTGTAAATCATTTAGCAAAACAATTGGTTCAATTGATTCAGTGATTCGAAAAGCTTTGGCTCTCCCATCACTTGTTTGAGCATCTGGATGAGCCTGTCATTGGCTAAACTAATGGCGTGAGTAAAGGCGGGGACTGTCTGTTTGGGGAAACCTGTTTGAAACCCTTATTTACATTTACATTTATGCATTTAGCAAATGCTTTCCAAAGCAACTTGCAAATGAGGAAACAAAAGCATTATTTCTCTATTTGGTGACCCTAGTGATGTGGAAATGACGCACTTTAGCTTTTAATTCTGACCTCTTCTGTTTAGCCTGATACAAGTTTATTGTATTAGACTCTTTTGCATGAGCTTGGCTGAGCAAAACAGATTATTTCAATGTATGATCTTGGATGAAGTTCAGTCCTCTGTATTTATCAGTTTTGGTTCATAATAGCTCCCTTTGTTTTGTGGAGCGTTGCATATTCTCTGTCAGAGAAACATGACAATGAGGGGTAAGTGCTGTAGTGGAATAATGGAGGACCCAAAATGTCTCATGTGTTTAATTTCCCAATGAATCCAAATTAATGAGCAAATAAACCCATGCATAAATAATTGAGATACATAAATGACCAGCGCAGCAGCCTCTGCGGCACAATAGTGTCTCATTAAGAGTTTATAACAATGAGAAGATGAGAAAGAGGAAGAGAGAGAGAGGAAGCCTGGCAACGGTGTGGTAAAGGACTCGTCTCTTAATGTAATGGATGGTAATGACAGCGCTTACTGTTGCCCGAATGTACATTGACCGGTCACACAGTGCAGGGCCGCCGGCACTGTCGAGGATAATTAAAAATGTGTGTGTGTGTGTGTGTTTGCAAAGAGGAAAAGAAAGAATGATTGTGTGGATGTGTGCATGTGTCTGTGGGGGAATAGAAAGAAAGCTTATTACCCATCTGCCATCCAATTTCAATCTCTTTAAAACAAATGAAACATTCACAAGACCAGGGACTTTTCATTATCTCTATCCTCAGCCCTAAAAGGAGCCTTTTACTGCCTCTGACTAAACAGCGGCAGAAGAGGAAGTGGAGGTGAAACGGGAGGAAATGAAGAGCTAGAGGCAGGAGAAATCTGAACTTAGCAAATGGCATTTACATAGCCTTTACCATGCAGGTCACACCGCCAAAGCCGAGCAAATCAACTCATAAATGAGGCGAATTAAACAAGAAACCTGTTGCTAAGTGGAACCGTTTGGATCACAGAACGTTCTACGTAATCTCTGAATCATGAAGATGCGGTAACTCGTTCTCATGTTTGAAACATCATTCCCGAGGTGCCTTGTCATCTTAAAAGGGACATGCTGAGCTCCGACAGCACCGAGCAGCGCAGTTAGTGAGCCATGGCGTGCCTTTGCTTAGTCTCCTGTGGGTTGTTGGTAGCATTAGCATGCTGAGGGCTCCCTACAAAACTTCCTGTCCTGAGGTCACATCTAAATGGAAGAGATTTGAGAAGAGGAGTTTAGGTCATGGAGAAGGTCATCGCCATTAATCATGCCAGAGTCTCTTTACCGCCAGTCCCAGATAGCATCATTGATTGAGGCCAGTGATTAATTCCCCGGTAAAGCAGGTGGAACTTGTGAAATCACATCTTTAATTTGTTTCTAATCACTGCCTGGATGCTCACATGGCAACCAGGACTCATGAAAAAGAATGAATGTCTTCCTTGTGATATGTAAAAATGTGTGTTCTGAATCATATGGTCCTTGAGGATGGTTCAAGTTCCAATATGCTAAAAAAAACATTAGATCTCTATAAGCTTCAGTTGATTTGGACATGATATTTAGGATGTGCTCTAGTGGTAGGGAATTTCCGTGACTTCTGCAGGTTGTATTATTTCGCCAATAGGTGGCGACAAGTGACTGTTTTTATGATTAAGTCGTTAGTTGAATCATTTTCTCAACCGAATCGTTCAACAACCGGTTCAATCAGGAACGAATCAAGACTGCCTTTGAGCGAGTCATCATTGGTTCATTCAACATTGACTAATCCAGGAACGAAACAAGTGAATTGTCTTTATGAGAAAATTAATGAATCATTCATTAAACCGATTCGTTCAAAAACTAAATCATTCCAGAACAAAACAAATGAACGCCTTTTAGTTAGTCATTGAATCAAATGATTCGTTGAACAACAGTGATTCTTTCAGGGACGCCACTGCTGTAGCCTATGTTACTTGAGACACTCAAGTTTTGCTGTAAATTAGATAATATGTGTATTTATATTCATATGTATTTTTCATTTCAATGCAGAAGTTAGCTATTTCCTGTTAATGCGCAACTAAAAGTAAATAACTAAATGTAAAATTGTTTTGCTACAAATCTGTGTTATTATGAATGCTATAATACATAAAAAATAATTACAAATACTAATATCCTCTGCGTCTCAATTGGGCTCAAATTGATAAGCAATATAGATGACACCATTGTTTACAATACAACTGGAGCACATGCTGCTGAGGAGAGGCGGTTTAGCCAATCACAACACACTGGACCAGCTAACCAATCTGAGCCCATTGCGCATTTCTGAGGGAGGGGCTTCATAAAAGCAGGAAATGATCTGCGCGTTTATCAGAGGAGGGACATAGCGGTGTGAAATAAAGGTAAATTATGTGAAAAATAATGTGAAAAACACATGTTAGACTGCACCCCATAAATACAATCAAGCCTAGAAAAAAACCATTCAACCACCCCTTTAAGATATTTTGGATGAAAGAGGCTTGTGACTGTCCCATTGACTGCCGAACAATTAATACTGTCAAGGGTATGAAAGACATCATCAGAATAGTCCATTTCTAGTACCTTTCTGGGTCTTGACAGTGTTAATTGTTTGGCAGTCAATGGGACAGTCACAAGCCTCCCGGTTTTCATCCAAAATATCTTAAATTGTGTTCCGAAGACGAACGAAGCTTTTACGGGTTTGGAATGACATGGGGGTAAGTGATTAATGACAAAATTTTCATTTTGGGGTGGAGTAACCCTTTAATGAGTGTAATGACTGATGGGTAAATGTCCTTTTTCATATCCTTTTACGTTCAAAACACTTGTTCCATATTACATTTGCTGTGTTTTTCAGACGGAGCATAAAAACTCTTGCAGGGCATTCTCAGGTGACTGCAGCGTACCCCAATATAAGTTTTTCCCTGCATCCCCTCTGCCTTTTCTTTGAATTAACTCTGTCTCACATCACATTTAAATACGCAAGAACTGAAAAGAGGATCAGAAATGCCAGTCAAGCAGTGTAATTTTCTAGACGCAGAACGAACTGTTGATCTGATTACAAGAGGGATTTTAACAAGTGAAAATAATGAATGTTTTGTTTGTTTGTTCTAACCCTTCTATATGACTGCGTTTCCCCACAGACAAGCAGCCAGTCATCTTCAATGTCCTTCTTTTTCGACGGAAGACGGAAAATGTCTAAATTTGCACTAATATGAAATCTCATGCTCTTTAAATTATTCATGAGTTGAGAGGCAAACTAACCTGACACACTTCCATTCTCCAAACTCTCTTTAGAGAGAAAGTGGGGGAAATTGGGTTGTTAGAAGAAAAGACAAAGATTTGATACGGTTTTATGCAGAAAAACTTGATAAATGGTGAAAACACTGCATTCTGGGTTTAGTCCATTAAATTGTCCTGTGGTTCTCAACTGATGGGTTGTGACACAAAAATGTGTTGCATATCTGATTTGATGGGGTGCAAGTAAAATGCAACTATATAATTATACATCGTTATGATTGCAAAATATATGCAATGCTTTTAGCCATCATCATGTTGTGGTATAGTCATTTTGACCCAAAAATGCTAGTTAAATGTGACTTTGCTGACACATATAATTTTCTTACTTTTCTGTGATTATTTTCTCCACCTTGTTTCACTTGCAAAAATGACTGACCTACAAAAAAAAAATTCTTGTTATGCTATATTATTACCAAATATTGGATTCGGTCTTTTTATCAACTTGTTTTCTTTCAATTCAACCAGGTTTTGTATTTCTTTTCAGGACTGATTGATAAGGTCTCACTGATCTGAGCTTATGCACCTCATTTTGAGTGAACATTGCATTATCCACAAAATAATGCTTTTTTCGCAGAGAAAATAAGCTTACGCGCTTCGCTTCTTGAGTGAACATTGCCAAAATTATCCACAAATAATGCTTATTTCACTCAAAAACTAGGTGCATAAGCTCAGATCAATGAGGTACGACCTAATCAGTTCCAAACAGAAATACAAAACCTATGCTAATTGAAAGAAAACAAGCTGACAAAAAATTACTGCATAGTGAGAGATTTACAAACAAGTTTTAAAAGGAACATCAAATTAAGTCAAAGATTTTCAGCACGAGGGTTAAAAGGAAAGAGAAAACACATCCTGTATCTTTTGTTGCTAATGTCAAAAGCCAGTCAAACTTTATGGTGGGCGTAATTCATCGCTAATTAGAAGCTAGCACAATTAGGCAGATGTTAACATCAGCTAGTTGATGTCTGTGTAAAATATGGGTCCTGAAGGAGAAAAAAGAAACAGTTGGAAATCTCATGCAAAACACGGTAAAACCAACACTCAAATGTTTTATTAAGATTTCTGAATGCATTATTATAGTGCATTATTAAGGCTTTCCAAGAAACAAGATAGAAAAGCCAACATGTACTCGCTTGAAATGATTTGCCAATGTGTCAATCCAGGTTTAAATGTGTATTTTAGCTCTAGTTTACACCACCACCCAGATCTTTTAATAAATAAAACCCCCTGAGTTATGAATACATATTAGAGCGACACTACTGACATTTAAATCCAGTTTGATTATTCAGAGCGGATGAAGAGCCAAAGCCCCCCACAACCGTTAGTTCAGGAAGGAAGAGCCCACCACAACGCAGTCTGCTGCTAATGAGCCAATTATCTCTGCACTGCAACACAGGAAGTCGTGGCTGTAAAAAAAAAAAAAAAAGTGACTTTTTTTTTATTCACCATTTTTACAAGAGCATGTCAGCCAGCTCTCTCGCACTGAAAATATTAGATGGATTTAGACGGGCTTATTAGGCAAGCTGAGCTGTTAATGTTATCATATTCCTTTTTAACCAACAAATTAATATTTATATATTAAACTTGGAGACCTAATAGGTGTTCGTGGGTTCACAAGTTGTAACATGTAGTTGGATCATGCTACAGAATCTCACATAATAAGTAAAAGGCACATCTAATCAGTTTGTGATGATGGTTCTATGACTAATATTACACAGCTGTCATGCCTGCAACCAATGATGCTGCTCACATTATGACTGTCTGACAGTGCCATCTAGTGGCTAACATCTGTTTAAATAAATAAGTTTTCATTGCACAGCCTGTAAGAATTTATTTTTGTCTTTCACTGTTATAGTCTTCCAATAATTGAGTGGTTCAGTACCCATAAAACTAGTAGAGAGATGAATAAGCCCCAGAGGGAATATCCAAGAGCTACTACTCTCAGATTCTCCCCTGCATTTAATTTTGTGATGGCTCACTATAACCTTTACTGTACTATCCATCACGTTGGTATAACTGTCCTGATATACCAATAGGATGTGCCAGTTTCCATTACAGCCAGGGGCTGAATATTAGTCCCTTATCTGCTCTAGTCTGATGTCCCATGAGGGAATTTGGGCCTTGCAGGTGTGTTTTTATAAATAATATACATTTGTTGTTACAGCAAAATCTCTCTCTCTCTCTCTCTCTCTCTCTCTCTCTCTCTCTCTCTCTAAGAAATCATACTTGATTTGATATTTTACTTAGTTCTTTGCTTATTTTTAAATTTTACCTCAATTTAAGTGCTTGCTCAATTTCTCTATTAAAATATCACAGCACATTTATTAACCATTTTTATTTTTAAGTATGTTTGCCTAATTTTATCATTTTATCTACATTTTGAATTTCTCTCCCTCCCTTCTATCTCTGAGAAATGATACTTCATATTTTTAGTTCTTAACTTTAAAAAAATAAAATAAAAATCTAAATTGTGTTTGTGGAATTTGCAGAATTTCTCTATTAAAATGTCACAGCACATGTATTAACCATTTTCATTTACATTTTTCAATCATCTATCTATCTATCTATCTATCTATCTATCTATCTATCTATCTATCTATCTATCTATCTATCTATCTATCTATTTCACTCTGTCAAGAAATGGAACTTAATTTGATGTTTTTAGTTCTTAACTTTTTTTTATTGTTTTGTGTAATTTACCTAAATTAAATGTTTTCAGAATTTCTCTATTAAAATATCAGCACATTTATTAATCATTTTCACTTTTAGCTATGTAGCCTACACATTTCTCTCATGTTTGTCTAAAATTGTAATTTTACAATGTATAATTGCAGAATTTCTCTGACTGTTTAGTTTCCCCTCAAATACATTTATAAAACTGTTAAAAGAAAATTGTACTTTGCACTTTTTCCATAAAAGCATACTTTTAATTAAAATGGTCCTATGTTAACCAGTGTTGGGTGTAACTTGGCTAGTTAGTTACTGTAATTGGTCACACTTTATTCTACGTCTCTTAACTAGTTGCTTAGCATGCATATTACTAGAATATTAGCCATTTAATGAATCTCATATTAATGCCTTATTCTATATCCCTAATCCTACCCAATACCTAAACTTAACAATTACCTTACTAACTATTAATAAGCAGCAAATTAGGAATTTATTGAGGGAAAATTCGTAGTTAATAGTGAATAAGTATTCCCTATTCTAAAGTGTTACCCTGTAATTTATACTTTTCCCTTGAAAAAGTAAAGTAAGGGATTACTCTTATTTTTTCCTGTAATTTAATTACAGTTACTTCTTATGTAATTAAACGTAATACTGTGTAGAACACTTATATACAATACAATAGTGGATTTAACATCAAAATTTAAAGTCTAACCTTAAAATGCATGCTTTTTATGTCCCCTTCTCACTTGAAATACTTTGGTGAGTTAAGAATATTGGTAACACTTTAGTGTCCAATTCTCACTATTAACTAATTGGTTATTAGCATAGCATGAACATTACTGGGACATTGGCTGTTTATCATTAGCCTACTTAAAAAGCACATATTAATGTCTTATTCTGCAAAACCTTATTCTAAATCCTTAATCCTACCCAATTCTTAAACTTAACAACTACTTTACTAAGTATTAATAAGCAGTAATTATAAGTATATTGCTTATTGGACCCAAAAGTGTGACGAGCATATTATTTTTTTTTTTTTTGAAGAAGAAGAAGAAGAAGAAGAAGAATTCAAAGAACCGTTTCATGTCTATTCTTGTCGAGGTTGATATAGGATTTAGAAAGTAATTATTAATAAGTAATTAAATACTTTTTGGAGTGAGTAATTTGTACAGTAGGCCTAATCTAATTACACTGTTGAAGATGTAATTAGTAGTAATTAATTACTTTTTTAGAGTAACTTACCTAACACTTATATTAACGTGTATAGTCGGGATGGGAAGATTCCCCAATTTGCTCGGTGCATCGGCAAAAAAAAAAAAAAAAAAAAGTTAACGATGCGATGAATCGGTTTAAAAAGTGTGCATCGGATACAAGTTGGCATTTGTATCGCGATGTATCGTTTCTAACATATTTGCATCGGTAAAAACCGATTTATTTATATATAGTTACTAGTGGTTGCGCTACACTTTTATTGTTTAGAAAGTGACCAATAATCTGTGACCAATATTTTATATGTAGATTAATTTCTCCTCTCGAAACTGTTTCTGAAACGCGTTCTCTACTCACCGCTTAGCATGAATATGACAAATCACAACAACACTAAGGAGACCCGAGGAAAAGCGGGGATTAAATTCCAAAACCTGACTTGAAATAACCTAACAAATCATTTGGGGCTAAGGCGGTTATAAACGACAATGTAAGTTCACACAAACTAATTTGTGCACGCTTATTCTTAAGAAGCCCTTAATGTTGATCATGGATCAAATCGATACACCATGGCAAACAGCGAATATATATGTGCTGTTTAATGCATTTGAGACGTTTTGTTTTCCTCAGTGCATAACTGACATGTCACAAGTATATTTTTCATCTGTAAATGTTAGAAAGTCATGCAAATATATCCATTTTGCTGTCAGGAGTGGGCGAGCGCTGCTGCGCGCATGCGCGCTAAACAGACGGAGCGCAATAATTCTGAGTCAAATATGCATTTTACGATAGCAGTAACTGTAAAGAGACTATTGTAATGGGTAAATAAAATGTAAGCTAATACAGTCCTAGTTACTAAGCTCAGATGAGTTAATGTGTGTTTCTTGCAGCAGTTAAAATGTAGTTTTAATTTAGTGATTTTAACTTTTAGGTTACTGTTAATGCTTTAAAGAGCAATGTTAGATTGTAATGTTCAAATGCTATCTGTTCTAACTATAAAAGGTACAGCTGTTATAAAACCAGAGAGAAAGGCTAGTATGTGAGAGAGTCAGTGGTAATAGGCCTATCATTGCATTTCTATTGGTCAGTGAGCTCAGTTTGCCTGCCCTGAACCAGGTTAGCTTTCCAGCATAAGTAGCCTATAGCACAGTGAATGAGGTTGATCTTTGTTAAACTTGCTTTATGGAACCAAATAATTTGACAGTGAGCTAGACTAACTGAAATAAGCCTGGGCTATTAAACTTGTTTTATGAAACAGGCCTCGAGGCGTTAGAAGTCAGAAGACACATAAGTTAATTTATGATTTGCTGTCTGTCTGAACCAAAGAGATAAAAGCGATCATATTTTTTCAATTGCATCGAATCGCATTGTGTTGAATCGAATCGAAATCGAATCGCATCGCTAGCTGCTTCATATGTATCTTCAATGCATCATGATGCGTATCGCATCGGCCTCAGTTATGGAGATACACATCCCTAGTGTATAGTAAAGAACTGTTTATATGTAGACCATTCTGTGTCAACACCATGCTTTTCCAATGAGGGGGAAAGGATCGTTTTCTCCCACGCCGACTCCGCCCACACAGCTATGACGTCTATTAGCAATCACTTTCGAGTCGATTGTCATGAACACGTGACAGAGGAAATCAACCATCAGAGTCAACCATAGAGCATCAAAGGGACAGTTTGAAGATCATATTTTTTAATTCATGTATCTATTTATTTGAAAATTTGCTAAAACATCCTATATAGCCTCTATATTTCCGCATTCAAAGTTAATTAGCAAACACGTTGTGTTAACCGAGCTGCAGAATCACCCGTATGTGTTTACATGGAGGTGAGCAGCAGTGTGTCAATCAAAGCGGCAGTTGTTTGAATTCGAAAGTGGGCGTGTGCGGGGGATCATGACGTCAGCGTCAGACAGATCTCAGCGCGTTCGATCTCGGAGCGTTTCAAAGTTTCAATGGCTAGTGATTTAAAGCGTCGATTCCGCGGCCGCGCAGCGCTACATAGAACCAGATAAACGGCGGTTTTATTTTGGCGTGAAACAGAATCGTTCCTACGCAGTGACCTTTTGGTGCTCGAATGCATAATATCGCGTAGGAGTCGCTGTGTGCGTGGTGAACGTTTGCTCTCTTGCCTGTTTTCCTTCAACGCTAAATGGAGTCACGGGTGGAATTCAGTCGAGAGGAGATCAACAGTACGGTATGGGAAGTTCCGGTCAAGTACGTTTGCTTGAAGCAGATCGGAACGGGAGCTTATGGCAGCGTGTGGTGAGTTCCTGACATGCAGGTAGACGCTCGTGAACTGCCTTTCAACAGGTTGCCACAAGAAGCAGAACTATGTGGCAAGCCGCTTTAGCATTCATTGCTTCCAACTAGTTATAGTGACTAGAGTCAATTCGGTTAGTTAGTAGTACTTAGGTGTGCAACTAGTAGGTATCCCATACTAATTCTTCAGTTGTTCATAACTAAATAGTTAATAATAACTGGGAAAGAAGTACTACTCCCTAATGAATATTTACTAGTAAAACTGGAGAGTAGTTACCTGCAAAAACGGGGTACTTACTGTATTAGTCTAAAGGGGATACGGTAACATGCAACATTAAATAAGGTTAGTTAATGCATTAACCAATACATTTGTTGAGGTATTTGTTCAAGTTATTAAAAATGCAACTGTTCATTGTTAGTTCATGTCAGCTCAAGTCCAGTAAATAATATTAACAGATGCAAAAGTTTTCGTAAATGTTGAAATTAATATTAAGTAAGATTAATAAATGCTTTAGAAGTGTGTGTTTTTTCTCCATTGTTTATGTCAACTAAAGTAGTTTCAAAATTATTGAAACTTAAAGATTTATTCAGTGGTTAACATTTTCAATTTGTTACCAGAAACTAGTGGCGACCTGAATTACTGCTAGTATCTAGTGAATAATCACTTAGGAAATTTAAAGACAAATTAATCACTGTTGCACTATAATTGACTGGAGTAATTGAAAAATAAGTAGTAGTTAGTAAAATGCAAATAGATACTAGTTAGTTTTAAGGAATGGTATGTTCTGAATGTTAATGTTATGTTCAAGTTTTTGTCACGGACCATACTGTGAAATCATGGTAGTTCATGAAATTGTGCTGTGAAGTTGTTCCTATATCCTGGTTATGACATTATAATCTGGCTTGAGAGTTTTCAATTTACCTATCAAATAAGTTCATCTTACTTGATAAACTTCCTTGGTTGGAGTTGTAGAATAACATATAAATATGAGATAGGGGCAGTCTGATCTCAGACTTTGAACTGATAAGATAACCAATGATAATTTGATTATGACTGATAAATATCTACACTGTTAGGCCTGTTTTTCACACTAAGTGAAATCACATGCTTTCAGTGGAAACAAGGTGTCGAATGTACTGTACAGTAGAAAAGATTGATAAAACAATGGATGTTTTGTAGTCATGAACTTTTTTTGTTTACTCAGTAACTGTCTTCAACAACCATTAACGGCCAAATCATGTCACCAATATGTCATGCATTTCTAATTTTGCAGGCTATTTGCTCTAGATGCTTATGCTATATTGTATTGTCGCTACTACAGTCAGATCATTGCTAAATTTAGTTACAATATGTTATATCCCAGCAGCGTTGACATTTCCTGTTCACGGTTTAATGCCACAAAACCTTCACAACAGCTCTAAGATCAGACACTGGTGAAAGTGGGGGACTGTGAAACCCACATTCTCTGACAAGACGTCTTTGCAGCAAAGCAACGTATCATCAACTAACATGCTTTTGCAGATTCTTATTTGAATATTGCAGTTTCTATATCAGTTCCTGAATCTGTTACAGTGTGTCATTAAACCTTCAACCTCAGTTAAAAATATTTGTTTATGATTATGATTGTTCTCCTTTTCTTAGCTCGGCTATTAATAATAAAGCCAAAGAGAAGGTGGCCATCAAAAAGCTGCACCGACCCTTTCAGTCAGAGATCTTCGCGAAGAGAGCCTATCGTGAACTGAGTCTGCTCAAGCATATGAAACATGAAAATGTAAGTGTCTTTTATGCCTGACGTGCCTTGAGGTCAGATCTTGTTGCTTGCATTTGTTAGTTCTATTTTCCAGCAGTTTCAATGGCTTGAATGACTTTTGCAAGGCACAAAAAGACTTGTATCACACCATACTCACATTGTTTTCATTGAGAATGGTGTGAGTATCAAATGTTTAGTTTGGCGGACTCCGTGTGTAAGTTCAGAACACGATACTTGAGGCGCCTGGAGACACACTGATGATTGATTGTGGTGTCATAAACTATAAGCACCTTATATAAGTATTTAAAAGATTACAATGAAACAAGGCAGCCTTATTCAGGCAGTCTGTCCATCGAACACCATTATAACATCTTGAAAAGGCTGTGACTCACTTGCTTTTTTGCTGTCCAACCCAAGGTAATAGGCTTGCTAGACGTCTTCACTCCTGCCTCCAGACTGGATGACTTCCAAGACTTGTAAGTTTTTAATGAGGCCTTTGTATGAAAAATCTATCTGTAAGCCATATTTCTAAGACATATTTAAAGAGAAAAAATGAGATTACCGTATTTATCTACTCCATCTCTATTTTTTTTTTTTTTTTTTCAAAACACAACACAAGAACACAAGAAAATGGGTTTTAAATGACATGACGGTCAATGAATAATGACAATAAATTTAAAAAAAGAAATGAGCAGTTCCTTTCTGTTTTAGCTACCTGGTGATGCCGTACATGTACACAGACCTCTCTAAAGTCAAGGGCATCCTTACAGAAGACCGTATCCAGTTCCTGGTCTATCAAATGCTGTGCGGACTAAAGGTCAGACCAAAACAGCTCACAAAAAGAGGCAACATTCTCCCAACCAGGCATGATATAACAAGTTCACAGCAGTTTCTGAAAATGAAAATGCTGTGTGATGCAACACAGCCAGTCAGAGCAGAACATGGAACCAAAATTGACTGTTAATACACTTCCGTTCAAAAGTTCAAGGTCAGTGAGAAGTTATTTTTTGAGAGAGAAATTAATACATTTATTCAGCAAGGATGCAATAAATTGATCAAAACTGACAATAAAGACATTTATAATGTTAGAAAAGATTTCTGTTTTAAAAAATGTCAAGTTTCCACAAAAATATTAAGCAAACTGATATTAAAGGAACACTCCACTTTTTTTGGAAATAGGCTCATTCTCCAACTCCCCCAGAGTTAATAAGTTGAGTTTTACCATTTTTGAATCCATTCAGCCGATCTCCGGGTCTGGCGATTGCACTTTTAGCATAGCTTAGCATAGATCATTGAATCCGATTAGACCAGTAGCATCGCGTTCAAAAATGATCAAAGAGTTTCGATAGTTTTCCTATTTAAAACTTGACTCTTCTGTAGTTCTATCGTGTACTAAGACCGGCAGAAAATGAAAAGTTGCGATTTTCTAGGTCGATATGATTAGGAACTATACTCCCAGTCCTGCGTAATAATCAAGGAATTTTGCTGCCGCAGCAGGCGCAGTGATATTACGTAGCGCCTGAAAGTAATCCCCAGCTATATTATAACTAGTAGTTACCTAGCTGGGGACTACTTTCAGGCACTGCGTAATATCACTGCGCCTGCCGCGGCCATGTTACGGCAGCAAAGTTCCTTGATTATTACGCCGGAATCAGAGTATAGTTCCTAGCCAAATCGGACTAGAAAATCGCAACTTTTCATTTTCCGCCGGTCTTAGTACACGATATAACTACAGAAGAGTCAAGTTTTAAATAGGACAAAAATCGAAACTCTTTGGTCATTTTAGAACGCGATGCTACTGGTCTAATCGGATTCAATGATCTATGCTAAGCTATGCTAAAAGTGCTATCGCCAGATCCAGAGATTGGCTGAATGGATTCAAAAACGGTAAAACTCAACTTATTAACTCTGGGGGAGTTGGAGAATGAGCCTATTTCCAAAAAAAGTGGAGTGTTCCTTTAATAAGCAATGATTTTTCTCTTTTTTTTTAAATTCAGCTTTTCCATAACGGGAATAAATTATATTAAATATTTACAATATACAATATTTGTTTTACTGTATTTTTGATCAAATAAATGCAGTCTTGGTCAGCATAAGAGACTTCTTTTAAAGATGTTTTAAAAAAAATCTTACTGACCTCAAATGTTTGAACGGTAGTGTGTGTTTGTGGACTTGGTGTACATGATTCATCAGTGCACTTTATTACAAGAAAAATGCTCCACCTCTGAATTAACCATAATTCAATTCCTGATAAAGAAAAGTGTTGCTTCTTTTTTTTTCTATAAATACATCACATTACCAAAGTAAATTGGGTTGTGAATGTGGTTTCCTGTTGACTTCAAGTTAGTAAACATCTGACAAAACTAAAGCAACCGAATAATTGAGGAGAAAAATTATGTACGTGTAAAATTAGAAGTATACTTTGGGCTTAAGGCTTAGTTCACACTGCAGGCTAAATCTGACTTTTTTTGCCCAAATGTGACCCATATCTGATTTTCTTATGACAGTCTGAACAGCACAAATCCGATTTTTTTTCAAATCAGGCCCAGGCCACTTTCATATGTGGTCCTAAATCGGATACATATCTGTTGTTTTGCAATGCGACCTCAGTCTGAATGACCATGTCGCATTTCATGCAATTTTTACGCCATTGAAATGCAACAGACGTCACATTTCTGTGCTGGAGGAAATCGTGCTCTCCTTCTTCTTAATATTCTTCTTCTTATCACTTCGTTATTTAGGCTCTGATTGCACATTAACATAAAAATTGCTAAACACACGCTAACACGAGCAGCATCCATTTTTATTTCCGCAAACACAGTGTGCTGTATCTGACGTCACGTCGTCTTCTGCGCATGTGGGTCACTTCAGGGCCGTAATCGGTTCACACATGAGACCGATGGCATTTAAATGAAATGTGAACAACAGCAAAAAATCCGATCTGAGCATTAAGACCTGCAGTGTGAACTAAGTCTAGTTGGTGATTGCCAGGAGGTATGGTAATACAATCTTTCAGATCAATCCTATTAGTGTAATCAAATACTAAGACATAACACCGTGAAGAATGTCATAATACTGATTTGTGGTATTTCTTTCTTCCTCTCTGTCCCTCTGTTTCTCTCCACTCCACAGTACATTCATGGTGCTGGCATCATTCACAGAGTAAGTGAGACTGGCAATGAATAAACAGCATCTGCTCATAATTATCATTTCCACACAGATCTGAATTAAAGACACATGGCCCCTCATGGGATCATTGTAGCTCTTCCCCGGGAGATGCAAATGTGCTCCATGGGGGAGTTTTCATCTCCATGAATTACATTTACTTACTGCTAATTCGCTAATATGTATTGATCAGTGGACTATCAACAATCATTCACTACACTTCCTCTCATCTAAGAAGATGAGAGAGCAGTCATCCCTCTCAAATTAAGAGGAATAAATATATTTCTAATTCATATTTATTCATATATTAACTAGTTTACAATAGCCTCAGATGTGGCTCATCCAAATGTAAAGCTATTTTGTTCATTATTTATGAATAAGTGAATTCACGTTCAGAAACATTATTGGATTATTAAAATAGGCATATACAGTACTGTCCAAAAGTTTGGGGTCAGTGAATTTTTTTTTGTTGTTGTTATCAACATTTTTTATTTTTCATACATATCCAAAAAAAAACAAAAATAAAAAACAACAACAACAGACACATACTCAATATCTCAAAGTCCAGTCAAAGGGAGGGAGTGGGTCAGTATGATTTTTAAAAAGTCTCTTACGCTCACCAAGGCTGTATCACAATATTGTGAAATAATATAACAATTTAAAATAACTGTTTTCTATTTTAATATAAAATCTAATTTATTCCTGTGATGCAATGCTGAATTTTCAGCATCATTACTCCAGTCTTCAGTGTCGCATGAATCCTTTAGAAATCATTCTAATATGCTGATTTTCGGATCTTACTGACCCCAGAATTTTGAATGGTTGTGTGTATCTATAATACAATATTAAAATGCTCTTAGATTTGTAGGTGTGCTTTTCTGGAGACATTCTGGCAGTGTGTTTTAAATGGTAGATACACAGATTGAAATGTCCAAAAAAAAGAAAATGTATGCCAAGCTACAGTAGTGATTTAATCCAATTATTATTATTTATTTTTTTACATGCAGGTTCTGAAATGTGCCATATTGTTTTTCTAATTCTATTAATATGTGTGAGTTCAAGGCTTTTTGCTTTGTCTGAGCTTTCCTATTACATATTGTCCTATGAGGTAATGCCAGTAATTTCCTGTTTGGTGAGCCAATTCCTTTACATGCTCAGATCTGTTTGAAGCCGCCCGGCTGACTTTCAATGTGAAATACAGCTTACTGTGTTCAGAATATAAAGATTTCTAAAGAAATCTACTATGAACTTGTGTAATTGTTCAAGAACAAACTCTTTGTAGGAAGATTAACACCTTTATGCATTGCAGGACCTCAAACCAGGAAACCTGGCTGTGAACCAAGACTGTGAGCTGAAGGTTTGTGCCACCATTCTTTCACCATAAAAGAGAGAAGCGTAAACCTCTTACAGTTGACAGTGACATTCTGCGTTTGGTCCGCCTGCAGATCCTGGATTTTGGCCTGGCGCGTCATGCAGAAGCAGAGATGACGGGTTACGTGGTCACGAGGTGGTACCGGGCCCCTGAGGTCATTCTAAACTGGATGCACTACACGCAGACAGGCAAGATATTTGTCATTCATTAAGGTGTACACACCTCTTAAAATTATTACCGAGAGCTAAGTTTACTCTGATTAGGCAAAACATATGGTAACAGTTTAGATGAGGGAACACTATTCACTACCAACCAGTTGCATATTAGCATGCATATTTCTAGCGTGTTGGCTGGTTATTAGTAATTATAAAGCAAATATTAATGCCTTATTCTGCAGGACCATATTCTAGATCCCTTAACCCTACCCCTTATCTAAACATAACTACAACAACCACCAATAAACGGCAAATTAAGAGTTTATTGAGGGAAAACTCAACATGTGTTCCCTAATCTAGTGTTATCTAAAATATGAAATTAAATACAGAAAATGTTGATTTAGCCATCTGTTATGCTCCAGATTATTATTATTTTTTTAACCTGTCCAATAGCACCTCTGTTGGTTTATATGAGAAGTTCTAACATGCTCTCATTGGTATTCATAGGTATAGGTCTAACATGCATATTGAATAGAAAATATCACAATATCAACATATGGACACCTTACAAATAAACTCATACAGTTTATTTCTATACAAATTTACCTATTTAAATCTTTACAAAATCTCTCGAGGTTCATAGAAAATTTTATTTATTGATTTCTATTATTATTACTTTTTTATAATATATAAATTGGATGAATTAAAACATTTTAATACTATTAAATGTATTTAACGTGTTAATGAGTTTTAATTAAGTAAATTAATATAAAATTCCAATATAAAATTAATGAAAACGCAAAAAAAAAATAATAATAAAAAAAGATTAAATCAGACATTGTTTCTGCATTTATTGGTTTTGGTATTGTTGTGACTAAACATTGAACTCACTTGTGTCACTTGTGGTGATACGGTAACACTTTAATATAGGGACCAAATCTCACTATTAACGAGTTGCTTATTAGCATGCATATTATTAACAATATTGGCTGTTTATTACTAATTATAAAGCACATTCTGCATGACCATATTCTGTATCCCTAACCCTACCTGATACCTAAACTTAACAACTACCTTACTATTAATAAGTAGAAAATTAGGAGTTTGAGGCAAAAGTCGTAGCTAATAGTTTGTTAATTGGACCTTAAAATAAATTATGACTGCTGATACTGTACTTGTATGTAATTGTAAATGTGCAAGTGACTTATATTTGTGTAATTGACAGAATTAGATAAACAAGCTCCTCCTAACTATTCGTGTAGAACTCCATGTATCACTGTTCCATATAAATATTCATGAGATAACAATAATATTTTTTGTGCTAAATTATGTAGTTGTGTGTGCTAAATACAGTTCGCACTTATTTAGGCAAACATTTCCCAACTGCCTACACGGATCAATAATTTGCACTTTTAAATGTTGAATGTCTTCACAAATGCTCAGATACCCTTCCTTCATGTAGATAGATATCAATCTTTAATTGCCAGTTAGACCGAATGTGCTCTGCTGATTCAGATTTGCTGCGTGAATGTACTGTATGTCAAATGGTCTGCATTGTTTTAATGGCTGGTGGTTGAAATTATTATTATAGTTCAATATGTGTGATTTTTGCCTTTTTCTACTTTCTAGTGGATATCTGGTCTGTTGGGTGCATCATGGGTGAAATGTTCAATGGAAAAACACTCTTTAAAGGAAAAGACTGTATCCTTCAGCATTCACTTTGCCTAATTTATTTCCAGTTTTTTTTTTTTTTTTTTTTTTTTTTTCCAAATGCGCATATTCTGAGGGCTGGATTTCAAGAAAGTGAAACTATCTTTTTAACATTGTTACTTAAATTTCAGATGACCATACAGTCAGTACACTGTCACTTAGTTAATTGCGATTGCATTTAGAAATGCTGCGCCCCCTTTTGTCATGCTTGTCAAGAACTTGGAAATGACATGATGTGCATTGTCTTTAACTTTTGACATTCAGACATGGACCAGTTGATTCAGATAATGAAAGTAACAGGGACACCAGGTGCAGAATTTATTGAGAAACTTGAAAGCTCAGAGGTAAGACATTTTCATTGCAACCAAAGATGGTATCTTTAACACATGATATGTCTGAATCTTGATTGCTGATGCAACTTGGAATGAATTGCCAATGCCATGTGAAGTAAGACTGAGAAAATGGTCTTGAATATTTAGATAATATTTTTAAAAATTTAACTTTAATTATTAACGTTTTGCTTGACTGTTGCTGTAGCTACTGTGCTCAGCTGTCATTCCTGATCTCCATCAATGTCAATATGTTTTCATTGCTGTTAAATAGGCAAAAAGCTATATCAAATCCCTGCCCTACTACCCACGCAAAGACTTCTCAACATTGTTTCCCAGAGCCAGTAAAAAAGGTAAGTAATACCCCAATGAAAAATTACTCCTTTGTCATGTTGTCACATTTCTTGCTTAGCAAGAGACTTTTTTCATTGTAAAACTTATGATTTAGTTTGACTGCATAGTTGCTGCCTGTCAATGTGACACGCCATTATTTCTGACAAAAATGACAAGATGCTGAGCAAATGCAACAGAACAATTTAAGTTTTTACACTTTTTACCAAACGTCAGATAGAATGTCACCTGGTATTGCCACACATATTCTGTACTATTGCACAGCAGTGGACACTTCTAGATTAGTTATGTATTGCAACTTGGAATTTAATAGGCATCCCAAAAATATGAAATGTCAGCCAAACATTTTAATGACATTATTATTCAATGTTAGTTTTCTGAAGCTTTAACTATGTAGCTATTTCTAGAATTGGTAACACTTTACAATAAAGGTTCAGTTAGTTAACATTAGTTAATGCATGTTTACAGCATTTAATAATATATTTTAATTTCTATACTAATACATTAACATTTTCAAGCTGTAAATTAACATTAATTGTGAGCAAACATGAATTAAGAATGAACAGTAGTATATTTATAAGTTATCATTAACCTAGACTAATAAAATGGCTCATGCATTAACTTGCATTAACAAATTGAAATTTATTGTAAAGTGTTGCTCTACAAATAGTGTTATTTTGCCGCCATTGAGAATCTTTTATAGATTTTATTTATATTATGAATTTAGTATTTGTATATTTTCCATTTTAATTTTAGATAAAGTTTGTTATAATTCTGTTAGTTTTCGTCATTTTTATTATTATTTTTTTTTTAAAATTGTAATATTTGTACTTTTTTTTTTTTTTTTACTGCTATTTCAGTTTTAATTTTAGTTTTTTTAGTCAAAGTTGAACTAAATGAAAAATGTTGTTTTGGCAACTGGTTGAAATAAAAGGAGTTTTTTAAATATTTTATTTCAGTTAACATTTATTTTATTTGAATTAACGAAAAATGTTATGGTTTTAGTTGTAGTTAACTGTAACAACTTGACTGATTTTATACTGGCATATTCTGCTACCTTAACCAACCAAAATCAGACCCAACTAGTCCTAATAAATGGTCAAATAACTTTATAAAATTGTCAAACCATAGCTCAGCTTGCCCTGTACTAATATAATAATGCTCACATAATAATACATATATCAGCTTTTGCTATTCTAATGATGTTGCTCTGTTTCTGACCCACTGTGTCGTCCCTCAATGCCACTGCACTGGTAACTAACCCCAGCGGTAGATTTGCTTGAGAAGATGCTGGTGTTAGATGCTGATGCTCGTATCACTGCTGATGCTGCATTGGCACACAGTTATTTTGATGGCCTGAGAGACCCAGAGGACTGCCCAGAGCCCATGCCATACGATGACAGCTACGACAACGCCACATTGCCCTTAGAGGAGTGGAAACGTGAGAAACATATTATACACACATACATACCTGCTGTACTTTATATTTGCACATATTGTGTGTGTAAATGCAATGTGATCTTTTTTTTTCACAGGTTTATCTTTTAAAGAAGTGAGGAGCTTTGTTCCTTTCCCAAGAAGAGACTCAAAGAGAAGAAACACACTCACAATGTGATAGTGGGTCTGACATTATCGGCATACTGTATTGCAATTATGCGATTTAGTTTTCGCCTATGAACAATTTAGAATTGTTTATTACTCCTAAAAAGTACATGAATAGCAGTATTTTGTACAATAACTGACTTCTTAAGGAATATGTGGTATATCTGGACATCTGGTTAATGAACATTTTATTTTGATATAGTGGTAACTGTCCTACATTTATCGCCAGTATGCATAGCACCTTAAAGGGATCATTTTGCTCACCCTCTCACCATTTATACAGAATTTATTCCATCCCTGTGCTGTTTCAGAAAACTTGTGGGCCATATTCATCTAAAGCCATACGATAGCTTGTTTTTGGGGGAAAAAACCAAAACCTAAATTTTCTGATTTTTTTTTTTTTTTGACAAAAAAAGAAAATCATTTTTGATGGTATGAGTAAATGAGGGTGAGTAAATGATGACAGACTTTTTATTTTTAGTAAACTATCCCTAAGTGCTATCTGATGAAAAAGCTTTTTAAAAGGACAGCTTTGTATGATTTTATGTATTTTAGTGTTTACGGATCTTAAAGTTCAAGTATTTCACAATCAGTATACCGTTAAAAAGTTTGGGGTAAGTAAATTTTTTTTCAACAAGGATGCATTCAATTGACCAAATGTATACATTAAAGACATGTATAATGTTGCAAAATATTAGTTTTTTAAAGAAATGGCGTAATTTTGAACTTTCTCAAAAATCTTTAAAAAAAAAATGAATTGTTAGTCTTACTGACCCCGAGCTTTTGAATGGTAGTGTATACACACAGAAAAATAAGGGTTTAAAATTGTACCATTTTGGGTACAACAGCTTGTCCCTGGAGCAGTAGCCTTAAGAGGACATATTTGTACCTTTTTTACCCCTAAGGCACACTGGTATCTTACATATTAGTACCTTAGAGTAGTAATTTGTATCCTTAAGGTACTAATATGTACCTATTAGGGGTAAAAAAAAAAAAAAGTACAAATATGTCCTTTTAAGGGTACCGCTCCAGGGACAAGCTGCTGTACCTAAAAAAGGTACAATTTTAAACCCTTATTTTTCTGTGAGAGATATATACATATATATATATATACAAAAGTGTAATGAATTGTTGGGGATACATAACGGACACTGTTACTGACTTCAATTTAACACTTAAAGAAAGCTTTAGTATTGTGACATATTTGTTTACTTGGTCAACATGAAATAACAATGGCTACCCATTTTAATCTGCCATATTTCTGAGTGAAACTAGGTATGCTACTAAAAAAAAAAAAAAAAAATTCTGGCATTGCCTGCTTTTCTAGCAGGACTTTTATCCAAGTGCGAATTAATTGGATTGTGAAGTGGGTGTAAAAGTTACATAGCAAAATGAAGCCAGATGGTTAAAGGGGATGGATTTATAAATGGTGTGTAAGGGAAAGTGATTACATTTTATTGAATGATCACAGATACAAACATTTCTTTTTTGGGAGTAACATGCACCGACAAATTTTTCACAATAAGACCCAAGAATGTGTACTAGGAAAGTACATATGGTCAATTCTAATTTCATGTTGACTTTAAAGCTTGTATTTGTTACCTTCAAATCCTTTGAAAGGTGTGACAGGATGTGACAGGCTTGTGGAAGTGATTGATTGTCCAGGACAAATGGCACCAGCAAGGTTTTGAGCAGCACATCAGTGTGAGATTTGCAGGATCTGACATAAAGACTTATTTTTCTCATTGTATTGTTCTCTTTGGCTTTAGTACAGTATTTTGTTTTTTGTATGTGATCATGTATGCCGTAACTCCACTGTACCAATATACCCATGTCTTGAATAGCCTACTGAAAATGTTATTTTCTCTCATGCAAACTGTGTGTTTGTCCACCACACCTGGGTTTTTGATCATATTTGTTGACAGAAATGTTCATGTTTCGTTTATCTAGTAACATGCAGCTCCTCTTCTGGCCTAATCTCTGCACCTCTCCAACCAATCGAGCTGTATGCATTACAGCTGACAGGTCGTGATGAACTCTGACCATAGCATGAACCGTGTGGGAGGCACACTGGTATCTTAAACACATTAAAGTGTCATAAACTTCCAGACCCTGTTACGAGTTAAATAAACAGTAACGCGGTGCTTTATTAAATTAGTCGTACAGCTGACAGAGTAGATGGCCTGCTTTTCTGAAGGGGCGTGTTCTTACTATCTCGACTGAGAGCTCCGCTCCGCTCTGCCTCTGTATCTGGCGAGCTACTAACTATCTACCCAGGCAGCGACGGTTGTTGTAGTAGTCGAAGCTGAAAATAGCCAGCTAGCTTTGCTGCTCCCGTCTAATCTAACTCAGAGTCGACGAGAAGTTAAAATGCTGGAAATGAATCCAAATTCATGAATGCGCAGAAGACATTTGCAGGAGGAAACTATGGAAGACTGAGAGACGGGAGACATTTTATCGGCGAATTTTTACCGGCTTTTCGGCCAAGCCACCAGCTTAAACAGCCTTCACAAAAAGCTTCAGCCTCTCCGCGGAAGTTGTGGTCGGAAAATACGGTAAATCGTCTGGTTTTTAATGTGTATTTTATGTTTGTCGCCGATTTAAGTTGTGAGGTCAATGTCAACGGTCGCTTTGCTCGTCTGGTTGTTTGGATACCGCACGCGGCGTTTCTGTGCTGGTTACCCGGGCTAGAGTGGCTAACTAGCCCGCCAGCTTTAGCAGCTTCGGCGTTTCGATCGCATCGGAGTTTATCAGTAAGCATATTCGTATAAACGCCGTGTGAGAGCAACAGTTTTATGGTTTGAAGTGGTAACGGTGTTGTCATTGTTTATTTTTGTGTAAAGGGGTTCTCGGGAAACTTAGCTGAATCTGAAGTTCTGTTGGACTGTAAATATGGCTGACGTTTCGTTCTAGAATCGAGGACGCGCAACCTAACTATTATCTTGTGTGATACTTTTTCTCGCCGCTGATTGGCTAGATGGAGACGGTGGACGGCTGTGATTGGTCGTCTAAGTACAAGAGGTTGATAAACTTCTCAGCCTCTGGTGGTCGTCTCACTTCAGTGACAAATTCCTCAAAACTCCACTTTAAGTTTTGCAATATGCCCCCTGAAGTGTTTAAGGTAGTTGATACGAATGTATTACTTCGGTGTGACTCTGTATTACGATTTAAAAGTGGTTTTAGCGTTGACAGTAAGAGGGCGAACTGCTTGAGGCCTTGAGATCAAAAGTCCCGCCCATTGGACATCAAAAATAAAAACACTGTAAATTGGCGACCGGCCTGAACTTAATCCTTCCAATGAGTTTGTGTAATCGAATGTTTGTAATTAACTTAACTAGCAATGGATACGTTTACATACCATTACACTAATTTCATATTAAAATGTGTGGATTTTTACTTTTATATATTTTTCTCACTTGATAGTTGATGTTCGAACTAACTTGTAGACATGTTACTGTTTTGGGGGAATTGAATTTATGTGCTCTGCTGAGTACTTCAGCAATTTGAGTATTTCGTTTAATTTTTCTGTAGAATTTATTTATTTATCGTTTATTCTCTTATGTAACTTATTTTTTATAATTTCTAAAAACTTGTGATTTTATTTGTTAACATAATATAAATACAAATGGTCCTTCACAATATGTAACAAACAGCATTTTTTTTAACAAAGTCGCTGGTTAAAATTATGCAAATAATAAAAGATGTGAAAAAGTGGCAGGATATAATAATAATAATAATAATATAATGAATAATGGCCAAGTAGCCTACATTTATACAAAACACTGCAGTGTTGTTTAGTTTAACAGTTGGCCACATTGATTTTGTAATGTTGATTTTAATTTGTAAATGTATTCTTCTATTATATAAATATTCAATTTTTGTATATATTTTTTAATATCTAACATAATGCAACAATGTGTATTAGCATAATTAAAATAGACATCATAATTTACTATTAAGTTGTGCAAACAATAAAATAAGTAAAAATATAAAGGTGGTATAATAAAATAACAAAAAGGGGTGAATCTGTACATGAATCAATATTGCATTTAACAATAATAGTTATGAGGCCTAATAGCCTTTTTAATTTTTGTTTTATATATATGTTTATTATTGTTATTTGTATTATTTTTTACATTTATACAAAACACTGCAGTGTTGTTTAAAGCCATACATATAAAAGTTTAAAAAAATAAAAAATAATAAAAAAAAACACCAGAATGTCATGATGCGGGTTGTGACCACTTCCAGGAAATGAGAGTGTGCACAGTATTTACAGATACATGACTCAGCCGACCATGGGTGATGTGAAAACTTCTTAGTGTTGACTATTTAGCAAGAACAGTTGCACATTGGTATCTTTGTGTTTTGTAAATCAATTAGGAATCTTATGCTTGTCCTTTTTCTCTTTTGTCCACACAGGTCAAGGTATAAAGGGGCAGCGTGGTGTGAGTCCCCATGAGAAAACCACGACGGAGGGGAGGCCTGCCCGGGGCCCAAAGTGATGCTGCGGACACGAGTACGGCAGGTAGAGGGGCGTCACAGCCACGCTCGCTCTCTCCCTACCGGCTGAAGGTTTCACCCACCAGAGAAACCCTAACATACGCCCAGGCTCAGAAGATCGTGGAGGTGGATCTGGATGGAAGACTGCATCGGATCAGCATCTTTGACCCCTTGATGGTGATCACTGAAGATGAGATGACAGCTCAGGACATTGCAGAGTGCAACAGTAACAAAGAGAACAGCGAGCAGTCAACGGTGACCACCGCTGTCAGCTCCCCGCGACGAACCGCGACCCATAGAGGGAAAAAGAAAGACGTGAAGCAGTTGTCATCGTCTTCATCACAAAACCACTGCTCCAACTCTCACGGACAATCTCAGATGCATTCGAGCGTGAACAGCCACCATGGCACCTTACCCAAACCCACTTTCAGAGAGCAAGAGTCTTATGAACCGGTCGAGGCGCCTCCTCGCCCTTCGGCGTATTACCGTTACATTGAGAAGTCCGGTGAAGAGATGGAAACGGATGCGGAGTATGACATGGACGAGGAGGACATGGCCTGGCTGGAGCTGGTGAACGAAAGACGAGTGTCGGAAGGCCATCCGCAAGTGTCACCTGACACTTTCGAACTCCTGATAGATCGTCTAGAAAAAGAGTCGTTCTTAGAGTCGCGAAGCCAAGCGCCCTCGCAGAGCATCATCGACGAAGACGCCTTCTGCTGTGTCTGCCTTGACGACGAATGTCTCAACAGTAACGTCATCCTGTTTTGTGACATCTGCAACCTGGCTGTGCACCAGGAGTGTTACGGCGTGCCCTACATCCCTGAGGGCCAGTGGCTCTGCCGCTGTTGCCTGCAGTCGCCCTCTCGCCCCGTGGACTGTGTGCTTTGCCCCAATCAGGGCGGAGCGTTTAAACAGACCAGCGACGGGCGATGGGCACATGTGGTCTGCGCTATTTGGATCCCGGAGGTGTGTTTCGCCAACACGGTCTTCCTTGAGCCCATCGAGGGCGTGGACAACATTCCACCAGCTAGGTGGAAGCTAACGTGTTACCTGTGTAAGCAGAAAGGTTGCGGAGCGTCCATTCAGTGCCACAAGGCCAACTGTTACACGGCTTTCCATGTAACCTGTGCGCAGAGAGCAGGACTCTTTATGAAAATTGAGCCGGTCAGAGAGACTACTGTGAATGGGACTACGTTTTCGGTGAAAAAGACTGCGTTTTGTGAGGCGCACTCTCCGTCTGTGAAGGACGGGTCGGATGATGAAGAGACCGGGGGGAGGGTTTTGGGGTGTCGGGCTAACAGGGGTCGCAGTGCCTACACGCAAACACCACAGCTTAAGAAGCAGAAACGAAGCAATAAACTGGATTCTAAGCAGCAGCAGAAGAAAGGAAAGAAAGAAGAGGTGTCGAAAAAAGTCACAACACCTTTGGTCACTGTCCCAGAAATACCTACTCACAGGTAATCATATTATAATGTATATCATATTTTATATAATATTTAACATTTAAAAAATATGATACGTTATTATACATAAAATATATATATTTTTATTATTATTCATAACATTCACATATGTGAGTGTGTAAAGATTTTTTATATATATATATATATATATATATATATATATATATGTAATTATCTCTATATGTGTGTGTATGTATAGACACACACACATACATATATAAAAAATACTGCATTTTTAAATTAAAAATATTTTATAATTCTAAAGTATTAAACAGTGTAATACATAAGAAAGATTATGTAATTTTTTCTGTTTTATTTTATAGATTGAACAAAATTTCTAAAGATGTGATCATACAGAAGAAGAATCAGTTCATGCAGAGACTTCACAACTTTTGGTTACTTAAGCGTCAGTCGCGCAACGGAGTGCCTCTCATTCGTCGTTTACATTCACATCTGCAGGGACAGAGGAGTGCAGAACAGGTCAGTGTTTATGCATATTTTAATTTTGTAGACATAAGCCACACCCCTTATGCACAACTACAGTATCATACATTGTGTGCATGTTATTGACTGTTATAAACTGTGTGTAGGCGGAGCCAGATGAAAAGCTGAATGCTGTGAGAGAAGAGCTGAAATACTGGCAGAAGCTTCGTCACGATCTGGAGCGAGCGCGACTCCTGATCGAGCTCATTCGCAAGAGAGAGAAACTAAAGAGAGAGCAGGTAACATACTGAAATGTTACATATGATTACTGTGTATTCTTGCATAATAAAGACAATGAAGTTATCTTGAACCAGAAATGTAGACTTAAGTCGAACCAGAGTCATAGTTTTTAAGGTCTGTTTGACACTGTAAGCAGGATGTAGTTATTTCTGCATTCATATTTACAGCCTCCAGCATAAAACACATGTGCTGAGCCTATTTTAGCCCCATGTAGCGAGCTGAATTGAAAATGCACCATTAAACTATTAATGAACAAGATCAATGCAATATAGGCTTTTATGAAGCAACATAAAACACTGAAGTAAACAATTGAGTGAAAAAAGATGCCTGTCTGGCTTGGTGCAAGCAGCACGAACACGTTGTTTTTAATAAATCTTACTAAATCCAGACAAATAAGCAGTTAATATATGCAATTTTTTTCATGTAAATTACCAAACGGGTGTAAATGTTATGCCCCTCCTCATGAAAATTAGAATTTGTTAGGATCAAGTTTGTGCTAGTTCTCAATTGGTTTTGTAAACTGCTTTTCAATTGCTCACTCCCAATAATCATTTCATAATTTATAGCCGTTATCAAAGAGAATACTCAATTTGGTAACCCAGAAATGTGTTTTTTTCTGTATAGAGCTGAAGCTCCGTTGAGCAGCAGAAATTCTGTCATTGTGAAAGTACAGCACAAGCCTGCTGTTGCCGTTATGCTGCAGTGTAAAGCGAGCACAAGAGTCGGGCTATGATTTGATTTTTGGCAAATATTGCATGTGAAATTGGACTTAGTCATTTCTTGAGATTTGGCTTGGCTGCTTTTTAAGCCGGGCAAAACCACATGTGACATCTTATACTATGAATGAAAGTGATGAAGGCACATTTTTAACATGAATATGTTTCTGCCACTTCCTCTGCAACTAATTGGTGGTCGGGAAAGGAAATAATGTACAAGCATTAGTGCAACTGAACACACTGACAAACTATAATTAGTTACTTACTGTTTTAATATTAATACACTGCAACTAATACTTTTCTTACTTAGATTTTTTTGTTTTGTTTCCAGCCAAAATATCTAAAAATTCTTAAATCAAGAAGGATTTTCTAGACAAGTAAAAATTGTCTTGTTTTCAGAAAAAAACATGTCAAAATTAAGTGAGTTTTTGCTTGAAACAAGCAAAATAATCTGCCAATGGGGTAAGAAAAATAATCTTGTTTTCTGTTTGAAATAAGATTATTTTTCTGTCATCTGTCACCTTGACCATATAAGAATTTGTCAGGTGTCTAACCATGTGTTGCTTCTGTAGGTAAAGATTCACCAGGCTGCGACTGAGCATCAGTTAACTCCGGTCCTGGTACTGCTGCGATCCACTTTAGAACAGCTTCAGGAGAAAGATACTGCAAAAATATTTGCACAGCCTGTCAACTTGAAAGAGGTGTGTCTATTTTATGTACATTCATACACACTACTGTTCAAAACTTTGCGAAAGAAGTCTCTTATGTTCACAAAGACTGCCTTTATTTGATCACAAATTTAGCATAAAGTGTAATATTGTGAAATATTATTAACTAAAAAAAGAGAATATTCAGTAGCCATTAATCCAGTCTTCATTGTCACACGATTCTTCAGAAATCATTCTAATATGCTGATTTGCTGCTTAAATAACATTTCTTATCATTAATGTTGAAAACGGTTGTGCTGCTTAATATTTGTGTGAAAAGTATTTGATGAATACAAAGTCCAAAAGAACAGCATTTATTTGAAATATGCAAACATTTGAACAGTAATGTAAACGTGTCAAGTCATTATCGATTAATATGTGGCACAGGTCGTTTTTTTTTGCATATTGGCCAATATAACAGCTTTAAAAATGAATTGATCCATTAAAGTGCCCCTATTACGGGTATTGAAACGTTCATATTTTGGTTTTGGGAGTCCCCAACAACAGGTTGACATGCATGCAAGGTCCAAAATCACTTTCATTGTGCATTTATTTTTACCTTATATGCTCAACAACTCCCAAACGATTCGTTTTAACGATTCGTTTTTCCAAACCCCTCCTTTGCGTGACACTAATCTGCGGTGACCGGTCAGATCAGTCTTATTTTCATTTCATCATGTCTGTATTGCCTGATAAAGCAGCGTTTGTGAGCACAGTGCTGCTTTGTGTACAGCGTTACCGGGGAAACAGCTACTTTTACAGCTCCAAAAGCAGCACCTAGTGGCAAAGAATGAATTTGCATTTTCATTCAGACCAACTAGAAAAGACCAACAAGTGGGCAGGCAATATGCTAATGTTTCATGTTGAGGTCAACATGAAACGGCTTGGGATTCGTTTAAAAAAATGACTTGTTTCAGTGATTCAGAGTCGACTCTTTCTTTTGAGAGACAATAACTTTATACACGGTGCACTTTCAGATTTAAAACTTTGCAGGATGTTTTCATTCACTCAGAGCTGTCACACACTGCATAAAAGGTCATTTTCAAAAATCCATAATGGGGCACTTTAAGCTTTATTAAACGCAAATTTACTCTTATATTAAAATTCTAATATCTTCATATTGAAGTTTTAGTTTCACAGAAACTGTGCTCTTGGGTTCTCAGGTCCCAGATTACCTGGAGTTTATCACGCACCCCATGGACTTCTCCACCATAAAATCCAAATTGGAGGCTCACAAATATCGCTCTGTCACTGACCTTGAGGCTGATTTCAACCTCATGATCAATAACTGCCTGCTTTATAATGCTAAAGACACTGTGTTTTACCAAGCTGCAATACGCCTGAGGGACCTAGGGGGTGCTATCCTGAGGCACGCTCAGAGACAAGCCCAAAACACAGGCTTCGACCTGGACACGGGCATGCACCTGGCAGAATCGCCACATAAAAATGACTACTACCGCTGCACTTTGGAAGATGGTGAGTAGTTAACAAGAAATCATATAAAACTAATGCCACATAAAAATGGCTACTACCACTGCACTTTGGAAGATGGTGAGTAGTTAACAAGAAATCATATAAAACTAAATACCAAAAGTAACATGTTGGCAGTGGTAAAGTGCATACAATTGGGTGGGATTTCTTGACTTTTATTGTAACACAACATCATTTAGCCTTAACCTTTTAAGTTATTTTTCCAAAATGCCAATGGCATTACGCTTACCTTTTGTTCTTTGTTACTAATGGTTGGTTTTGTTGTGTGTGTAGTCGACACGCTGCTAGACCCTGATAATCGATTGCACATGACGACGGAAAACCAGTTGAGGGAGCTGCTAGATAAATTAGATGTGGTGACGTCCATGCGCTCGAGTGGTGCACGCACACGCCGTATACGTCTGCTCCGGCGAGAAATCAACAACATCCGCTATAAACAGCAGTCGCGGAACTCACACATGCTCAATGGAGACCTCAAAGAGGAAGACGAGGAGGAGGATGAAGACAAGGAGATGGATGGTGAACATAACCTGTCGTCATCATCGTCAGATAAAGGTCAGACTTGACTATGGTTGGGAATCAAGAACCGGTTAATTTCAGTTAATGTTCCAGAATTCCAGATCAATTTTTTTTTTTTTTTTTTTCTTTAAATACTAGAACCAAATGTTTTTCATGACATGCAGTTCTGTTAACAGTATTTGAATGTCTGCGTTCTTTTTAAAGTTGGCATGAAATGTAAATTCACCAGATTTTCTAAATGCATGTTATGCTTGTAAGCAATTCATCAATGCAAGTGTTTCGTTAAAAAAAAAATAAAGAAAGAAATTTGACCTTGTAATTTTTTATTAAAAAAATCATATCTCTGGATACTTTGGAGAAACAACAGCATTCACTCTGGTCACATATGCAGTAGTATCACATACTACTTCGGTTACATCTTGATTTTTATAAATTGATTAAAAATAGTCACAAATTATTCTTGAACTCTTGATTCAAAACAATAGTTCTAATAAATCATTTACTCACTCTAAACTGTTCTTGACTTAAGCCCCGTTCAAATCAAAATCTACATAACATTAACTATATTAGCATCTCACCTATGCATGATAACTTTGTTTATTATAAGTACGCACTGCAGTTTTGACATCTACCACTTTAAATGCTCAAGCTCTTTAAAGCAGGATGCAATTTTGATTGGCTGTCAGTGTGTTTGTTTATCAACTTTGAAAAAAGTAATTTTGAAACGGATTCCAAGGATATTGTTCTACTGTTGTTATTAGCTGTGTTTCCATCCATCAATTTTTATGCGCATTTTGGAATATCGCATAAAAAATGCTGGATGGAAACGCCAAGATGCGCATAAATTCTAAAAATGTGCATAAAAAACTTATGCGCACAATTGAGTAGGATAAACTTTTTATCCAATAAGAAAAAATGTGCATAAACTACACATTTACCGAATAAATTCTACTATGCACATCAAAAGTCATGTTACTTTGCACAGTGGGACGGGACAACTTGACTAACCAGCGGACCGATCTCGTTGCACAGCATCTGAAATGTTGTTTTGGTCGTTGAGCAAAGTCTGTCATCAAAGTATTTCTGTATAGTTGTCTTACACGACTGCGTTCCCAAACAGCTGGCATCCACCTCCGAAAGCAATGACAGCATTTATTTATTTTTTTATTATTAATGACAGCATCTGCTCGCTCTGAGGTGCAAGTTTTTTATCATATATGAAAATTATTCAATCCAGTGGCTTCTCCTACTTTTCTTAGTGATATTTAGTGCCAGTTTATCAGGAAGTGACTATTTTGTTCTCTTTGGATGGAAACATAACTTGTTATAGTTTGCTTTTCTTTAATTTAGAATGAACTATAACTTTATCATTATTGTTACCATCCTTGGTGTGAACAGGCCTTTACTCAAAATTCGCAAGTTGTTACTTTCATCGTGTCTAACTTATAATTAATTTTTACTAATATGTACTTGGTATGTAGTTAGAAATTGTAAAGTGGAATCAGAACCATCCCTTCAGCAAAATGTTAGATTTCTCATCCAGCAATGCCAGTCTGATTCCAGATTTTTTGGTAACATCTGGTTGTTCTTCTTCCTCTAGATGACTGTAAATCAACCCCCCCACCCATGCTGGAACCCACAGGCCTGGCTTTGTCTCCTCCACCAGCAGACACCCACCAAGAACCGCCAACCCTCCGACCCATGACATCCGACCCCAGGACGTCCCCATGCCCACCTAAGCGCCTCAAGCTCAACAGCGAGAGCCAAGAGGCTGATTCAGACACCGCACCTGTGAACAGCTGCACCAAACCTGAGGACCGCCCGCCCGAGAACAAACTGATCAACGGCCTCTCCTCCACAGAGTCACCGACCCGGCCTTCAACAGGAGGGGTCGGCCGGCGGACGTCCGTCCTTTTCAAAAAAGCAAAAAATGGAGCAAAGCTCCAGCGTGAGAGAGACAATCAGATGCAGAACGGAAGCAGGGAGGAGGCCGTCAGTGCTGACCCAGAACCTGCACGCACACCCAACTGCACCGCCACCGTCAAGACTGAAACTTCAGCCCAGCCAAAACCTTCAACACCTCCGCCCATATCAACCCCGGCCAAACAGAGAGCAAGAAGCCGCAGCTGTAGTCCAGAGCATGAGAGAACACCCCCTCGACTCACTCTAGAGCCTGGTAAAGAAAACAGCTGCTTTGCATGATGCATTTTAAATGATTTTGTGATAGGTTTACTTGAAGGGTACCATGAGTTTTGTGGGGAAAATGTTATTGCAGATTTTCCTGATTTAAAAAATGCACTTTGAAAGTGAAAATGCATTTGTTAATAGTTTTGGTGAAAGCTCCAGGTTTGCACAATTTGGCAAAACTGTGATTTATATATCATTATGTAAAATAATGTATTATTATTGCTTCAAAATATTTAAAAAAAATATTACTATCGTACAAGTATATTCTACAGGTATTTAGGAAAAATAATAAACGTTTTACTGTCCAGCTGTAATATTACAATACTAATATTTAGGTTCTAATTTCTTCATTTGCTAATGTTTAACCATCAAGCTTTTAATTGTATAACCTTGTCTTATTTACTTGTACAATATCTGCTTTTTATATGCTTTAAACAATATGTAAATATGCTTACAGTTGTGGCATCATAACCATTACAAACTCGCTTTTGTATCTCAGTTTCCATAGATGGATGGAGGCCTTGGAGGGTTAATTGCGTTTCATTTTATTTATTTACATTTTACAAAGCATGGACAATCTTGTTTTTCATGACAACTGAAATTGTGGTATGGATAATACTTTATACTAATGAAGCCTTTCTCAAACACACTTTTCTCTATATTTTTTAGCTCTCACCAACGGATTCAGAAAGCACAAAGATGGCGGCTCTGACTCAGAATGCAGCTCATCTCCGACTCTCAGAGAACTGTAAGAGGAAAAACGAAAGCCTGAAACCTCTCTGCATCATATAGCTCACATGTGCAGTTAACTGATCATTTCTGTTGCTTTCAGTGTCTCGCCCCCTAAAAAGAGCCGGGGGAAACCTGCTTTGTCCAAAGTCCCTTTCTTAGAAACTGTTAACGGAGACTCTGACTACACTGGTACTGGTAAGAAATGAATCCCTATGAAATCTCAATCTATTTTTTTTGTTTTTTGAGTGCACAAGTGGATACTACAGTCCTTGTTCTATGTAGATGTTCTGTCAAACGGGGATGCACCTGAACCTGAACCTCTGGATTTGGTGTGGGCCAAAAGCAGAGGATATCCGTCCTACCCTGCTCTGGTGAGAGAGGGCGCTCTACATTCATATTATGTGAATACAACACATTGGTTCAATTATTTTGAGTTATGCATACCAGTCAACATCTTTAAAAAATTTAGGCTTGAGAATTTTACCAGCCTTTCACAATAATGGGACAGGCCTGACATCAGAAGTGTCCTTGTTTACATCATTAATTCACATTCCTGGTCTGATTATGAATTATTCCTGAGTCCAGGGATTATCAAGCTTTTTTTGTCAGTCAAACAACTTTGATCTAAAACACCTCTGAGAAGTTAATATTTCAGTATTGTAATAATGGCAGTCATTTAACAGTGTATTCAGTTCTCTAGTTAATGGTCACATGACAATTTTTTTTTTTTCAAACGTTTTATTTTGATTGCTATTATTTATTATTGTCGTTTGTTTTTGTTTCATTGAAATAAATAATGGTACGTTTATATTTTTATGCTTTAATCATCAACTCGCATTCACTGGTAAACCAAAGTATTTAAAAATAAAAATTCATTGCTTTTATTATTTGTTATTTAGTTTATTTGTTGTTGTTGTTGTTGTTGTTAAAAATTAATAACATTAATAATGTTATTAACAGTAAAAAATTACTGCTATTATTTTAGCATTTTTAGGATTTAATTCATTGTTAGCATTTCCTCAACTCAATAACCCTCTGCAGTTCCATCAACAAATAAAATATTACAATTTTCGTAAATGTTTTATTTTGATTGATTCATTTTTATTTTATTACATTTTTATTATTTAATTATTACCACCTTTGACTCACAAATCACAGTTTGGAAAAACGCTGCAATAGTCCATGTTATTTCAGAATTTGATCAAATAACTTTTTTTTTTTTTTTTTTTTTCTTCTTCTTTTTTTTTTTCCTCACCAAATAACCTGTTTTTTGGCTTGTGAACAGTGTTAAAGCAAACCACTGACATTCACAGGTTAAATGAACGGTTTGAATTGCTCTTATTTTGTAGATCATAGATCCAGACATGCCTCAAGAGGGTCTTCTGCATAACGGAGTTCCCATCCCTGTGCCTCCGCTTGACGTGCTGCGCCTTGGTGAGCAGAGACAGGAAGAAGCCGGAGAGAAACTCTTCCTGGTTCTCTTCTTCGACAACAAACGCACATGGTGAGCACAGCACTGGGGATTTACTTTGTTTTCCTTCAGCTTTATCCTCCAGACTTTGCATTTTCAAACGTCCATGGTAAGTATCTGCTGGCTTTAAGGCTTTCAGAAGGAACTGACAGTGAGTTTTCTGTTCTTATGTATGTCTCTGCAGGCAATGGCTGCCACGAGATAAAGTGATCCCTCTTGGCGTTGACGACACGGCCGATAAACTGCGAATGATGGAGGGCAAGAAGACCAGTATCCGGAAGTCTGTGCAGGTGGCCTACGACCGAGCTATGATGCACTTGAGCCGAGTTCGAGGAGATAATGGTTTTGTCGGCTCCAACTACATGTAGAACAAGAAACGCCAAGCGCATCTGTCCTAACGTACCACTCACATGGGCTGAGGGCCATTTGGTTAGTGCACCAGGTACTAGACTCCTGATCAGTTTAGTTTATCCATGTGTTCATGACACAACCCTCTCAGTCATTTCAGATTCAGGACAGGAAAGTACAGTGGCTTCTACCAATAATTTAGTTTTTATGAGGTGTCACTTTATGGTGATGCCGAGTCTAAACCACATAGACTCAGAGTTTTAGCGTTTGGGTACATTCAGAGCAATTAATTTCTGAAAAATTAATTTTAAATGAATGAACTTAAAGAATATAAACGTTTGAATGAATCACTGCCATTTTCTTAAGATAGCTTTTTACTTTTTAAAGTTTTACAAACCACTTCTTGTATATTGTAAAGACACTTGTGTATATAAGTATGTTTTTTATCATATAGTATCTAATTTAATTTTTTTTTCTTGTTTATTGTGAAATAAATTGCCTGGAGGAATGAAGAAATGAAGGTTGTGTATATACGTGTAAAAAGATTTTCAGATGAACTGACTTTCTACATAGTTTATCCTGCTTGTCTTTGATATCGGATGGTGTGAGTGTGTTCATATATATGTACATTAACGGCATACGATCGTGTATGTATGTGTATATGTACCGACTCACGGTTGTCTATGGTTAAATATATATTCTCATTTTTGATACAAAAAAGTAATTTATTTATGGACCGTAAAGAGATAAAGGAATTAAATTATATTGGTTCAAGATGGAAAGCAGATCTCTTATTTAAGATGATAAACTATTGCATAGGCTTTTAAGATCTAACTTCACATGTGCTTTCAGATCCTGGTTTAGTTCTTTTTAAGACTTCAAGGTTAAACGTTTGAGGGATGGTGATGATGATGATGACATGTTGTACACTTGCTGTTATTACCTTTTCACCATCAAGCACAGAACCTTGTATTTATTGTAGAAAGTTGTGGAGCTTTTGTTCACTGTTTATAAGATGGAACCTCTAAGAAATTTTAAGCTTGTACAAACTGCAGATTTTACCTACCCACCAAATAACCTGTCTCAAACAGTATTTTCTCATGCGGGAAATAAATGTTCTATGGAAACTCTACTATGGCTGCGTTAATGTATTGATGTTTTTCTTGATTTTAGACCTGTAATGCATTTTTTATTTATTTCTTTTTTTTTATTAACTTTGTAAAGCTCTGTTGCAATATTAGATTTCCTAATAATATATGTAGGCTAATTGTCTGGTTGCAATATTACAGTAGTGACTAACCAAGACGTTTGTGCAAGAAATGACTGAAAATGTATTTTGAGGCTAACTCCTGAAAGTAAAGGTGGCACTGATACATTTTTTTTTTTTTTGTTTCTAGTTGTTTAGGTAATAATTTTATATATATATATATATATATATATATATATATACACACACACACACACACACACGTTCGTTTTTGTGAAAAGTGGGGACATCCCATAGGCGCAATGGTTTTTATAGTGTACTTACTGTATGTGCTATTGCCCTACCCCTTACAGGAGACTGTGCATTTCAACTTTCCCCCCCAAAAAAACCTCACTCTGTATGATTTATAAGCATTTTGAAAAGTGGGGACATGGGTCAATGTCCTGAAAAGTCACCTTCACCTTGTGATACCTATGTCATACCTTTGTCATTATACAAATCTATGTCCTGACTTTTCTCACACACACACACACACACACACACACACACACACACACACACACACACACACACACACACACACACACACACACACACACACACACACACATATATATATATACACATACGTGCATACATACCGTGTGTTCAGAATTATTAGGCAAGTTGATATTCTGATGATTTTTTATTTATTTATTTTTTTTGTCCCAAGAACATTTTACCAATTCCAAACCACATCAATCTTAATAACTGCTATTGATTTTGTATTTAATCATTTATAAGTGATATATAATTGTCCACGAAGACTGAAAGTTAAAAACTCCTTATTTCAGTTGTGCAGAATTATTAGGCAGGTTTTCTTTTACAGATAAAATGAGCCAAAAAAGAGATTGAACTCAAGAATAAAAGTGAAAAAAATTATTAAATGACCATGAGAAGTTAAGGCATGACCATTGGGCAGCGAAATACTCATTGGGTCAGCACGGTCAGAAAAAACAGGTAGAGAAGAAAAGACACGTTAACTGCAAAATAATTAATGTGAAGAATTAGGTGAGAAACCATCAGGAACCATTTAGTCTCCAGTGCTATCATTTTCCAGAACTGCAACCTTCCTGGAGTCCAGCATCACATCCTCTTGTACCACTGTTTGAAGAATGTATCTTCCAGAATCTGGCAGTAAGTTTTGGGAGCTCATTTTAGTTCATCTCCTATCCTGAAAAGTCTGTCTTGTAGGATTGATTTAAAAATGAGCTTCATAAAAAGGTCATGCCTTAACTTTGCTAATTCTATTATTGCATTAGTATTGCATCCTTCTCATGGGCATTTAATATATATATATATATATATATATATATAATTTTTTTTTTTTTTCCATTTATTCTTGAGTTCAATCTCTTTTTTGGCTCATTTTATCTGTAAAAAAAAAACCTGCCTAATAATCCTGCACACGTGAAATAAGGAGTTTTTGACTTTCAGTCTTCATGGACAATATCACTTATAAATGATTAAATACAAAAGCAATAGTAGTTATTAAGATTGATGTGGTTTAGAATTGGTAAAATGTTCTTGGACCAGAATCAACTTGCCTAATAATTCTGAACATACTGTATGTGTGAATATATCATTGAAATTGCTTGAATAACATAAATGCATAATGTTGTCCTTTAAATTTTTGAGTATTTGTCAACACAAACAAGGAACTGTGTTTATGTAAATATTTTTCGTGTTTAAAAAGTTAATTGAAGCAGGGATATACTGTATGTATTGTACACTGGAAAATACTATATTATAAGTGTTCCAGGAGATATGTCTTTATTTATTTATTGGAATGCATCCGAAAAGGTCTCTACCTATCACATATCATATCACTAAAATATTGTTTATTCCGATAAACTGAGAAAAGAGTCACTCACAAGAGTTTAGCCGATTAGAAAAGTAACCAATCAGAAACACTCTCTATCTGTCAATCATCTTGAACGCGCGGATTTGTTGAGATCGGGTTGGCTGACGAATTTGAGGAGGGCGGGGTTTTTCCATAGGCTGGGTGGGTTGAATTGTTTTCAACAGCATCTGGCGAAAATTAAAAAGGTGAGAATCGTTTGTATACTTTTTATGCTTGCATTTCACAACAGTATTAGGACAAATTATTTTTTCGTGATGTGTAATTGTTTGCAAAAATATTTAAGCTGCTCAAACGTGTGTAATTTGTAAGGGGTCACATGTGGTGCAGTAGATGCGTCATTAAATAACAGAAACGTTTACCATTGGTGAGGTAATCAAGAATATATTGTCTTGTAAAATTATTGTTGGTGTAACTTACAGCTCATGTTTTGCTGAAATATATTTTTTTCCCCCTTTCTTTGTAATGTACCCTTGAGTACTTGTAGGGGGCAGCAGTGAGTCAGTTTTGATGATGAAAGAACACGTGCAGAATGATTTCTTCTCCATAAGGTGGTCAGCCTACTCTATCCAGATGTGTTTTATTGTAACAGCAATTGTCACAGATCATATTTAAATAATATTTAGCGGAAACACACACACACACACACACACACACACACACACACACACACATGCCTATGAGCTAATATCTCAGGTCTCTCTTAGCAATTTGTAATCAGTCAAACTCAGTGATCAGTGATTTATTAGCTCATCCATGAACTCTAACTTTAGTTTCTTTCATTCAGTTACAGTCATGCATTTAATTTGATGAATTCACAAATCAATCTTTTAAGTGTTAAATAATAGTAAGCAAGCCTATAAAGTGTATAATCTAGTTTATCAATAACTGGTGTAGTACTCAATAACTTAAAAAGTATCACTTTTTTCCCTCTTTTTACTAAACAATATACAAACCGAATTCCGGAAATGTTGGGACGTTTTCTAAATTTGAATAAAATGAAAACAAAGACTTTCAGATCACATGAGCCAATATTTTATTCACAATAGAACATAGAGAACATAAATGTTTAAAGTGTAAAGAAATGTCCACTAACTGAGCTCATTTAAATTTGGTGCCTGCTACAGGTCTCACAAAAGTTGGCATGGGGGCAACAAAGGGCTGAAAAAGCAAGAAATTTTGATAAGGTGAAGCTGGGAGAACATCTAGCAACTAATTAAGTTAATTGACATCAGGTCTGTAACATGATTAGCTATAAAAGGGATGTCTTAGAGAGGCAGAGTCTCTGAGAAGTAAAGATGGGCAGAGGCTCTCCAATCTGTGAAAAAGTGCGTAAAAAGATTGTGGAACACTTTAAAAACAACGTTCCTCAACGTCAAACTGCAAAGGATTTGCACATCTCATCATCTACAGTGCATAATATCATCAAAAGATTCAGAGAAACTGGAGAAATCTCTGTGTGTAAGGGACAAGGCCGAAGACCTTTCTTGGATGACCGTGGTCTACGGGCCCTCAGACAACACTGCATCACTCATCGGCATGATTCTGTCATTGACATTACTAAATGGGCCCAGGAATACTTCCAGAAACCACTGTCGGTAAACACTATCCTCCGTGCCATCTGCAGATGCCAACTAAAGCTCTATCATGCAAAAAGGAAGCCATATGTGGACATGGTCCAGAAGCGCCATCGTGTCCTGTGGGGCAAGGGTCATTTAAAATGGACTGTTTCAAAGTGGAAAAGTGTTCGAAATATGGTCGGACAAGTCCAAATTTGACATTCACGCCATGTCCTCCGGGCTAAAGAGGAGGACACCTTCCAGCGTGTCATCAGCGTTCAGTTCAAAAGCCGGCATCTCTGATGGTATAGGGGTGCATAAGTGCATACGGTATGGGCAGCTTGCATGTTTTGGAAGGCACTATGAATGCTGAAAGGTATATAAAGGTTTTAGAGCAACATATGCTCCTCTTTATTTGTTGATGTCTATTTCAGGGAAGGCCTTGTTTATTTCAGCAGGACGATGCAAACCACATACTGCAGCTATTAAAACAGCATGGCTTCATAGTAGAAGAGTCTGGGTGCTGAATTAGCCTGTCTGAAGTCCAGATCGTTCACCTATAGAGAACATTTGGTGCATCATTTAACGAAAAATGTCAGAGACGACCACAAACTCTTCAGCAGCTGGAAACCTATATCAGGCAAAAATGGGACTAAATTACAACCCCAAAACTCCAGAAACTCATAGCCTCGATGCCCAGACGTCTTCAAACTGTTTTGAAAAGAAGAGGAGATGCTGGTAAACATGCCCCCGTCCCAACTATTTTGAGACCTTTTGCAGGCATCAAATTTGAAATGAGCTCATTTTGTGCATAAAATTTTAAAATTTCTCCATTTAAACATGTCATGTTCTCTATGTTCTATTGTGAATAAAATATTGGCTCACGGGATTTGAAATTCTTTTAGTTTTCACTTTATTCAAATTTAAAAAACGTCCCAACATTTCTGGAATTCGGGTTGTAGACCTCAACTTTGTGAGTTTAATCTTATTTTCTAGAGCGTTCCGAGGTTCTTGGTGTTCCTTTTAAATGGCAGAAAGATGATTAAATCTAAGCAAATGTGAAACCGTTACTTTGAAACTGAACAGTTAAACATTCATATGCTGATATGCCCACTGTATCACAGTTTTATTTGTGGTTGTAGGGAAATTAATGCAGTTGCAGGTCTTACTCCGGCTTGCGTATGCTAGATTTCCAAAACCCGTTTAATTAGCATAGCACTTTGGAGTAAAACATTAGACAAACCTTGCTGTTATAAATGAACAGCTCCTATTTGTAGGAAAATGAAGTCATGCACCTATTTTTAAGGGGGCACCAGTGACAATCCTATCACTTCGTTATATGATTGCGAGACAGTAGGTTTAATCAAATACTACTTTGAATCATAACCCAAAGCATGTCACCTGAGTGTCTACAAACTATCTAATTATATGTCATTAAAGTATATAATAAACATATCATTAAGGCTAAAACTATTAAGTGGTCTTGTGTTGATAAATTAATCTTTGGGACACTTGCAACGACGCTCTGCATTGGTTTTGCACAAATCGTTTAAATGACATTTTGGATTCAAAATGACAAATTTTGCCAAAAGGTTATGAATTTGCAGCACTATTTTAATAAATGTTCTGAAAATCTGAATGGACTTGAAGCTTCTGGAAACAGTGATTACATATATTTATTATTAACATGGATCTAAAAATGGATAAATAGAACAATAAATGCAAATTCATATATATTACAACATAAATGAAACGCAAGAAATCCTAAAACACAAAATAAACTAACATTTTTATTTAATGCATATAAGAAACTGTCACATCATGAGGCTTACATTTGTTTTATTTTTTACTTTTTTATTAAACTAAACTATGTTTGCACACGGTTAACCAAAAGTACACTGACCTGGGATATTGTTCTGGGCAAAAATGAAAAGTGTATTGCAAACAGAGATCAGATGTCATAAATCTCTCTCCCTAAAGGCTGTCTCAAGGCTGCATGTCCCAGGGCTGCTGTGGGAGAAGGGTGAGGTGGTTGTGTCGTAGTGTTCTCAGCTCTGTCAGTCGTCCCAGGAGCCTGGCAAAGCGTCGTGGGTCCTGTGCCGTCCCCTGAAAGCAGCAAGCTCGGGACAGGAGCTCCAAAACAAACTCCTGTAAGTTCTCAACGCAGCCCACCGCACGCAGAGACGGCCTGTCTGCTTCACAACAGGGAAAAAAATCATTTGAATACACTCTTAATAAAGGTTCTTTATTGGCATCAGTAGTTCCATGAAGAACCTTAAACATCCATGGAATCTCTCAACTGCAAATAAGATTCTTTGGATTATTAAAATGTTCTTTACACTTAAAAAAAATGGTTCTTTTAGGAACTGTTTACTAAAAGTTTCTTTGGGGGACCAAAAATGGTTCTTTTACAGCATCACTGCAAAAAAATAAAAATAGAACTTTATATAAAATAGAATTAAACCTTTATGATGGCTGTCTGACCTATAAATGAATGTTTTGAATATGGTGACATCACATGGAGGTTCACATGGACATGAGTCACAATTGCGTTAATCATAATCCACAGACCTGAACATAACACTGCAGTCGCTGTTAGAAGTGCATATTCAGCCTCGGTTACCGCAATAGTCACCATGCTGTGGAGGAAATTTACCACAGACCTCAAGAACTCATCATTCAACCCTTAACAAAGATAAAAAAAAAATCACAACTTTAGACAATATAATGATACATCAGTTGGATTATTCACTGCATGTAGTGTGAGATTTTCCTGCTATGATGATCACTGTGCATTAGATCACCTGAGTGTGTCAGTGTCCTGTGGCTGTTCTCAGACTTGGACTCTAAAGTTTTCACCCAATCAGGGTTCGAGTTATTCGAATTTGCTGGGAATAAAGCTGGTGATAGAAAACATAGCAGTGAGTCATATGTGTTGAGTTTTCCATTTCTTTATGTTTGTTGCACACACGATTAAGCTAAGATTTTAAAAACTCAGACACCAATATTTTAACTATTCATAAAAGATGAATCACTGTCTGGCCGACTGAAATTTCAATATGGATATGAAGATTAGGATTTTTCAGTAGTAGTACAGCACATTGTGAATCTATGTTAGCACTGTTTGCTTTTGAAAAAAGACACTTGATGTCAGACTTAACAAGCAGATTATGTGATAATGAATGTTATTACCATTGCTAACACTAGTGGGGTTCTCTGAGAACTGCTGAGCCAAGAGTAGGAACATGACTTCAACTGAAGAGCTTGACAGAAGAGTGTTCTGGTCAGGACCATCCAAAAGCTCAAACCCTAAACAACAGATGACCATTAATTAGTTGTATTTAGAGGTGTGTGGTATGATCTGAGAGAAGTTGGATGAAACTGACCAGGTACACTCCTCAAAAACTGCAAAAGCTTCTCCATCTGCGGAGGAGTCAGATCTATATTGTTTGTCAAACTTGACCACAGAGGCACCTGGGGAAAGAAAAAGAATGATATCTTGTTATGATATATTAAGAGCAGTATGTCAGTTTTCATTTTTAATGAAGAAAAGAAAAAGAAAAACATACCCGACAGTGCATGTTGTCTTGAATTATGTACCTACGATAAGCCTCAACAATTCTATTCAGAAGGCATCTCTGCTCTCTGGAGAAACCAGATACCTGCAAACAGTATTTTGAAGACAAGAATTTTTTTAAAATATAACAGGCTTCAAATCTTACTAAAACTCAAACTTCATGCTTGGAAAGGCTAAATAAAATAAGAGAGTTTTACCCGAGCGGTGAATCTGCTGGTGGACGAGACGCTTCTGCTTTCAGAGTAGTCGTCTTCAGCTCTTCCTGTTGACCCGTTGTGTCCTCTGTGCTTGGAGCCCTTCCTCAGTCGCTTCGACTGGCATTGCACCTCTGTAAGCAGGCCTGACAAAAAGACACCAGCAATCAGCTAATGCTGATAGTGTTTTATGCTACCTCAACATCCAATTAGATTATAAGTGTTTTTGTGTGAAGTAGCATCTGACGTTATCGGTTTCCCCAGAAATGACAGAAAACTCGTGAAGAGTTTTTACGTCAATCTCACACTCTGCCAGCATCCCGACGGCTCTGCATTTGCGCAGCCTGCAGTCCTGGCACTTTCTCCGCATGTACATGTCCATCTCGCAGCTTCCGCCGCTCTTGCAGCGGTACACTGCCTTCTTAGTCACACTGCGTCTGAAGAAACCTAAGCCGAGAGAGATAAACTACTGTTTAAAAAGGTTGGGGTTGGTAAGACTTTTTTTTTTTGATGGTTTTCAAAGAAGTCTTTTCTACTTAACAATGCTGCATTTATTTGATCAAAAATTCAGTTAAGTAAGTCAGTAATAATACAATTTCCAATGATTGTTATATTTTAAAATGTAATTTATTCCTGATGGCAAAACTGAATTTTCAGCATCATTACTCCAGTCTTCTGTGACACATGATGTTTCAAAAATCATTCTGATATGCTGATTTGGTGCGGGTAAAAATAGTTGTGCTGCTTAATTTTTACTTGATTTCTTTAAAAACCTATTTCTTTTTCAGGATTTTTTGAGTAATAGAAAGTTGAAAATGGCATTTATTTGAAATAGAAATCTCTTGTAACATTATAAATGTATTCACTGTCACTTTTGATCCGTTTAATGCATCCTTGCTGAATAAAAGTATAATTGTTTTTCCTTTACTGACCCCAAACGTTTTAATAGTAGTGTATAACCTTAAAATTCAGTCTTTCTCATTGAGGGAAACAGACCAAAAATTTTGATCGTTGGGGATATATCCAAGCAACTAGCAATAGCAAGTACCAAGTCATAGTTCACTGCTATTGGCTATTTTTTTTTTTTTTTTTTTTTTAAGAGACAAGCTCTTAGATATGTCTCACCCCAACCAGGAAATATGGCAACGCAGGAAAGAAAACTGTTCATCAAGCTATTACATGCAGTCTTATAAGTACTGATTTTGGACATTAGTAAATACTGTAAATTCAAGAAGTGCATCATGGATTGTTGCCTTAAAATTCAGTGCTATTGTGATCGTCCAACCTTTGCATCCCTCACAGGTGAGGGCATTGTAGTGATATCCCGAGGCTTTATCTCCACACACCACACACAGCTCATCCTGGCCCTTCACTCGAGCTCCATGGCCCATCCTGGGTCTTTTTAGCACTGGAAGACCGACAATGCTACCTCTTGTTGGGCTTTGGACCTCCATGTCTGGCTCACAGGTGAACTCAGAGCATTGATGGCTGTAGGGGTACGGCGGGTTGCACACTTGAGCGTTTGGCGCTCCGTACATTGAAAACTGCACATTGACGTGGCTGAACGGCTGCTGGCCATAGAGAGTACTTTGTAGATCTGGTTCCTGGTAAGAGCAGCTTAATGGATCCACAAGAACATCTGCAAGCAAGGATTGAAGAACATCTTGATGAATGAAACGGTTCACAAGAAATATGTTCCTTTTTCACATGATTCTCAAATTACCTAACTACTTTTATGAGGCCTTTGGGACATAATAAAAAAAATCCCAGAGCAAGACCTTTTGAATCTTTTCTGTCTCTGGAAACAGGATGCAGCTGAAGAGGTTATAGTTTTGTTTATGGTTGTTATTTGCTTTGTAACTTATGGGGTTTTTATAACCGTACAGAACGGAGCCTTCCTGATGTTTTCTCTGTCGGCGGGAAGGTTGTGAAGATGGATTTTAGATTTGAGTTCCCCCATAGAGGGAACACAACTGGCAGCATTTCTGAAGCACATCTGCACATGCAAGAAGTTTTTTTGTCATGTCTTGACAGACACTTCAGAACTAGTAGTGACAACGAGCAAATGAATGTAATATTTCACATGAGAAAAACTTACATTCGAGTAAAACTCTTCTCATCCAACCAATTCCAGCAAATGCATCTCTGTTTTTCCATGTCATCCATAAATATCCTTCTGCATTGTGGTGGTCTCTTTACTGGCCTTCAATCCTGTCTTTCTCACAGATGTTTTATGTCCCGTTACAGCTAGAGCATAACTTTCCGGTGCTAGTATCTGTTTGTAAACCACTGGAGTTTTTCATAAACATTCACGTTGACGAGAAGCTGCTAATATACTATCATTGACTGTCCTTCCAGTCGCCACAGTGAGTTAAACGACCAAACGAAATTGAGACTTTGACAAAGCACTATTCGGACAATAATTGTTTCTCAGGGCGACATCTGGGAAATAATATTTGGACATTCAGATGCTCATGTAATGAATTCAGGTATAAAGTAGACAAACCACTGTGAATAACACATGATGGGTCACATGACCATATTTCAAAATGGCTTCAGTAATGATATCCAGTTAAATGTAATTTTATTGGATAATTATCCAGTGTCCAGATCTTTTGGAAAGAGATTCTTTTTTTTTTTTTTAAATGAATACTATATTAAATATTATTATAATATACTATTATCGTATTTCTTAATATTTTTAATTAGTTTTTGTTTTTATTTTTTCAGTTTTTTGTTTTAGTTTATGTTTTAGTAATTTTGTTATTTGCTTTTTATATATTTTATTAGTTTTTATTTTCTTTAAATTTTTATTTAGTTTTAAGTTTAAGCAATTATATTATTATTATTATTATTATTATTATTATTATTATTATTAATTACCTCAATTAGTGAAAATTGTTTTCAATAGTTTTAGTTATTAACAATAACAAGACTGATTCAATGCAAGTCAGTGGGGTCCAAAACAACATTGGCTCCCATTGACTTCCATTGTATGACCAAAACACACATTTTTCAAAATATCTCCTTTTGTGTTGGAAAAAATAAAAAAAATATTCAGGGTCTGAACAAAATAAGCGTGAGTAAATGATGACAGAATTTTGAGTGAACTATCACTTTAACAATATTGTAATTCTATAATAAACAGTAAAGTGTAATCTTACCATAGTACTGTGGCGGCTCTGTGATGTCGTACGTGTCTGATGCAGAGAGGTAGCCACTGACTGACATGCTCATTTCAGGATCTGTCCCCTCTCTCATCTGATCAGCTGGATTATCTCTCTTCACAGCGAATGTCTGAATCTATAAAAGAGCACAAAAGCTATCATTCACCCTGTTTGAGGATCATAATCCAATGCCTTCAAACCTTTCTTCAGCAAGCCCTCCAACCCCTGAGAAAGACAAGTTATTTTAGGCATCACTGTCAAGAAAATGTTATGACAGAACTCAGCAAAGGCTGTGGAGATCTCCGTCTGTGCTCCTCTGGGGCTCTGAGAGGATCTGAAGAGCATCGACTGTGAGAATTAGACGAGAGATGAGGCCCGTGTGTCCGAACAGCTGCTCTGGCATGAGTTTCACAGAAAAGGCCTCACAAAGAGCAGTCTGTCCCAAACGCCTTCAACAGGTTTGGCCTGTAGCTGACTCCAGCATTCAACAGCAGCTGTGTGAACGTACCTAAACTCACACTCTTATCCAGTAAAAGAGGACCTGCAATACACTTTAAAGTGAGCGGCTAACATATTGGATCCAGAATGGTTTGAAATATATGTATATATATATATATAAACTGTTTTGGTTGTTTACTGAATGACATCCACAGGGAGCAATTTTGTGGCTCAGAAACTTGTGCAAAGCAACTTGAAAGTTGCCCTATTCCTAACTCCAGCTCTTACAATTTACTATCAAAAAACCTATCCCTGTGTCGATCCCTACACTGTAAGAAAAAAATCTGCAGAAAAATATACTACCAGTTTTCTGTCAGGACATTACCTGTTTTCTTTAACCCTAAATTATTACACAATGCAATGTATTGTATCCGAACATGCTCATGCTGCAAACAAATGTCAGCATTGTTGTGAACATTGAGTTATTGCACATGAATTCCAGAGCACCGATATATTCCATCAGTGGTGCAAAACAAAACTTTCGCTTTCACTTCTCCAGTTCTGTGTGAATTTAAACAATAAGCCCTCTAACATAAATGAAACTGAAAAAGTGTTGATTTTGTTCAACTAGTCAGTTCACACATGCAGAAGGCTATATTGCACACCCCCTTTTCCAAGTAGGATGTTTGATTGGAATATTGTTCCATTTGATTGGAATATTTTTCCAGGACTAATCAAATGTTTAGGGGGCCATATTTTTACAGACTTGTCTTACAGTGTAACCCCCTAAAAATCTAATTAGTCCTGGAACAATAAAACATCAAGGATGTTGATTCAGGAACACATCCTACTTGGCAAAATCACACAGAATATAATGAATTCTTCAAGTATGACATGATGTAAAGAGGTATGCAATATGGGTTGCTGTGTGAACTGAGTAGCTGAACAAAATCAAGGCAAAACCTTTTCAGTTTCGTTTACATTAGAGGATTTCTGTGAATGGGTGAAACGTGAAAGAGAAAGCTTTGCATGCAATAACTCATTAGCACAACTTTGCTGATATTTGCTTGCAACATGAGCATGTGATACAATACTAAGCATTTGTTAAAATGCAAAATGGGTAAGATGTAATATTCAGCAATTTTTTTTTATTTACATGGTGTGATACACTGCAAATATTATATTTTGTATAAAGACTACCATTTAAAGGTTTGGGTTCGGTAAGTTATTTTAAAATGTTTTTGGAAAAATCTGTTACCAAGGCCTTTTTCCTGTGATGCCAAAGCTGAATTTTTAGAAATCATTATAATATTGTGTATATATCTATATATATACACACACACTATTTAAAAGTATTGGGTCACCCCGTTCTAATGAACAGGTTTGACTAATTTAGTCATTTCCATGAGTAGAAATCTTAATGTTTAAGCATATAATGATATTCTAGGGAACTGTGTGCTTCTAATTTTAAAGCAACAGTTTGGACAGGACCCTTTTCTATTCTAACATGACAATGCCTCTGTGTGTAAGGCAAGGTTCAAAAAGAAATGATTGATTGAGTCAGTGTGGAAGAACTTGACTGGTCTGCAGAAAGCCAAGTCCTAATCCAAGCTGAACACCTCTGCTGTGACTTTAAATGCAGATCTTGAGCCAAAAACTCTTTACCAAACACCAATGACTTGTGCATATGGGTACAGTCATTTTAGACACTTCCAAAACTGTTGCAACAGAGATGGAAGTACAATTTTTAAATACATTATGAATTATGTTTCCATCTTTGTTGCCAGAGTTTTGGAAGTGCCTTTTTCTGTTCTAAAGAAGGGGGTGTCCCAATATGTTTGTCCATATAGTTTATGTACAAGTCATTGGTGCACTGTAAAAAGTGAAAGTTGACTTAACTTAAAAAAAATTGAGGAAACCCGTTGCCTTAAAATTATTAAATACATAATAATTAAAAAAACGTTAAGTGAACTTGACAATTCAATTAACTTATTTTTTAAATGATCATTTACTTAAAAATTTTTAAGGCAACGGATTTCCTCAATTTTTTTTAAGTTTCTGTAATCGCTTTTTACAGTGTGTTTGGTAAAGAGTTTTTGGCTCAAGATCTGCATTTAAAGTCACAGCAGAGGTGTTCAGCTTGGATTAGGACTTGGCTTTCTGCAGACCAGTCAAGTTCTTCCACACTGACTCAATCAATCATTTCTTTTTGAACCTTGCCTTAAACACAGAGGCATTGTCATGTTAGAATAGAAAAGGGTCCTGTCCAAACTGTTGCTTTAAAATTAGAAGCACACAATTCCTTAGAATATCATTATATGCTTAAACATTAAGATTTGTACTCATGGAAATGACTAAAGTAGTCAAACCTGTTCATTAGAAGGGGGTGACCCAATACTTTTGGCAATATAGTGTGTATATATATAGATATAGATAGATTCGATCTTCAAAAAACATTTCTTATTATTAATGTTGTAACCATAAGACCTTGCTGAATAAGTAGTAGTTTCTTTCTACTTCTAAAATAAAAAAAAATCACACCGACCCCAAACCTTTGAACAGTATATATCTTTTTTTCCAGAAGCACTTTTTCACTATTAATGCTTTGAGCAATCATTCAAAGTTCAACATCACTTGCATGACTCGCGAGTTCACAGAAATCCTGTAGTGCTCAGTATTACAGTTACCAGCATCTCATACTGAATGCTTTTATAGCATGTATGCCAAATTAATAAATAAAAAATACACTTTATTGATGGGGGACAATTCAATGTCTTTCAAATCTACACCTTAGATCCTCTGAACTATAATTCCTCCTGTTCTCATTCTCTTTAACTTTGTGTTCTGTGTGGCAATGTGGGTCACTCTCTATTTCCCAAGAGGAATGACAGAGTGACATCCAGCTCATCTCTGGAGCTTTAGGGAGTGTTTATACACGCCGTGTTTGCCACGGCTCTGTTTGTCATGCAGTTAATCTTTGACATTGAAGAGATTGAAGACTGCAAAAATCTAACCTTCTCACCCGATATACTTTAGACCCCATGAAGGGGCAGGCTTTCCTGAAAACTCCTCAAATTATGACAAGGACGCTCACACGTGCCCTCTTGTATCCTGCCCGTTGAGCTGACATAGAACATCCTCGAGTTTCACAGTGTCGAAATATAGATATCATTAGTGCCTCTGAGACCCAAGGGAGGGAAATTTTTGCTATCACTCCCATGCCATCCATCACAATGACTGTGGGTTCTTTCCTCAAAAAAATCTGCACGATTAACAAAACGGCCTTCTTTGAACTCCACGGATGCTTCAATCCAGATGGGGTTAAAGGGAGCAAAGCTCCAATGGGTTTGAACACTCATTAATTTTTCACACAGTTTTCACAAGAACATAAATAGCAACTATATAAATAAACATGCCTTCAGCATATCATAACAGTTGTTCATTCTTAAAAATAAAGATTCCGAAAAGTAGTTCTCAGCAATGCCACAGAAGAACCATTTTTGGTTCCCCAAAGAGACTTTTAGTGAACATTTCCAAAAATAACCATTTTTTTGTTAGTGTGAAGAACATTTTTCCACTTTAAAAGAACCTCTTTTGGAATATAAAGGTTCCATGGATGTCAAAGGTTCTTGATGGAACCATAGATGCCAATTACGAACATTTCATTTTAAGAGTGTTGGATGAAAGTTTTGTCTGAGAAGCGCTTAAGGGAGTATAAGAACCATCATGTTTAACATCTGGAAACATCCAGACAGCACTGTATCCGCTATTTTCATTAGCCCACGTATAATCTTTTTTTGATATTAGTTAGCTGCTCGTCTATGCTGCCGGCCATGTTTACAGTTTTAAGCAGGACACAGGATTCTAGATGTTTGGGGGATGTTGGACTAAAGTCCAGAGGTGCTTGTAATGTTTTGAATGTAGATGATTATCAACAGGGTTTATCACGAGAGACTGATGTAAAACTGGTTAACTCGGTGATAATGAACGTGTGAGGTATCCACATAGATAATGCAGTTGAAGCAGTCCGGTCTATAAAAAAACAAAGTGCATATTGATTAAATGGCGACTTATTGATTTCTGTCTGTGATGTTGACTTCCTTGTAGCAGCTCACAGACAGAATAAACATGAAACAGAATGTCTAAATGGCTGCTCAACAAACGCCAACATTTCCAACATTCTTGAGTTGTCTGTTAGATTTGGAATGTTGAGAAACAGAACTGTCATGTTCACACTGACCCACCAAAGCCAAGAGTGTGAAGGAGACTTTAGAATATACCAAAAAATAGCAGTTACTTAGCAAAGGAAGTTGGAAAGGGATAAACTGATTTGCAAAATGTCAAGACATTCATGAAACTTTTCCAAGTTTCAAGACATTCATGAAATTTTTCCAAACTCAACAAAACATTTTTTTTGCTCATAGAAATATTTTAAGCACAGAGTTAAATTTAATATTTTAAATACACTTTTTTTCTAATAGAAATGAATACTTTTATTCAGCACAGATTTTTTGCATTAAATTGATCAAAGGTGACAGTAAAGATACTTATTAATGTTACAACAGGTTTCTAGTTCAGAAAAATGCTGTTATTTTTATTTATATTCATTAAAGATTAGGGTTAGGGATAAAAATGAGAAAACATGCATTGGAAAATGTAGCACATTTTCCTGAAAAATATTAAGCTGTTTTCAACATTGATAATAAATAATAAATGTCTCTCAAGCTGCAAATCAGCATATTACAATGATTTCTGAAGGATCATGTGACACTGAAGACTGGAGTAATGATGCTGAAAATTTAACTTTGCATCACGGGAATAAATTACATTTGAAAATATATATTCAAATAGAAAGCATTGATTTTTAATAACGCAATAATATTTCACAATATATTTTTGATCAAATAAATGTAGCATTGGGTAGCATAAGAAACTACTTTCGAAATCATTTTATAAATTCTTACCAAAGATAGACAGATAGAACATTTCTTTATCTAAGGAACCAACTTCATGAGGTGCATCCTGGGATGCTTGATAAACAAAGCAGTCTTTATGCATGCTGGACACTTACAGGCTGCGTTTTCTTTATGATCCATTCCAAACTAAATCCATTATAAAACGTATCATTTTAAAAATTCTTGTAAAGGTGTTCAAGAATTGTTATTTGATATTTTGAGAATTTACTGAAACGCTCTACTGGTAGCATTGAGAGTTTCTAGAGAAAACAGATTTTGTGTACTCACCAGCTCTGATGTTGCGTGTGCTGGATCTCGACTTGCATTTGTGATGTTGACAGCAATTCAGCCCCTGACGTCCAACACTTGCCAAACACACACTGGAACACACATGCGCAAAACAAACAGCGCTTCCCTCCAACACAAACCATTAATTCAAACACATACCAGTACGTGTGTGAGTTTAAACACGGGGTCACGGAAAGTCGATAATACTCCAAAAAGGACAATCTAACATTGTACTGTCCAGCTTTTAAGATCAACTTCAAAGTTGGCGTAAAAAGTTAAGAACCGATATTTAATGGTTTGGAGCTGTTGAACACAATCAGAGAGGGACGTGATGGGAACGAGGAGCTGTTTCAGTGAAATAATGACTGATTTCTGGACGTTCACTATGTGAATGAGTGGGCTCATTAGAACATTCCCAGCAGCCCAGTGTTTATAAACAGCCCTAGTTCATCTAACTGATGGATGAGCGCACGCTATCTCTCCGTTCTTCCTGCCGCTCCTCAGAGAACATCCTTGCTCGGCCAGGGTTTCACAACCACTCTGACACACTCCCATGTGTCACTACACTACTCAGCTGCAGGCACGCAACTCAAGACCCCCTTATCTGTCTCCCTCTCTCCCTCACGCACACACAGAGACCCTAACCCCTCTTCTGCTTCATGGGTGGGCCCTTCATGTCCTTCGCTGGGGGCAGAGGGGACATTCTGAGGGTTGCAGATCCCGCCCTGATGCTCTTAACTCACAGGATGCTAATGACAGCGACTGTTATAATGAGGAAAAACAACATAGATGTGTTTTTCCAGGAACAACATGGCTGCTGATATGAACCATGGGGTAGACAATGTTCTTCCTGAAACAAAAAATGTATCCGAGAAATTCAAAAAGGCACTGTTTTGGAATCTAGTGAGCTGACCACATAGGCATTATTATTAGGTAGCGCAAAGGTGGTTCTGAAAAGCAAGCAGCACAATTATACAGCCTTCTAAGAAAAAGCTTCTTTTGGGCAAATTCAAAGGCAGCATTGCACATGTTTCTAAGAAGGAAATCCCATAATGCACTCCGAGCTCTAAAAACAAACATCCAAGTTTTACACGTGTTTTTCTATATAATGGAACACTATTGATATGACACAGACTTGCTATGGATTCCTATGGAGATCAATGTGCTTTTATTGTTAAAGGGACAGTTCACCCAAAAAAAGAAAAATTCTGTCTTTAATTACTCACCCTCATGTCGTTCTAAATCCATGAGACCTTCATTCGTCTTCGGAACACAAATTAAGGTATTATTGATGAAATCCGAGAGCTTTCTGACCCTGCATATACAGGTGCATCTCTATAAATTATAATGTCATGGAAAAGTTCATTTATTTCAGCAATTCAACTCAAATTGTGAAACTCATGTATTAAATAATTTCAATGCACACAGACTGAAGTGGTTTAAGTCTTTGGTTCTTTTAATTGTGATGATTTGTGATGATCTGGCCAGTCTAGCACACCAACACCATGCTCATTTAACCAACTTTTGGTGCTATTGGCAGTGTGGGCAGGTGCCAAATCCTGCTGGAAAATTAAATCACCATCTTTAAAAAGCTGGTCAGCAGAAGGAAGCATGAAGTGCTCCAAAATTTCTTAGTAAACAGGTGCAGTGACTTTGGTTTTCAAAAAACACAATGGACCAACACCAGCAGATGACATTGCACCCCAAATCATCACAGACTGTGGAAACTTAACACTGGACTTCAAGCAACTTGGGCTATGAGCTTCTCCACCCTTCCTCCAGACCAAATGAAATACAAAACTTGCTCTCATCTGAAAAGAGGACTTTGGACCACAGGGCAACAGTCCAGTTCTTCTCCTTAGCCCAGGTAAGACACCTCTGACATTGTCTGTGGTTCAGTGGCTTAACAAGAGGAATACAACAACTGTAGCCTGTATTCCTTGACACGTCTGTGTGTGGTGGCTCTTGATGCCTTGACCCCAGCCTCAGTCCATTCCTTGTGAAGTTCATCCAAAATCTTGAATCGATTTTGCTTGACAATCCTCATAAAGCTGCGGTTCTCTCGGTTGATTGTGCATCTTTTTCTTCCACACTTTTTCCTTCCACTCAACTTTCTGTTAACATGCTTGGATACAGCACTCTGTGAACAGTCAGCTTCTTTGGCAATGAATGTTTGTGGCTTACCCTCCTTGTGAAGGGTGTCAATGATTGTCTTCTGGACAACTGTCAGTTAAAAGAACCAAAGACTTAAACTACTTCAGTCTGTGTGCATTGAATTTATTTAATACATGAGTTTCATAATTTGAGTTGAATTACTGAAATAAATGAACTTTTCCACAACATTCTAATTTACTGAGATGCACCTGTACAGCAACGGCATTGTGATACTCTCATGAACGCATGGCAGAGACTGACATGGACGAAGTCGTTATATTTGTTTTCTTTGTGCACAAAAAGTATTCTCGCAGCTTCATAAAATTATGGTTGAACCACTGATGTCACATGAACTATTTCAACAATGTCCTTACTACCATTCTGGGCCTTAAATGTGTCAGTTGCATTGCTGTCTATGCAGGGTCTTGCAGGTTTGGAACGACACAGGGGTGAAGTAATTAATGACAGAATTTTCATTTTTGGGTGAACTACCCCTTTAACTGAAACTATTCAAATATTTTTATTAACTGAAGGCTAAAATATAAATATTAGAAAGTGTAAACTTAAAAAAAAATTTAATGAACTGGCAACTGAAATAAGATAAGTTGAAGTACTAAAATGACTAAACCTATAAAATAATACAAAGCAATTACAGGTAAATAGATTTTTTTTTTTTTTTTTTTTTTAATTACAAAATCATATGAAATTACCAAACAAGACTTTTTTCCAAAGGTGAAAATTGATAAAAGATGATTTAAAATATAAATTAATACTAAGACAGTATATAAATAATACTGATGGAGATATAAGTATTACCACTGAGATACATGAAGATGCTCCAGCAATGAACTTGACCTTTGACTTCCAAGTTGAAAAACCTCCTTAAATGTGGACGCTGGCAACGTGGCAATCCAATGCAACCTCAAATACACCTCTCCCTAAATTTTGCAAATTTAGCAGCCGCTTTTCAACATCCAATCAATTCCTGATAGATAAATCTGGTTCATAATGAATTTTCTTTTCATTCACAACATTACAGAAGCAAAATGAGTGGAATGAGCAATTTCATGTTGATAGTTTGTTTGGAAAGATAAATATGAAGGCGATGTAAACATATTGATTGTCCACACCAAAAAAGGAACAGTTCAGCATGTTAGGCCTCAGAAAATCTAAAATCTTTAGTGAGTGTTGATACAGAACAAAAATAAACAAAACAAGAGTCAAATAAGACTTTAAAAAAAAGAACTTCAATAAAAGGTACCTACTGACTGACAGGTGCAGTGCTAAAAATCAAATAAAAGGCCACAGTATAAAAAATTAAAAACATCTTTACAATATCAAATATTTTTGACAATAGATTGCACATAAACAGCCTATTAACATCATTACAGTACACAGATTGCAGGCAGAACATTTTCACAGTTCTGAGTCAAGACTGCTAGATCTGCCGAATGCAGCATTCATTCCACTGTACATAAGAGAAAAATAACACGATTACATGCATTGTAAAAAAAAAAAATTAAACTGAATTCTGAAGTACATTAAAATGTGTTTCAAGTCCAAAGACGCCAAATATTGAACCAATTAAAAAGTTAACCATTTACCATCAGACTAAAATATCTTTAACCACTGACACTGCTAGGTATAAAACCAATTGATATCAAATTTAGATAAAACTATTAGGAAAAAAAAATATATGATTCTTGTCTGTCAGCTGTGGTTGTGGAAATGTGAAGCTCAAAACATCTCCAGCATTTCATCCAGTCACAGCAGGAATGGGAATTGCTCAGTTATGGAGAAGTGCAGCGGTCTCCTCATCTCCATCTGCAGAATCCCGAGGAGATTTGCTGTACATCATGAACTGCACGGATATCTAAAGAAAAGCATTAAGGCAAAAAGCTGAAATATTTTCAAACTATTCCGAATGAATTCAAACAAGGCTCAGTGCTCATGGGATTCTGACAAATGAGCTTCACATGAAAGGAAGTCACATGACCTCAGTGATGTAAAACACACAGCTGGATGCTATGGCAACAATCAGAGTTTTGTCAATATATGCGACCTCAAGTGATCCAGAAGGTCAAACATACAATGACTCAAGCATTGGTGCAATATTGTCTAGAACATCAGTCACGTGACCTTTGACTGCATGTTTTCAAAACAAACCGCGTCAATTAATCAATGTATTTCAGCACCAACACAGTTAAACCAGGTTTTGAGAAGACCTCACAGTTCAGTGTTTTATTTTAGCATCACTGATATTTTATTAATAATTTGAATTAGGTTTTTATTTTTTTATTTTCTGTTTTCATTTTAACTTAAGTTTTAATTTTGCTGCTTTTTCTCTACTTTTTAAAATACAGTTTTTATTAATTTCTATTTCAGTTTTCAAGTTAATCTAGACAGAAATGAAAAAAAAAGTTCTCTTCACAACTGGCCAAAATAAAATAAGTTTAAAGTTTTTTTGTGTGTGTGTGTGTGTGTATATATATATATATATATATATATATATATATATATAGTTTTAGTTGACTATAATGATCCTAGCGTGTCTCTGACAAAAACTTTAACCCATTATTAAATAACATCTATATTATTAAAATAATATTACAATAAAGTCTGTTTTAGGTCCATTACCTTGTTTTTGCCATGGCATTATTTTCATGAAAATTTCATGAGCACGTTTTGTCCTCCAAATTCTCATTTTGATAATGCATCTAGAAATTTTGTATCTTTAGTTGTATGACGGTGTTGGGAATCAGTGACCTCACTAACAGCTCAGTGGCTAACACGTGGCTTTAAAGGATACAATAAGGTCAAGTGAGAGCGTTCCCAGGCTGCCGATGAGCCAGGGGAGGTGGTGTATGATATAGCTGGCCTCTCCCTGCCCTGGATCTGGGTTCTTCAGTAGCACGCTGATGCCATATGTTGTGTTTCCCAGAATCACCAGAGCAAATAGGAAAAAAGACACGCCCTCTGTTGACTTCCTCTGAAACTGCAAGACAGCAAGAAATATTTAAATTACACTAAGAAGCAATACCTGTACATCTTAAATGCTGCACAACAGATGTCTGCAATGATAATAGTTTCCAAAGCAACATTACACATGTAGTAAATAATTCAAATAAATAGGAAATTATATTTTGTATTAACAAAATAAAGACTTTAAAGGAGTAGTGAAAACTGCTGAAAATGTACTCACGCTCAGGCCATCCAAGATGTAGATGAGTTTGTTTCTTTATCACAAAAGATTTAAAGTGATTACATCACTGGCTCAACAATGGATACTCTGCAGTGAATGGGTGCCGTCAGAATGAGAGTCCAAACATCTGATAAAACCATCACAATAATCCACAAGTAATCCACGCAACTCGTTAACATCTTGTGAACCGAAGAGCCATGTGTTTGTACAAAAACAAATCCATCACTAAGACATTTTGAACCATTGTTTCTAGCTATAATGTGAGTCCTCTATCCATAATATTGATTATCCAGTGAAAAAGTAGTCTCACCTGAATCAAGAGAGAAATATGCACAGATCAAGCATAGTTGACAAGAAAACAGTCCAATACAGTTCTAAACAAACATGTTGGTGTGAGAAGACAACAGGAAATGGACTTTTTCACTGGAGGAAGAGTTATTGATTTGGACTCCTATTCTGGCCAGAAGAAAATATCTTGATAGATTTGTTTCTTACAATACATGCAGCCTTTCACTTAACAAGACATTAATTAAAGGACTGGAGTCTTGTGGATTACTGCAATGTTTTTATCAGATGTTTGGACTCTCGTTCTGACGGCACCCATTCACTGCAGAGGATTCACTGGTGAGAAAGTGATGTAATGCTAAATTTCTTCAAATCTATTCCAATAAATAAACACCCTCATGCCATCCAAGATCTAGAACAGATTGAGTACATTTCCAGCAAATTTCCACTACTGGGAGAACAATTCATTTAAGATTTTTTGAATAGTGACAATTCTATAAATCTTCTATAAATCCATTTCCATTATTCCCAAAGTTGATTCTAATTACTGACATAAAGTCAGTTTAATCAGCATAAATTAAAGATAGTACAATCAAGAGTAGATTTTGGCCCTGCAAGGCCCCTTTTGTGAGATCTAATGCCCAAACAATGAAAAATACTGTTGCAAATATTAAAAATAAAGTTGCAAACACAACAATGAACACATTATGTGCACAATACTATGCAAAAGAGAAATCAATGTACCATAACTTGTGACAACTTCTAAAATCACAAGTTTTTAAGACACTGATGAGGGGCAGAAACAGATTACTTTTTTAAAGTAATCTTTTTAAATAGTAAAGTAAATAAAGAAAAGAAAAAAGTTAATCAAGAAATTGTTATAATGGAAACAATCTTAATAGCCCTAAAAATAGGTTCTTATTATTAAAACATGTAGCTTATTAATATAAAAATGCACTTATTCATTATTAAATAATAGAAATGTAAATAAATTAATATGAGTTTCTTAAGATTTCGGGATGACATATTACTTGAACATGATTTTGTGAAATTCATCATCACATACATGCAGTAAGACTTACATTAGTGTACATCTGTGGCAGTCTGGAGCATAAATACAGTACTGAAGACATAGAGCCAATGACAAAGCCTATAATCTCCTTTGTATCAAAGGGCTGAAAAACAAAAACAATCAAGTCTCAAATCAACTCTAAAATCTCATAAAAGAATGAATTGCATCTCATTCTCAACTCAATGATAAAAGTAACTCTTCTCACCTGCACCGAACCACTGTCCCCCTCCACGGCCAGCAGCGCCCGACCTTTGAACCCCACAGGCATCTGATCCTCTAGGGTTGAGTGAGGGAGGGTAAGGAGGGAAGACGTAATTCCCAGAAGCCATAGCATGCAGACTGCATTCAGCAATGCACTGTTACTGGCTGCAGGGGACAAAGACAGTTATGAATTTGCGTTTCAGCCATCAGCACATTCTTATAACAGACTGTGAAAGCTGAAGGTCAGAGAGAAATATAGATGGGACACTGTGAGAGCCATTCTTGAACAGTGTTGTCACTGTAGCAAAATTTTTCAAGAATTGAAATAAAGATGAAAGTTTAAGTACTAAAATTATTAAAACTAAAACTGATATGAATATAATTTACGGCTACATAGAAATATAAAACAAAACTAAAACCTAAATTTAAAAAAAATAATGAAAATATCAAAATAAAATGAAATACTATAATAAAATATAAACAATACTAAAATTAAAAGCTTTTTAAAATATTAGTAAATACCATAGTAATATACAATACTAACCACTGTATATATATATATATGTTTGTGTGTGTGTGTGTGTGTGTGTGTGTGTGTGTGTATATATCTACATATATGCATGTATGTGCACATTTAATACAACATAGCTGGCCTCAAAAAAAAACAGATGTGCCAGGAAAATTACTTCCGGGAGTCAAAAATAGAAGAATGCAAGATATGTCTTGAAAGGAACCAATTACATAGAGCCTATCCTTATGACACATTTAAGTCACTAGTGAAGTATAATTTCCAACTCACCCCTAGATGACTTATTCTTTAGTTTATAGTACAAGTACATTGACAGCATTAACAGGTCTGCCAGGACGTAGTACACCGCAGTGTATTTCTAAAATAGAAGAAATGAAAGTGATGAATATAAAATGATAAATAATAAAATAATAATAAATCAGTTCAAACTACAGCAAAACTAGGATGATTTCATTTTAAAAACATCTCAATTAGGGTTCATTTTCATTCATTGAGCAGATATTTTAATTTAAAGTGATAAATAAGCAATGTGACAATTGTTCCTTACCTGTAGTGGAAGTTGATCAGCCAAGAACGATCCAATAAGATTGCACGAGTCACCAGCCAGCCAAAATAACAGGAACCAAATCGACAGAGCGCTGTCCATATTTCCTGTCTTGCAGGAACTGTAGTATTGCCTACAATAACAGCCAGTATGAGCTCATTATTTCTCATCCTGTGCAAAATATCACTCTACACATATAACTACTGTACCAGTAATGTTTTTAAAAATGTCTCACCAAGGCTGCATTTATTTGATCAATAATACAGCAAAAATAGTAATAGTGCAAAATATTATTACATTTTAAAATAAGTGTTACATGCGTTATGTTGTTGTTTTTTATTAAAATATAGTTTATTTCTGTGATGCAAAGCTGAATTTTCAGCAGTCATTACTCCAGTCTTCAGTGTCACATGATCCTTCAGAAATCATTCTAATATACTATTAACTACTAACATTTCTTACAGTTATCATTGTTGAAAACAGTTGTACTGTTTAAAATTTGTGTGTAAACCGTGATACATTTTTCAGGATTCTTTAATGAATAGAAAGTTCAGAAGAACAGCATTTATTTAATTAATTATTGTTTTTACTGTCTCTTTTGGTCATTTTAATGCATCATCGCTGAATAAAAGTATTATTTTCCTTTAAAATAAAACCTAACTGTTTCCAAACTCTTGAATTTTGTAAGAAATGTTAAAATTTTTTTGCTGTGCCTGAATGAATTTTATATCTATTATGACAAAACTACACTGCAACAGCATAAAAGTAGGCCTACTTACGGTATTGAAGACACCATGAAGCAAACTATCGACAGCAGTCCGAGAACAACACTGGCAATGTCTCTGCCATCCTGGGCACATTCACCCAGTCCATACCAGATCCAATCGATCCCGTGCGGGCAGAGAGAGCTGAAGTTCCCATCACCTCCGAGCACAAGCCCATCAGACATCACTGGAGAAACAGCAACGAGGAAACATAAGGAATAACATCGGCATATCGCGTTCTTAGGCAAACGGCCCAGGAGGAATTCTTATGACAATAGATGTGTTCCTGATGATTAGTCCAAACATATCAGTACAGTCCTGTTTAAACACGTACGGAACCAAAAGACATTACAAATACGTTCAAATACATGCGTATACGTTTAGCACATTACCTGTGATGTAAATTTCCAGCTGCTGAGGTAGAAAAGTCGCGGTGTGTCGATGTTAGTCCGCGGTTACCTCGAGAAGAAAACAAACAATTCGTCAAAACAACGAGGTCATCGTTCAGCGCTGTGATTGGATAGTTGAGGCGCGACGTCATCACTGGTGAAGAAACCGGAGTCCTCGCTAGTGACTCGTTTTGCGAATCGGTTCTTTTGAACTGATTAAAAAAAGATCTAGTACAAAAAAAAAAAAAAAAAGAACGAGTCAGCTTTTTTTTCGCGTCATGACGTAAATGCGTCATGTGGTCTGAAATATTACGTGCTCTAAAATCTTCCAAAGCCGCATAGACAAACTTTTATTAAGTTATATTAATACAAGATGTGTCCCAGACAGATCAGCATTATTCAGCTAATAAAACATAAAGGTAATTTAGAAACGAAATATAAAATTAATTTACCTTAAACAATACTACAAATACGTGGTTTATAAAACTGTCATGTGATTTAAGAGTCAAGTCGTAGCTTGTGTCAGTTTCTGTTAATTCCGAATATGAGTATTATATTTAATTAAAAAAAAAAATTTCATATAACAAAAACTATAATAACGCTTAATTTTAACGTTAACAACAGTAAATCTCTGCAAGTCATTTTCCCATCGTATTTGCTTTGGTCAGCATATCTCGCATTTTCACAGATCGGTGTGAAGTGAGGCTAATGATACACGGGGCAACTTGCTGAGCAATGTTGCCGGGCAACCAGGTGAGACACAGGGCCTGCGACCGATTTAAAGTATACAAATTCTCAGAGGGAAAGCACCTAAGCAACACTGCTCAAAAAAAGTTGCTCTGTGTATCATCAGCCTGTGTTTTTTGTATGTTAAACAACTGAGTCCGGAGCTTCGAACCGCTGACTTTAAAAACGAGCTAGATGCAATACCCGTGTGTAATGAAAAGGGGGGAAATCAGGAGAATTTACTTTACCTCAGGCAATGTAACGCTCCGTCTCCTCCGGACACAAACAGCGGCTCCGCTCGTATCAGCTGATCATCACGCATGGCTTCACAAATGTCCATTCAGCAAAAACAGGATACGAAGGTGTGACGCAAAACGTGATTTCCTAAGTCTCTAGGCTGCAGAAAAGAACACGTATACAAGCCAAACTGAGACATTTCGGTTTACACGACTGCATAGGGCGCCAAATTAGGAAAATACAGCGGAGGACGGGGCTAGAGGTCACCGTTTTAACCCCAGTAAATGTTTCTCATTGTTAGGTTAATTTTTTTAAAGTCATTACCTGTATATAAGTAAAACAAAAAAGTTTTTTTTCCCCTGCTAAAAAAAAAACAATAGAAGCCATCACAGAAATTCTAATGGTTTCCATTAAAATACAATTATAAACCATTAGCTTTTTCCAGTAAAACCATTACAAAATTCCTTTTTGTAGTGTGTTTTGGGCATTTTTTCAATAGGATTTAACATCCCACCAATAGAATCCATCACATACCAGTAGACACCATTATAATTTCCATTAAAACCAATACAATTCCCATTATGACCATTAAAACCATTACATTTTCTATTGTTTTGGGCAGGGTTCTGTTTATTTTTTCAGCAGGGTAGCAATTACCTAATTCACTGAACATTTCTGGAAACGTGTCTCAGTGAAGTAAGCTACCATAAAAAATTTGCCATTAAGAAATTATACATTGATTAAACCAATTACAAAACACCAAATATCAAATCATTGTGAAATCTTGTAAATAATAAATGTAAAATCCACGTGTGACAACTTGCCTCGTTTTGACACTTAAAAATGCCCCCGCCATGGAACGCGGTTCAACATTGTAGTTAAAAATCTGCATTCAGTTACATAGTTGACTTAACCCAACAGTTACAGGAAATTTTGGAGAATAGAATTAAAAGATATTTTATTTGAAAGGATTTTATAATTGTATAACACTGCCTTTTTAAATATTTAAATTTTGAACTTAAATTAATGGAAAACACAAATGAAAAGTTTAAAATAATTCACTTCAACATTTACTAAACATAACACTGGCAATACTGTGGTTTATATATTATTGGAATGAAATAAACAATGCTTGTTGAAAGTACTTTTGTATTGGCTTTTATCAGGTGGCACAGACACCCATTTAATATCCATCTTTTGAGTTAAAGGGTCTGCGATTAAACTTTCCAACAATTCAGAAGTCACCGTTTTATTGAAAATAAAGATCAAACTTTCTCCTACTGAAGGGATTTCAACTGTAGGAATAAGAAAATACACATGCAAAGGAAGCAGGTGGGCCATATATGATAAACTTTATCATACAACAGAAGGGAGAGATGAGTATCATTTATAAAGTATCATTCACAATAGATTTACAAATATAATAATAACTCATAGTTTAAGAAAGAAAAAATTTTTACTAAATCAGACCAAAACAAGACTATTTAAATCTGTACAAGTGTCTTCATCGACACCCAACAATTCATTCATCGATCCTCCGATGATGACGATGACGCCAACGTCCACAATGCACGTTTAAAAAGTTCTCACGCTGTATGTACAATGGATCGTCAGGGTTTGGGAGAACATGAAATAAATGAAGAATCGCATCAGTTCCAGCTTTATCCCGCCCTTCAGAAGGCAGAATAAGACTGAGCTTGAGAGGAAGACAGTTTATTTCTCGCAGATGTTTCCTCATTTTATTTTCACTTGATGTGCAACAGCTTCTCAGTGTCCACTTTTAAGCGTTTGCGTTTCGGTTGTACGACGTCATCGTCAGAGTCCTCCGAATCCTTATCGGCCTCCGCTCGCACCTCCTTCTCCATGACTACTGGGAACGTCTGGTCAGGAAAAATCTCCAGCAGTTTCTCCTCGAAATGCAGACTCACGGCTTTGCCCGCCTCTGCCACTTCCGAGTCGGCCTAGGAGAGAGAGGAGAGGGGAAAGAGTGTGGAAATGTGAGGAAAGGCGAGAAGAGAGCAGGTGGAATGCAGGCCCAGGGATGAACGGGTGAGGAGGAGGAGAGAAGCACAGAAAGGGTTAAAACTCCCATTTTAGCTGCTTTGGGTGCCAGCACTGCTGAACCCATCGGTGTGGTGTACGAAACATCTTACCTGAACATTACTCTGTTTCTCCTCATCATAAACCTGGATTATTCGAGACATCTAAAAAGGGCAACGACACCACAAAAAAAAGAAAACAAAAATACAAAAGAAAAGGGGGAAGAAAGATTTTATACCATCCACACAGTGAGGCCACAGCCTCATCTGTATTTAAAAAATGTCCAAGGAGCACAATTTTCGGCTTGCTCATAATAAATGCCTTTCAGTTAGAAGGCATAAGCAAACGGTCTCAATATATTCATGAAGAAGAACTAGAGGGGGATTTGCCTTAAAATATTAATAAAAAAAACAGTAATGATGACAAACAAACTAAATGCAACCCAGATAAAATGGATGGAAAAATTACAGAAAATTCTGAAATGGTTCATAATAACGTGCTTCTTTGACATGAATGCCACAATCATCAAGTTTAGTGAAGACAGTAAAATGTCTACCACATTTTACAGTTATCTTCAGATAGAAATAACATTTCAGTAACCCTTCTAAATCATCACAACAGCAGTGTTACAGTTCATAACATGGGTGTTTCTACTGTTAAAGTTATTTTTCCCCACAACAAACACCCTATTTGTGAATTTCAAGCATACTGTGGCCACTGTGAGGAACTCAGACACCCCAAACAGAACGAATCCATCCACAAATGACCTAAAGTGGACGCACACATCCTTTGGTAAAATAAAAGCCCAAAAATCTCTATAACATTCAGTGTGTAAGAAATGCATGTACTGTCACTGCATTTAAAATATCAATTGTTGCAGATGTAAAATTAATGGCATGACTGAGATTTGCGGTCAAAAACATCAACACTTAAAACTTTCACAATCAACTAAATTGTAAAAATGATGATGTCAAAAACGCAACTTGGGAGGGTTATTATAGGCTAGTTGACAAACTGAAACTAAAACCATTTTCATTACAAAAACTACCAAAAATGACAAAATTAGTAAAACTTCAACTAAAAACGGAAAATATAAAAATGGATTCAAAACGTTAATAAAAACTATATTAGTATCTCAAATGGTACTAGAATAATAGCTTCCAAGATATGAAAAACTGAAATTGAATAAGCCGTGTACATGGGATGCGAGTTTGAACGCATCAGAGCCATTTCGTTTTATTTTACAGTTTCACAGTCTCCAAACATGTACACTTTAAATACAGACTCCAAAAAGACCCCATGAAATCAAAATGAGAGTTTTACTCCAGGTATGTTTGCTTTAAAGTTACCAATATTATTCTAGTGCAAAAAGCTGAGAAATTTCACTTCATCTTTAGAATGAGAATGTTCCTCATTAATACTAGCAAAACTTGCAATTTGAAGCATGTTGACGATTTAAAAAAAAAATAATTATAATCATTAAGACCCACCCAAACTTCTGTTATTAACAGGAAATACATAAACTCATGGAGTTTGCTTCATGGGGTCTTGAATGAATGTCAGAAACAGTGAATGACTGCAAAACTGACATTCATATCATGCATTTGATTGTCATTTATATTGTTCAAATAAAAATACTGAACAATAATCAAATGTATCATACAAAAAACAATGTGCAACATTAAAATAAACATCCCCTCAATGGCATAATACATCAAAGTGTGTTAGCCCTGTGACAAACATAAGCTCAACATCCAGCCGCTGATTTAATGCTCAGCTTGACTGAAACCATTCTTTTAATAGTTAGTACTGGTGACCATAAAAGGCAGTGAACTCATGCAAATCCATCACATGTTCTCATGCTGTGTTGCTTTAGTGTATTTCATCCTCTCCAAATACTTGATTCTTACATGCAACTTCCCATTGCACCCCCACACAGGATAAGGACATGCCCCGAACTCACCTCATTATATTTGGCACAATTGCTAAAGACCAGGCGCACGTCAGACACAAACTCTTTAGGGCTCTTGTAATGCAGAGGATGTTTTCGCTGCAGTTTCCTCTTTACCATGGTCAAATCCATAGGATGCTTTATTATTTTATAGTAATTGGGTACCTGGAGAGAAATCAAGGCTTCAGCATTAAAATTATAATGTTGAACATGGGGATCTCTTCCAAGCCATTTTTAGGTATTATGTGCGCATCTCAAATGAAAAAGTACTACTATTAACACCATTTAACAGTATTAGCCAAAAGCAAGGGCAGCATTGTGGTTTAAGCCCATAATGCATTGTAGCAAGCTCAGCTTTCTCTGCTCCAGTGTTGTTAGCTAACACTAAAACCATTAAAAATCATTTTCATTAATTGAAATGAAGCCAGAATAAAATGTTACATGAAAAACTTAAACTTAAAAACATTTCTAATTTTTACATTTTTTTTTAAGTTAAAATTACTAAAATTAAAATTAAGTACTAAAATTCCTAAACTAAAACAGAAATAAAAAAATCAAGTACAACCACAAAGATAATGACACAAATCACATGATAAAATTACTAAAACTATTAAAAATCATTTTCATTAACTGAAATGAAGTTAAGAAAAAAAAAAAAAAAGTGTCAAAATTAGAAACGTTGCCTTGGCAAATAACTAAAAATAAGTACTAAATTAACTAAATCCGAAATAAAAAGTTGAATAGAAACAAAAAATAAAACTAATAAATGACAAAAATCACATAAAATTAAAACTGAAAATATAAAAGCCAATTCAAAAAATTAATACTATAATAGTATATAAATAATTATACAATAGCTGCTCAGCTCAGAAGGGAAATTATGATTAAAAAAACTAAATTATTTTAAGAATATAGACAGAAGACAATTTGCTTGCCAGCCATCTGATCAGTGCCCTCCAGTCATGCAAGTACAGCTTCTATATATTATGAATAAGGAAATACTAAAAGCTGTTTGTCAATGTGACATTTAAATAACATTTCATATCAGGAATAAAATCTAACAACAATGACATCACTTGTTCTGCCTCAGAAGGAAAATCCCCATGTAGACAGCAGGACAGCTCACTAGGTTTTAGAAAAGAGCCATGGACTGAAATAGTCATGAGAGAGCAAAGAGAGGGGGTATATAAGACCAAATCCAATGAAATTACAAAATCATTATTACCTGTCAGCCTGATGCATTATTGCATTCACTCAATAACGTAATTACATAAGAATCATAATCCTACTATGACAAATAACAGCAGGAAATGGCCCAGAGGCTCAATACATGTTTGAAAACAGATGACTGGAGTCACTACAGATGTACATGTGAGCGATGCTGCTGTTTTAGAAGCTTTATTGCAGTAGTGTTAATGACCTAGCAGAGAGGCAGCAATTAAATATTACCGCTCGTCCTGAGCAATGGTCCAATTACACATCTGAGCTTTGCCCTTTAAGAACACTTCATCAGAAACGTCTGCATTTATGGGAAATGAGGATATTGTGGGCTTGATGGAAACTCACCGTTGTAGGAACAGGCTCTTGAAACTCTGTACTGAGCTCATGACAAAACATGTGCAGCAGCAAGCGCTCGCAACGCTAAAAATACCGGAAGAGGAGAGAAGAAACAACATTAACAATTTGTAGTTCTGCAGAACCTGCAAATATACAGTCATTGCCAAAAGTATCGGCACCCTTGGTAAATATGATCAAAGGCGGCTGTGAAAATTAATCTGCATTGTTAATCCTTTTGATCTTTTATTTAAAAAAAAAAAAAATTCACAAAAATCTAACCTTTCATTGAATAATAAGAATTTAAAATGGGGGGGAAATATTATGAAATTATGTTTTTCTCAAATACACGTTGGACACAATTATTGGCACCCCTAGAAATTCTTATGAGTAAAATATCTCTGAAGTATATTCCCATTCATATTCACAATTTTGAGCACTCCAGGGTGATTATGAACAGGAAATTATCCAGCCATGGCATATAAATAGGAGGGAAAACAAAGCCCAAATTCCCTTAATCATCCATCACAATGAGAAAAACCAAAGAATATATTTCTGATGTGCAGCAAAAGATAACTGAGCTTCAAAAATTAGTGAAGTGGCTTTAAGAAAAGAGCTGGAGCAGTGAAAATACCCATTTCCACCATCAGGGCAATAATTAAGAATTTCCAATCAACATAAAATGTTACGAAACTGCCTGGAAGAGGACGTGTGTCTATATCGTCCTAATGCACGGTGAGAAGGAGAGTTTGAGTGTCTAAAGACTCTCCAAGGAACACAGCTGGAGAATTACAGAAAATAGTCGAGTCCTGGGGTCAGAAAACCTTAAAAAAAAAAAAAAAATAAATAAAAAAAGTCATCAAACAGCACCTACATCACCACATGTTGTTTCAAGACAAATTCTCATCCAAAAACAAACTCCAGCTTATTCAGTTATCAGACACAACTGGAACTTCAAATGGGACTGGCTTCTATGGTCAGATGAAACGAAAACAAAATGAGCTTTTTAGCAGCAAACACTCAAGATGGGTTTGGTGTAGAGTTGTGCTGATAGACGATAGTATCGTGTATCGACGATAGCAGATGTCTTTGTCGATAGTCAAGATGACATTAGGCTCATTCTCCTATTACTGTATAAAACTATTATTATTATTATTATTATTATTATTAGGCAGCCTATATTATTATTGGGCTATTATCATCAAATTGCCCCGCTATTTCACCTCAACGCACTTCACAGTTCACACACGCACAAATGAGGATTACGCTACTCCTCCTCATTGGAAAGGTTTTAAAAATGGACTCTACAAAACTAAACCGACATCAAAATTGAACTGCAGGGTGATAAACCTTTATTTACAAATTAGGCTGTGTCAAGAGTGCAAAAAGAGACATCTTTTAGACATTTTCTTGAACAGCTATGAGCTATGAATGAACATGACGAAACTGCACCGGCAGCATTTCTTTTTCTTTACAGCACATTAACAAAAAAACAATGATGCTTATTCTTCATCATCGTTATTATAAAAAATATGCAGTTAATAAGTTATCAGTCTAAAACAGGGCTCGTCATGGGGCGCGCGGTCCGGAGCGCTGTATGACTGATGCATCCATTTAATTTAACTTTACTCCAAAAATATGAACTTACCTGAAAATACTTTTATCTTTAACATGTTCGTTTATGTCCAGTATTTAGTGTTAAACTGTTGGTCTTCAAAATAAATCTACTTTTGATTTTCTCCTTGCCTGATTTTTAGACTGATAACTTCCACGCCGATGAGGCGAACTTGTCACAGTAGGACGCGCGGTAGCAATGTATGACTGCTGTATACGAATATATGATCTAGTGGTTTTAAATATTTTTATATTTAACATGTAATTTTTTCAGTATGTTTGAAAGTATATTATTTCGGTTATTGGTGCTTCCAGGCTCTCTCACGCACGCACAGTTTAAAAATCACCAAATAGTTATGAAATAGCCTATGATAATGCTGTCTTCACGTGCTATCGAAATTATCGTAAATACGAGTTTCCTAATCAGAAATTGGACGTGAACGGCCTCTCAAGTTGTATTTACTACTGGGAAATTCGGAAATAATTTTGATACCAGAGTTTCCGAGTTGGGTGGGTCATAAACTTTAAACATGGTGGAGGGGGACAACCATTGCTGCGGTCAATGCTGTTCTCACAACAACTACATCCCTTTGTCTTGTCTCTAAAGTAGTGTATTTATAGGCTAGATATGAACGATCATTCGAAGCATATAGTATGTTTTATAAGCAGTGAAATAAGCATGTATTTGACCGAAATTCCAGAATTGTCAGCGAACTGCATGTATTGTGCGATGAATGTTTATATGATTGTCAACCAATGGGATGCTACATTTTATTCTTTCCGACATTAAAGCACTTGAATACGACAAGCTCGTAATCACGACTTCATAAGTGGGAAATAGGAAATTTTCGATAGCACTTGAAGGCAGCATTAGTACAGAGAGTCTCTCTCTTGTCCCCACCCACTCATGCACAATAATATCGTGTATCAGCGATCTCACAGGCTGGTGATATGACGATATGAAAAATGACCATAATCGCCCAACACTAGTTTGGTGAACACAGGGATAAAAAGTACCCCATGGGTACAATGAAATATACTGCTGTATTTTTGATGTTGGGGGCCTATATTTCTGCTGGAGGTCCTGGATATCTTGTTTAGACACATGGCATCATGGATTCTATCAAATACCAACAGATTTAAAAAAAAAATCAATAAGTGACTGACTCTGTTAGAAATCTTATAATGGGCCATGTTTGGATCTTCCAACCGTACCATAATAAAAAAACACAAACCTCAAAAACAACACAAAAATGGGTCACTGAGCACAAAACCAAGCTTCTGCTGGCCATTCCAGTCCTCTGACCTGAACCCTGTAGAAAATGAGTGAACTGAAGAGAAGAAGCACCAACATGGAGCTGTGAATCTAAAGGGTCTGGAGTGATTCTGGATGAAGGAATGGTCTCTGATCTCTTGTCAGGTGTTCTTTAACATCATCAGGCGTTATAGGAGAACATTTAGAGCTGTTAAACTGGCAAATGGAGGTTTCAAAAAATATTGAATTGGGTGCCGTGAATTGTGGCCAATGTGTATTAGAGAAAAACATTTATTTCATAATGATGTTTCCACCCATTTTAAATTCTTATTATCCAATGAAAGGTTAGATTTTTGTGAATTTTTTAAATAAAAGATCAAAAGGATTAACAATGCATATTAATTTTCATGGCCGCCGTTGATCATATTTACCAAGGGTGCCGATATTTTTGGCCATGACTGTATATAATATTTTAAAGCCAAACATCATTATTGTTTGTCAAAACAATATACTGTGCATAATTTATATTACATTATAGAGTGTCTGGTATGAAGTATTGGGATAAATTAAAAAGTCCTCACAAAAGCAATCTTACATGGCCAATCTACCAAATTATGGGTAAAGTACTATGTGCTCCCCATAGTTCCCTCATTTTCAGAATATGATTGTGTTTGTTTCTCAGTGTGACTCACTCGCTGGTCCTCTGAACTCATTGCCGTCTCACTTGTGTCCTTCTTACTGGGTGGATCGTCATCACAGTTGTATTCCATTTCTGGATTTATGAGACTTCTGCAGAAGGTGCACATCCAATCTCCACTGCAGCAGAATGAAGGTATAACATCATTTAACACACAAAAATCACACAAAAAGGAATTAAAGCCTTAAAACATTAACACATGTTTGTTTTTACCCTGGCCTGAAGTCCATTTATTAATATGAGTCAAAGCTTCTAGCACCACAAACAGTCATAATTTAGGTTTTCAAGAATTTCCACCCTCTCCCTGACCTACAAGCTGTTACGCTACTGAACTTTTATGACCTGTAAATGACCTCTCTGTTATGACTGGCAAAACAAATTGGTCAGTTTTTTATCTCTCTACTCATTTTGTTTACCTGAGTTAAGTATTAGAGCAAGGTCTAACAAGCTGTGCAAAAGAATAAAATAAAATTAAAAAAATTTATAATTAACAACCATTTAACCTTGATATTATATAAACGCACCCTTTTAGAGCCAACCCTCCCCGATGAGCGCGGTGGTATAATATCAATGTGTTCTCTTCTTTTTCTATTCAATCACCTTGTTTTCTTTTCATGTATTATAAAAAATATCCCTCGAACACTAGCAATCTCTATTCTTTTTCTATTAGTTAAGTTTATTCAACTTATTATGAAAGAAAAGTAACCTTGCTACATGTAATGAATTAGACTAATAGACTAACTGAGATTTGTCACAGCACTTCCATATTATTGCTTTTGATTGCTTCTGTTGTCCTCATTTGTAAGTCACTTTGGATAAAAGCATCTGCTAAATGACTAAATGAAAATGTAAATGTAAGGCTATGCTAGCTTCATTGGCACTGTAAATGCTTGCTCAGTGCCTTTGGTTTCATTTAACCATATGTGCAACTTGATGGCTAAGTTATTGGTAGAATCTTAGAAAATTATGACAATGTCACTGGTGTTACAAATAAAATAAAATAAATTAAATTAAATAAAACAATACAAATTGTCATGTATGAAAAGAAATGCTATCAGTGGCATAAAACAAAAGAATGTGCTATGGCGGCATCTTAAAAATCAAATAATATAAATAAAGCCACATTCTTTACCTGGGAGAGGATTTGAGTGTTGGGATATGGCAGGTCATGTGGAAGACTTTAGGACAGCGGTCACAGCACAGCAGCTCTCCTCCATTCTGACACACGGCACACCAGTCCTCGTTCGGGTCGTCTTCCTTTCCTACAGTGGTCTGGCTGTTAGCGTTAGCGGTGCTCCTCTGCTGACTACCATTTGATGCGGTGGTCCCATTGGTTAAAGGTGCACTGGAGTTTGGCTTCGTACAGGATGAGCGCTGATCGCTCTGTGGTTCAGATTTAACATTTTCACCAAGTGTTCTTAAAATGTCCTGGACTGAACCGGTGGACACGGAGCCGAGGACGGGAAGAGGGGGAGTTAAGCTTCCTTCTGGGCTGCTCATCTGGTTTGAGGAAGAAGAAAAGCAACAGAAAGACATTGTATGACATGAAACAAACTGTATCTCTTAGAACCAAGGAAAAAAAAAAAAAAAAAAATATTCATATTTGAAAGAAACAGTAAGCTGAAGATAAATACCATGCAAGCACTCCGTCTTCCATCTTTACAGCGCTCCGTTTTGACGTTTGCTCCAGAATAGCTACATTCTTCCTCAACTCCCGGTTCCTGTTTGACCTTCACCTGGTCCACTGCCGTGTTCCCTGTCCCAGGTCTACTAGCTGACCCACAACTGAACCCACACACAAGCAAATACAGAAGACACAAATAAGTTTTCATTCAATGTCTCTTTTTTCAGATATACAGTTTCTAAGCTATAATTAACAACTGCTGATATTGCTGCAAGTAATATTATTCAAAGAACAGAAACAAGAATTTTTTTTTTTTTTTTTACTTTAAATGACTGAGGTAAAAAAAAAAAAGAAAAAAAAAAAATGCAAAGCTGACCTGCCCCTGCTGCCTGTGCTCGACGTGCTGGATGGACGAACTGGAGTGTGAGAATTAGATAAACCTAGAGAAGAGGAGACACGGAGAGAGTGTTAAAAGAATCAAATCTTTAGAAAATTAACAAGTTAGCAGAAATTGTTATAGCTGAGGGCAAAAACCAATCTAACAAGTCTAAGTTTTAATAATGCATATTTTTGTCAATTTCCAAGAGGCACAAAATGCAAAATTAATCGGAATTTTGTAAAATTGCTAAATCATCAACTTAATGTGTCGATGGTTATAGCATGGGATGTCAATTAAGTGTCATAAGAAATTTGAATTTAATAAACTTTAGTATTCACTTTGAATCACATAAATAATTTACAAATGTTTGATTTAATTTAAGGCTCTGTAAAAAAAAAAAAAAATGCACTGGGTAGGTATATATATATATATATATATAAAGGTTTAAAACAATGGCATTAATATTATTTATATAACATTATTATTTGTATTAGTTATTATATTATTTATATAATATATTATTTATATGTTTTTTATATAAAACATTAATATTATTTATATAACCGTATTTATTCATATTTTAAATCTGCTTTTGCTTTCATATTTTCCGTTTTCATTTTACTTTGTTGTGCTTGTCTCATTTTTATTTTTTTTAAATCTTTTTTTTTTTTAGTACTTAAACTTATCTCAGATAGCTGCCATGGCAACATTTCTAATTTTTGCTTAAACTTTTAATGTTTTTCATTCAATAATTGTTTTATTATTCCAATTAGCGAAAATTGTTTTTTTGATAGTTTTAGTTATTGTAACACTGGTGCACAGCAATGCATGTATATGCTAGCTGGAGTTGTCGGCGAGACTGACACATAGGGCTGTGTGGTGAAGTAGCATATGGCATTAATAATGCTCGTGGGTCTAATGCAGCCTGAGCCCCAGGGTTGGTGCATATGGTTGGATGGGAGACTTTGCCATACGGAACCAGAGGCACTGAGCTGGGCAACTAGCACAGCCTTGGCCCCCGGGTTGGTTGGATAGGAGTTTATGCCATATAGTACCGAGAGCAAGACGAGTATGGAATATATTAAGCATATATAAATATTATACACACCAAATTCTGATGTGCATGAATATTTCATGACATTATTTAAATGCATGCTAATTTATACAAACATTTGGCATCCAAACAATTCATGTTAAAAATTCACCCAGAAAGTACCTGAGGATCCTGGGGAATGTGTAGACGGTCCCGGTGAGGGATTGGTGGGGCCAACAACAGGATATGAATTAGCAGAAATATATCGACTGAGAATGTTATCCAGTGTGCTCGAACCCGCATCTTCAAGCTGAAAATTACAAAAACAAAATGTTTTTGCAACACATGAGCTCTAAATCAATTCAGCTTTGTTTAATTTTGCTTCAGTTAAGGAAGTGTCTGTTATATAAAAAACAATAATAGCAGATCCAAGCATAGGGATTGTCTTTGTCTCGTTGCCTTAGGTGCCTTAAACCTAATTATGTTTAAAACCTTTATTGCATTTAGGCCCAAAAGTTATTACATTTAAATGCTTTATTACATTTAAGCCCAAATGTTATTACATTTAGGTCCTTTATTACATTTCCACCTGATTATTAGATTTGTATCCTCATGATCACGCTTTCTGGGGTTTGTACTTACAACCTTTGGGTTACTAGGCCAGATCTATAACCACTAAATCATTCCACAACATCTGACAATCAGTCTAAGGAAATGCAATAGTAAGTTACCTGAATGGGAGGGATGTCGGGCAGGCAGGGCAGGTTTTCGGGGTTGGTGACTGATGGTATGAGCTCTATGGGGGCGACAACAGGACTAGTGGGGCCACGGTGAATGTGTGCATTGGCCATACTGGCACTGGTGGGACTGGTGGGGTTGGCAGCACTAATGTTGTGTAGCGACGCCACAGGGAAGGGCCCAGCATGCCCAGGATTGGAGTGCTATGACGGGAAAAAAGGGAAAGGTGTTGGAAAAATGGCAAAAAACACATTCATACAGCAAGTACATTGACTGTTTTCTGAATGATTGAATGTGTTGTTGTTTATATTAGACCTGTGTAAAAGGCAAGACAATTTACTAACAAAAATAAAGAAAACAACATCTGAAAACCCTAAGCCTCTATATTAAAGACACAATGTCTTTATAAATATAATTACAGTATGAATAAGAATGTGTAAGCAGCATTAAGAAATTACTCACTACTTAAATAATGACACAGTATGTATTAAAACTGGCTGTTTAAAGTATTTAACAACATACATTTTTTATTTACAGGTTTAATAAATAATCTGAAATGTTTATTTCATGAATTATATTAATAGGTATTATTAGACAGTATTTATATTGATACCTATTTATTTTAACATAATACATTTTACATTCATTTAAACTAAAAATTATTTAATTTTAAATAAAACTATTCAAAATATAGAAATATTAATATTAAGAATATATAAAAACATTTTCATATATGAGATTAATATCAGTATCACTGTCACGTATAATGATGAAATAATTGTTATATAGATTCTACATACAGACAAACTGTCATTTAATATGCAGCAAATATTTTTCAAAAGTAAACACGGTTCATATTTTAACACGGTTTCATATTTAACTGTTCATATTTTTAAGTTGCCAATCCTGGGCTATGTCATGTGACCTACAGGAGCCAATGTCACATGCTTTGTTGGTGTCACTTTCAAGATCATAATAATTGCTTAATTAAAAAAAAAAAAAAAAAAAAAGTAACTCATTTTTAAATAAATAATGTTGTATGATATGTCATACACAATGTTTCAGACATAATAAAATTAGGGTTGCAACGAGGCAGAAAATTTCTGGTGAATGTCAAACAAACTTTTTGGAAACTTTCTGGAAATTTTCCACCTTTTGTAACCCTAAATTATATATATATGTATATATATATATAAAAAGAAAAAAAGAGACATCTTAAAATTTGGGTTTTTATCACGTGGCCTGCTGGAATCTCTGCACTGACCTGTCTCTGTAATTGAGGCTGCATCATAGGATACGGTTGCCCATTGAGCCGGGGCTGCGCTGAAGGCATGCGGTTCTGCGCTGATACCATGCGCAGGTGATGAGGTGGATACATGTGGGAGGAGCCATTAACCCCACCCCTCTGGAGGGCCTGCATACTAATGAGCCTTGGTGGCTGAAAAACGAGACAGAGGAAGAAATAACAACCTGGCCCTTAGAATAACAAATCATACAATCAGGAATAAACACGTTGGATGACTATAATTTCAAAATCAACAAATATCTATAAGAATAAACTAAATTTTGCTGACATCCATTCTGAACAAATCGTACGGTTATTTCAAAATTAAATCTTCCTTTAAGGAAGAAAAACCTTAGAAAAAGATATAACATTAAAAGAACAATGTTCATCTGACAAATATGAAGCTTAACCAGAAAGACATTAATGGTCATCAACTTTCACCGAAAAATAGAGCTGGTCAACCAGGTTTTCCAGCTTTACAAGCTTTCCTAGTTACAGCACATCTATACCGGTCCAGGATAATCCAGACATGTGTGGAAAAGCAGGAAAGATCTAATGTCTAAATTACCGGTTGCTGTATACTGGTTATCTGTGGTGGACCTCCTTGTCTGGGATGCTGGGACATCTGTGAGGCGATGCGCATCTGCTGCTGAATTTGTTGCTGATGCTGTTGTTGTTGTTGTTGCTGCTGCTGCTGCTGCTGTTGGTGCTGGTGCTTCTGAGCAATTGCAGCCTGCTGCATGTGCTGCAACCTCAGCTGGGCCAGGTTGATCTGTCCTGAGTGCTTACCTGGGTGGTTGTGACTGGGAGAGATCTGCTGATTGACCATCATTTGGGGAGGAGGACCAGTATGTGGCACTTTTTCAATAACCAGATTGCCTGGACAAAAAAGGAGAGAAGGCATCAATGCACCCGAAAGCATATAAACGCCTGTTCACACCAAATCTGTATTCACACCATGCTCTGAAAAAGTTAATCAAAAAAATAAAATACTGTAGTATGATAGTTCGGGGTTTAATGTTTAATTTTTAAATGTATTTATGAAAATTTTAACTTGGTGCAAAGGGACTTTTGCTCTCAGTGCGCTATAAAAACAGGTTTCAGCTGCAAGTTTAGTTAGTGTTGAGTCAATACCAAGGTTAACCACATTCTTGGCCCAGAAGGTGGGGTCGCAGAAGAAGCGGACTGCTCCATTACTTTGAGGTACTGGGTCCACACGGGTCTTCATGATGAAACGCAGCTGGTATGTGATCTACAGTGTTGAGAAAATCAAAAAAAAAAACAAATGAGGAAAGACACAAAGGAGAGAAGGGTCTATAATAGCATTTAAACAACTGATGTCAGCAAGGTCCAGATCCTGATTAAACAACATCCTTTAAAATGAAGGAAGTAGTTATGTTTGAAATAGTGTAAGTGGCATCTCCAAAGACAGAACTGTTATTGTTGGGAGATGTAGTGCCAATACAAATGATACCTTTGCAAAAATAGAACCTAAAAGAAAAGTAAACGGGTGTTTTTGTAAAAGAAATAAGCCTGACCAGTCTCTTGCTGTAGAGTAGGGCTGTGCTGCTTCCATTGCTGATGGCCCAGTTGGTGAAGTTGAGCACATGGATGATCTGCTGGGCCAGGAAGCTGATGTCCCTCTGTTGGCTGAGCAGCTTCATACTCCTCTCTTTGGTCACACTCTTTACACAGTGGTGGAGGGAATAGGGAATAGGGATAAGGCAAGAGAAGAATATTATGAATGACTGAAATGAAACAAATTATGGGCCCCAAAATGATGAACTTTCTAATGCCAAACTAGAAACCATTAACATCAGATCCAGAGGCAGGATAATTGTGATCACAGTTTCCAGAACAACAAAAACTAGACTTGTGGCTTGTGCACAACAAAACTAGAAAAAACACAACTAAATCACCAGTGTTATTTTAGTACTGTTTTTTTTATTAGTGCTGTGGCATCCAAAATAAAAGTGTTTTTGTTTACATAATGTGTGTGCTGTGTATGTGTGTGTGTGTGTATACACATATATACACACACACATATACATACATATATATATATATATATATATACACATTATATATATATATAAATATAAATACACACACGCATGTATATAAGGAAAATGTTAAGTTTATATATTAAATATATCTACTTATAATATAAACTGAATGAATATAAATATATACATATAAATATTTTCAAAATGTGTACTGTATGCGTGTGTAATTATATATACATAAATATACATAGTACACACATGTAAACAAAAACTTTTATTTTGGGTGCAATCTTTGACAGCACTATTTTTCATTAAAGTATTTAGAATTGGCTTTTATTTTTATATTATGTTTTCATTTGAATTTTAGTTTAAGTTTTAGCAATTCTGTTATGCACTTTGGTCATTTTTATTAGATTTTTTTTTTTTTTTTTAATTTCTTTTAGCTTAAATTTGGTTTTATTTCAGTTTTTGCTTTGGTAACTTTATAACTAATTTCACTTAGTCCCAAAGCAAGTTTTCCAAAAAAAAAATTTTTTTTTAAGTTTTTCATATAATGAAAATAATTTTTAAAAGTTTTACTTTCCAACAAGATCACTGGTTTACACTGAAAAGTACAATGTGGTAATGTGACTCATTCAGATGTATGTCACACTTTATTTTCACACTTTATACTCCGTCCATCTAAAAATTGAAAATTTTATTCATTGTAACTCCACCTCACTCCATCAAAGCAGTAAAGTAGCCAGTTATCTCACCGTTCTGCTCTGCTCTTAAGTCAGTGAAAATTAAATGTGGGCAGTTTCTGATGTCTGGAGTCAGACGACAATCCTCATAAAATATGTTCACAAGCAGTCACAAATGACACATTTACACCAGGGAAAGATAGCCATCTGTCTGTGCTGCCCACTTGTGATCGGATCACCAGAAATGGACATTAACATCAGGTGTAAATATAGACTCTGGTTGCTTAAAGTTTCACCACACTTGAAGGGCTTCATCAGTCATGAGATGAGAACAGAGAAGACTCCCTGAAGATGTAACAAACACTGTGACATCTGCAGGGCTCGATACATCACAGACTGGTGTGAATTGGAGTAAAAGGTGTCAATTGGTGCTAAATTGGGTTGAGCCCTGAAGGACAGTGTCGTAGGCGTCTGAAAAGCAGCACTTCCCCTTTCAGCCATCCATTTGCTGCATTTTCACATTTGGCCTCTCTCAAACCATCTATCTTCAGTGTCCAAACTCTTCCTTGAACATGTCATTCTTGTCCTTCAGATGTCGATACATTGTTGTATCGTGCCCAGAGGGGTTCATTCTTCTGTCTTGCATCATCCATTTCTAAACTCAAGTAATCTTGTTCATACCCTAGCAGTTTTGCTCCAATTCACACCATCAGTAAAAGATTCCTCCACAACGATTGGCAAGATCACATTCACATGTGATAAGATTCACACAAGGTGGTTGCTGGAAAAACACAATGACTTTGTTTGCACTAGGTATTAACATGCATCCCAGGTGATCAAATCACAAATGGTCAGCTGAGACAAATCACTGTTCACATCTAGAATTACCATGTAGTTCCAACGCATCACCTGCAAACACTCAGGATCAGATTTCATCTCTTAATACATGCATCATTTACTGCACCACATGTGTTACGCATATTAAATACACATAAACCACTCGATATTTTTAGTGATGCAGATTCAATAACTAAACTTTGAAAACACTTGCATCACATGATCTACATTTATTAATTTAACAGACGCTTTCATTTAAATTGAATTATTTGTGCCTCTGCATAAAGGGCTTTTCAATGTTTCTCTTTTAAATACACAGTTGTTTTTTTTATAGTTGTAACGGGTCCCCAGTTTAAAACCCTTGTTTTGTTGTAAAGGATGATTGAATGGTCTGTTAGCGGTCTTTGTCTTTTGATCCAGTTTACATATACACGTTAATCCCTCTATCTATAAGTGCATTTCCATTACAGATTTGCGCAAAACATTTGCAATATTTTCAAAATGTAAATGAAAAAAAAACCCATTGCGAAACGACAGCGTTTCCATTAACCGATGTAATGCGACTAAAATGTTATTTTTTCCTCGAGTCATGACAACTGATGTTGGTATATCTCGCAGCCACCACACTAGCCATTATTTTTAAAGGGGTGGTTTACTGCGATTTCACTTTTTTCATTTTAAATAGTGTGTAATGTTGCTGTTGGTGCATGAACAGTATCTGCAAAGTTGCGGCACTGAAAGTTCAACGTAAGCGGAGATATCGTCTTTTAAAAATCAGGAAGTTTAATGCCTACAAAAACGACTCATATGGGACTACAACGAACTACTTCACGGGTTGCATACGAAATAAACCCATCAACCTCTCCCTCCGGAACATGCAGAAAAGGGGGCAAGGCCATGTTCTGCGGCTTTGTCGTAGAGGAAGAGTTATTTTCACCCATATATGAAATATTTCACAAATATGAAAAATAAGGCGTTTTTTAACAAACGAAACATGAAGACATGTTATATTGCACCCCATAAACACAATCAAGCAAAGAAAAAAAGCAGTAAACCACCCCTTTAATCGAAGGAGACGTAGATGTGTATCTTTAGCAAAGCAGCGTGGAGAGCTGCTTCTGGGGCGCTTCTGAAACGTGCCGCGGCATGGCTGTGTAAATAAGCACTTAAGAATGTCCGCGATCAGCTCCAGCGGCTGTGTAAATAAGGGGTTATTCAAGCATTAATAGCAAGGAAAGCCTCTTATACTTGTGAGTGGCCATGTATGAGGTGTTTCTTGGAGGTTACAGTACATTGAAGAATGATCATGTGACTTTTACATAAGCTGTAAATGTGCAAAAAAATGCTTCCGGTGCAGTTTTGCAAAATATTCCCTTTTCAAATTGCCTAAAAAAAAAACAAAAAAAACACCTCGTGTAAGCTTTTTTGCAAAATATATATATGGGAGTTTTTGCGTTTAAATTTTGTTTTCAATTTGCGCAATTTGAAAGGTAATGGATACACAGCTAATGATGCTTGATGGATTAGTCTGCAGCATAACCAACCTACCATTTTCTTAGTTATCTGTTGTCTTAGCTGTCCATGAAAACTTCTTTTAACTAGAATTTCAGACTTGTTGCCTTCGGATATCAAGTATTTTTTGATGCCTGTATCCTTACCTCCAACTGCTGCAGTAGAGATTTGCCTTTCTTGTTGATTTCATTGATGAGAGTAAAGACTGCTATTTTTATCTCATGTTCAACCTTCTTATGCGTCTCAGAAACTTCTTTAATTCTAAAGGGGAAAAAGGGGGACAAAATACATCACGTTTTACATTAATTACTCATAAAAAGTGCATAAAACACAATCATTCAATCATGTCCAAGCACTTTTCTTCAATAGAAAAAACAAGAGCTATAAATTTAATCAGATAAAACTGATGGCAAATATGCAACAGCAATCCTACCTGTTTTGCACCTGAGATGCAGAAAACTCCACAAAGTTTCTTTTCTCTTGCAACTTAGTCATGAAGGCCTCAATGACACCTTTCTGGTTTTGAAAGGCTTCTTCTAAAAACTGGTACCTACAAAAAAAAAAAAAAAAAGAGGTGGTGGAGGTGAAGATTATCTTATATGGTGTGTTTATTCAGACTTTTCTGGAGCTATAAACTGTTGTCTGCAAGACTGAAATTATTTTTTATTTCTGGATGATCTATTCCTTTAATACCATGCTTTTGTTCTAGGTCTCTCTTCATTTCATTTTCTTGCTCAAAAATGCTTTCATACAGTGCCAGATGATTTAATACAGATGAAGATAATCATTATGAAGATGATGATGGTGTGTGGTTACTGTAAACACTGTGGTCCAGCTGACCTGTGTTCTTTGTGTTCAAGTAGCTGGCAGTCTCTGCAGGTTAGAGTGTCACATGTCTCGCAGAAGAGCTTGAGGGCCTCTTGTTTGTGTACCGGACAGAAGACAGGTCTCTGGCCTGACGTCCCAACCGATTCTGCAACACAGAACCACCTAAGTCAAATTCATCTTTTCCTGCTTATTTCTTCCCCTACCCTCTATTCTCCCAGTCTATGACTGCCATATGTTCTCATATGCCCCTTGCCAAACTCAATCAAAATGAGGGAAACTAAGTGGATTAGCTTTAATGAAAACAGTACAGGCTGAGCAAGCGACTCACTCAAAACTCTGCCTGTTTCCATAGCAACTGTACTACGATTCAGTCTGCTAAATGTGCAGAACAGATACTCCACAGCGTTGCTGAAAAATCCAAACTACAACAAGACCACTAAACCAAAGCTGAATGTTTGAGCGTAACGAAAACAATCATATCACAATTGCCTAGCAAATATAAGCAATTGAACATGAATTAGCTCATAGCACATACCAGAAGATACTTCCTCTTTTTTGCGTATTTTATGGTCCTTAGTGAATTTGACCCGTTGATGTGCTTCAATGCAGGTTTTACAGAGCCACTCCCCACATTCAACGCAGAATCCAATGGCACTGGCATTATCTTCACAGCTGGTGCAAACCTGTTACAGAGCAAATAAATGATGACATCTCTTAAAATAATGACCAGAGGACTGATTTATTGACTTAAAACTCAAAAATTGATGAACGATAGCATGCAAGCTAATAAAGCAAAGTTTAAGCTAGGGGTGTGAATACCAATTGATTCATTGGTTTTCAATTTGATTTAAAAGCAATTTTAGTTCAATTAAAAAAAAAAGACTTTCTAAAATACATTTATGGTATACTTGCTTTAATTGCAATTTTTAAAAAAAACTTTGACTAACGCAACATTTTTATTTAAAAGCCATTTCAGGACTGATGTCAAGATTTTTTAACAGATGCAGCTGTTACACTCTACTAAAATCTGATACTGACCTGTGTAGAGTTCTCCACTGATGTGCTTGTGGCCTCTGAAGTGTCCTTGACAAAGTAATTGTCCACCATGTCAATCTGTTTATACTCCTGATGGCACACCACGCAACGCATGACATTCACTGCACAAAAACAAGAAAAAGGAACAAAGAAAAAACAACACCGAGTTAGAAAAGTCTGGAAACAAACAGAAGAGTGCTTCACCCTTGTATACTATAAAGGAGAGTCATGCAGCTATTTTTAAACAGTCCTCGTTTGAATCCCTAGACAAAAACTGCTATTACAGGAAAACAAAGAAAGAAAAAAAAAAAGATGAAAATTAAATTAAATTAAATTAAATTAAATTTAAATTTAATTTAAATTCAATTTAAATTAAATTGTAAACAATGGCTTGGTTCATAATATAAGTGTAAATCATGTTTTTCAGGTTCTATTCCCAATATAATATATATTTTTTTAAAATAGTGGGTTCTCTGAATGACTAGTTAACTTTTCAGTGTTTAGGAGGTCCTGGTTTCACGTTCACCTGACCCCAGGTCAGATATGTTTATTGAAGATACATTCTGGCATTTGGAAACAACTAAACAGAGTGCAACCGAATGAAACTACTTGGATTAGTAGAGTAGCTGATCATCATGACCGCTCTAATTGCTACGGAAAAGCTTTTACAACTAGAAAAAAAAGAAAATCATAAAAAAAGTATTTTCAACAAAACAAGTAAGAAAAAAGAAAAGATTTGAAGTGGTGAACAGCAATGTGATTGGACTGACCAATCAACAAGTAAACTGGTGACTTCTTTCTGGCAGTGTATAAACTTTTTTTTTTTTGAATCAATAAATAATGCAACCTAAGATTAAAAGACACAAATTCATAGGCTTCAAGAGGTTTTTCTCTAATGAATACACACACACACACATAAACCTTCCTATAGGGAACGCTGAATTTTTTACTGAGAGTGCATAAGACATACACAGTAATGCCGACTTCTTATGCATTTAAAATCCAAAAAGGGATTTTGATTAATCAATAATTCATGAAATTTTATTACCCATTATCACCATCCGCTGCAATAACTAAGAGTCAGCTCTTTGTGTGCGTCTTGCAGCAGCATTTCACCACAAATAATGATCTATTCATAAAACTAATTTAATTCTAGCCTAATTTAATTTGAAAACATATTGAGTGATTGGACTTGCCCCTCCCCCATCCATCACATGCAACACCCCCCCCTGTTTTCCCTGGCAGCCCATCAATCCCCCCACAAAGCTACAGCTAGAACCAGTCCAAACCGGATTGAGCCAGTTTGCACTGGCTCATACTGCTTTCAGCCGGTTTCCCCTAAGCACCCAGCTGCAAAACCCCGCTGATGATTGGCTGGTGAGAGCAGCTGGAGACACACTGCACTGAAACACAGTGCAACTAACAGCTGAGTTACTCTGTACTGATATTAACTGGAGGCAGTGATGCATTGCCTGAGGCACATCTATTCATATGCAGAGTCCTGGAATGCAATCAGAATGCCTTATTATTCAAAACCAAGGGTTATGAACCACTTTTTTTAATATTATGATGCACTTAAATTATGTTTGAGATCAAAATGGGCGATTGTTCGATGTTACATTTTTAAGTGGATAACACAACTGATTTCTTAAAACTCAATCTAGCAAAATTCACAACATTCATGTGATAGTACTAACGAACTAGAGCACATTATAGAAATTTTGGCTAGTTGTGAGCTGCTAAATTTCATAAACATGGTGTTTTTTGACAAAAATGGGTTGCTGGTGTTTGCATTTCTTTAGAAGGATTTATTTGCTCTGGACACCAAGGAAAGTCTCCACGAACTATCTGAAAGCAAAGCAAACAGAGCAGACGGCTACAGTCAAGCTGAGAATAACAGTTTGACAACTGTAGTTGGACAACATACTTGAGTACAACAAAGTGCTTGTTGAGATTATACAAGCAGAAAAGTGTGTGTCACGGCGTTTTCTCAGTCAGTTACTGTGATGAGTCACGCTGGTAAACTCTGAGTTACCTCCTCCTGAACCTTAATTAAACGTCTACGACAAGCCCAAAACAAACCTGGCAAGTGAAGGAACCCTTCAATTACCGATCCAAATAAATGATGAGTAAACTACCAAATAATATAGCTCAAGTTTAGGGCATCATTTATATACCAAAAAAAAGGAAAAATTGAAAAATAAAAAAAATACTACAGAATGATGACATTAAATTTTTCTGAAATTCTTAAGCTTCAGAAAATGTTGATCATCCACTTTAGACCATCAAATTAAATATACCATCAAGTTGATATTTTATTTTTCACATTTTTGCATTTTTGCATCCTTATCAACGTTTCAGAAATTAACAGTTTACGCGCCATGACTTCCTTCCTTCAAAAAAAAAAAGTATACAATTAAAAAGCGAAGGTTGCAAAAAACATTGTAGAATAATCCTAAATAACTCTCTATTCTATTTCTATTCTATCTACTAATTTTCTTTTTATTTATTAAGAAACAAAATAAAACTTGACCTACTAACACTAGCATTCTATATTCTTTTTCTGTCATATCTCCTTGTTTTCTTTTTAATTACTGTAATAACTTGACCCTCTAACACTAGCTCTATCTATTCTCTCTTTCTATCTACGTATTTTCTATTTATAAGAAAAATATTTTTTTTTAAAACAGTTAACAGAACTGAATGACTGAGCTTTATGAAATAATTTGCAATAAAAAAAGTATTTTTTTTTTTACTTGTTTTTGCCTATTAAAATTAGTTAATAAATAAAAACAACGGATTGAATATAAATACAACAGAGTATGTCCCAAATCTGACATTAGTTATGTTTCCATCCAAAGACTCAAATTTAAATTATGCGCAAAACTGGAATATTGCATTAAACATTTGCGAATAAAAGCACTGTTTCCTCCCAGCAAGTCAAAGAGAACAAAATCGTCACTTCCTAATAAACTGGGACTAAGTATCACCAAGAAAAGTAGGAGAAGCCAATTAATATAATAATTTTCATATATGATTAATTACTTGTGTCTCAGAGTGAGAAGATGAAACACAATAAATGCTGTCATTGTTTTCAGAGGTGGATGCCTGCTGTTTGGGAATGCAATGTAAGTCATGTAAGACAATTATACAGAAATACTGATGACTGATAACAGGCTTTGCTCAGGCCTTTCAGAATGACCAAAACAGCATTTCAGATGCTGTGCAACGAGATCGGTCCACTGGTTAGTCAGGTTATCCCAAAGTCACGTGACGTTTTTGATGCGCATGGTGGAATTTATTCGGTAAATGTGTTTCCATTGTACTTTATGCGCATTTTTTTCTTATCGGACAAAAAGTTTATCCTACACAGTGCAAATAGCGTCTATCGCTGAAAATATGCTATTTTCACTTACTGTAAATAGCATCTATAGCTATTTACAGTTAGTGCAAATAGCCGCTGCTCTTTACCATGGTATAAATTAGATCTATATGCGTAAAAATATATGGCTACCTGCCTTTCAGATTTTAGGATAGGGGTCCTTTGCGCATATTTGGGAGTCGAAGTTTGTGCATGTTCTAATGAGTGATATTGTTTCAAATCAAGAAACAGGTTTGGGTTTCCTGATAATATTAATAATAATAATAATATCACTTTTTCATCTCTTAGAAATGCACATTTGATAGTAGCTTGAGTTAGGATGCAGAGGTAAATTTGTGTTCATTATCAAAATCAGTAACATCTGTAAAAATTGTAGCAACCTCAGTTTTATATGGTTAAATTTATTCTGACCAAGTTTTTTTTTTTTTTTAATTAAGCATTGGTCTCCCATACTTTTAAATCATTTTAATTCAAACTACCAATACCATGGTAAAAATATAACTATATGGTTTTTAGGTAGCCTATTTGTATGAAAAACAGTAGTCTAAAATATGCTATAGCTTAACCACACATACATACTATAATTATACCTGTAATTAAATTCAATGTGAATATCCCACATTTCTGCCACAATACCATGGTGCCGGGAGTGTTACTACAGTAAATCCATGGTAAATAATGGCGATGTGAAGATTGAAAAGCCTTCTGACTGTCTCGTTGCACACAGTGTTTCTCCTGTTTGGCTTTAAACTTTAAACAGAGTCGTTTGTGTTCTTTGCTGAATTCAAGCGCTTCACACTGGATCTCACTGCGACTAATTAAACGCATCTGCTCTAGTGAGCTCCGAGCTCGCGTCGCGAGGCAGTTTGAACTTTGATCCGAGCGGATAAACAGTCTAGTGTGACACGATTCAACAGCTGAACAGTTTCGTTCAGCTTTTGGCGCAAACATTATATCGAACGCTCCATATAGTTTTATCGAGGAAAATTATATAGCGATAATTATCGTTATCGAATTATCGCCCAGACCTATGTGACATCCAGTGTAGCCTATTCAATTAAAGCAAACAAACCTAACAATACAAAAAAATAATTTTTGTACAAATCATACCATTTTTGTATCATACACTGAACCTGTCCTCAATTTTAATACTTCTGTTCAGTGGAATTAACTTTTCAATCTGCAGTGTAATGAGCACTGATCCGATATGATCATATTGATCTGACTGCATTCAGTAATAACAGTGAAGAGACCACTTAGTGAAGTGAAAGATTTTAAAGATAAAAGTCGTTGGGCTTATAAATATACATCAGTGATCCCTTATATGGATGAATAAACACAAAAAAACTGGAAATAGCTTTACATGCAGCAGCTAATACAGAGTTCATTTATTATTAACTACAATGCACGGCGCTAACTTATTACAAGAAACGCAAGCATAATGAATAATACACTGCACTTAGGAGTCAACAGCAAAGCAAGTGCTTGACCAAAAGGCTGATCAGGCTGATCATTTCATACCTCCACTGCACCAATAATGACACAATACAGTGATAACGCTCCAACAAACCATGCTAAAACTAAGCCATGCATCACAAATCGACCACCACAGCATTGCCTCTAGCCTCATTTACAAGCAAAAAACGCAGCATTTGTGGATGACACAGTGTGCATTGTCAAAGAAAACCACTGTGAATGAATGACAACATGAGCTCAGGTCACAGGCCATGACCCCTCCACTTATACACATCCTCATTACCTCTGCATTATCACATCCTAAGTTACCTCATGCGTTAACCACATTAGGTGGCTCCTATGGCACAAACATACTGACAGCACCAAATCCGATCATCAGTACACAGACAACAATGTGTCAAAACATCAGGGCCATATGTCTCATAAACCAGACCAGCAACTGTCTAAGACTGTCCACTGAGAAAAGATCAAATCTGGTTGCTGCATAAAAAAAAAAAAAGCCTACCACTCAGATTGACACCCGTCACGTCATTTGGCGGACCGTGCATGAGGCTGCAACATCACTGCATCCTATTTAAATCAAATTAATCAACTTTAAACGAGGCTGACTATTTTGAAAGGTTAGTTAATTGTGCAATCTATCATTAGTATGTAATGGTTGGTTAGTGCAGGGGTTTTCAAACGGCTTGCTGGTGACAAGTCAATTTGATTTGTATACTGTTTTAAACGATGCACAGCGTTTCAAAGCAGCTTTACAGAAAATCATGACGTTAACATAACATCGTGCCTTATAGACACATTTAGCAGATTAGAGCTGGCCGATTATTATAGTTTAGATTTTGTGATATTATAAACAATCGAGCAGTTTAGATTTGCATAAAAGCATATAGCTTTACGTGAGTTTATTGCATGTATGTGAATAAGGTTGGATATACAAATATTTAACTTTATATATACAGCTGTGCAATAATTTACATTTTGCAACAACAAAAACAATAACATCCAAGATCTCCAAGAGTATATATTGCTTTATGCAGGCATATGTATATATGTATATGTATATATATATAATTACTGCAACAATATAAATTGTAACAAAGAATTAATTAGTAGTACATTGCGAGAAAGAATGTAAAAAACAAGGTTTAAGCAAATTAGGCCTAATTTATTCAATAAATAATGCAAAAAATGAATGAATGAATAGCTAAGGGTGCAGTACTATGGTGAGTATGGGTAAAAATAAATTGTTACTTAATAGAAAGTAAAAATGTTCCAAATCATATTTTACCACTATTTGCAATAAATTGTATAAATAGCAGAAAATCCTGCTATTTTTACATAGTGTAAATAGAATCTACCGCTATTTGCACTAAGTCTATCGCTGAAAATATGCTATTTTCACTTACTGTAAATAGCATCTGTCGCTATTTACAGTTAGTGCAAATAGCCGCTGCTCTTTACCATGGTATAAATTAGGTCTATATGCGTAAAAATATATGGCTACCTGCCTTTCAGATTTTAGGATAGGGGTCCTTTGCGCATATTTGGGAGTCGAAGGCATCTAAAAGATTGAAAACCCCTGGGTTACAGCATCCATAGGCACACAGAGAATATGTTGCTATTAATTAATTAACTTCACATGACCTGCTAAACCGTAGTTAACCAATAAGTTCTGACAGCTACCTGTAAACTAGAATATTACAATCCCTAACTGGTGATCTCACATGTATGTGACTGACTGCATGTCATCGTGTCTAAACTGTTGAGCAATGGATGGTTTCTGGATAGTTGGGGACAGAACTGGCGAAGCTAACTAACTTCCCTTTTCCTAACTTACCAATTCGAGTGTCCTGTCCATGGGGCCCTTGCACCGGGATGGTGATCTTTCGCTCCGGCTGCGGGATGCACTTGAGGCAGAAGGAGTGCAGGCAGGGCAGGAGTTTGGGTTCACAGTCGCGGTTCTGGAGACTCTGTTTACACACAGCGCACGTATCCAGTAGGTTTAGCGGGGCGGCAGGGGTTGAAGAGGAGGAGGTTGAGGATGCTGGTGGAGGAGGCGACATCTCGTTAATGAGAGCGGGTGATGCGCCAGCGGCGGTGCTGTCCGCTGAGGAGGAGGAGGACGGCGGCGGTGGCTCGGTGCTCTCGGTATTTGGGGTTCCGTCTGTCGCTCCGCCGTCGCCGTCGCCGCTGCTGGATGTCGTCAGCGCTTGGGGAACGGTCTCTTGAGACTTGAGCTCGTCTGCTCCTTCTTTCGGCTCCGAGTCGATTAAAATCACCGCGTCTGGGTCCTTTGAGCCGCCGTCTCCGTTATCTTCTGTTCCCGAAGCCTCTACCTCCATATTTGCGGAGCTCTCCGTACAATCTTGGCCTTTGTTGTCCGCCATCTTTGCTCCTCTTTGAACCGCCTGACGTTCGACGCGCTCAGAAAATCCGAGGGGTGTGACGTCATGCCGTCGCTCTTATGTTCGTCAGAGAAATACAGATTAAAAAAAATAAATAAAAAGTACGTATATTATAAATTATCAAATAAATAAATAAAAAAACATTATAACGCTGTAAATAAATTAATATACGTAAATTAACATTGGAATTGCAATACAATCTTTTTTATTCTTTAAATTTACATTTTAATATTATATTTTAAAGCCACAATTTATTGCATTAAAGGTCTGCAAATGATCAGATTTTTGTTAATCAAAAGCGTCACACAGACCATTATAATAAATGCCACACTAATCTTCATTCTTATTACTAACTCCAGCTGATGTTTCTCTTTCACTGCTCTTTTGCTAAAGTAAGCTGTTTGTGGGCGACTAATTGCGTCTTTGACTATTTTTGTGCATGTTAAAGCTGCACTCATAAATAAGTTATACACATAAATAATTGAATTGCACTTTTGAGAAATGTTTACTCGATGATTCACACGAGATAGTCTCCAGTTATACCAGCAACCAAATAAACGCTCTTCTATATTACATGGAGCGGGTCGCCTCAAGGGGGCGGATATGTTGAGATCACGTGGCTTTTGCTGATGAAAAAGAAGCGTGCGCTTTAAAAACAGCAGAAGGGGTTAAAAAAAAAAACTAACATCACGCTAACATGATATGCGCACATTTTTAATGCTAAATAATAAAATCCCATTTTACAAACATATACAGTAGTTTAAAAAAAACAGCCTTCACAATACAACTTTAGTATCAAAAGTTTACTTAAATTCTGAAGAAGCATGGAATATGAAAATATTGTATAAGTGTGATGGGGAGGAATTAGATTTCTTAGCAACCAACCATGTTGCATTGGAATCGATTCAAGTTAATGAGCAGTGTGCACTATTTTGGGAGATCAAAGAAAAAGCACCCAATTAAGCAAGATATTTAAAATACCTCAAGACTCACAAACAGACCACTAATTGCAAGTAACTAACCACTGTGGCATGTCAAAATTTAATACAAAAGTTTAAAACCTCAAGTTACTTTGAACTTTACTTTGATCAAAATAACTCACAGCAAACGTTAAATGTTCAAATTCATACAAAAGATTGCAATACTTTTTTTTAAATCTATACTACTGTCCAATACAGGTATCTGTTTCTACAGTTTGTTCACATAGAATATCAACAGAAATGGCATGAGACGGGAATTAAAAGTGATTTTGACAAAAAAAAAAAAAAAAAAAGACACCAAAAGTGTGGAATTTAGCCTGTGATATTCGAAACTGCATTTCGTTTCCCTGTACCTGTACTTGTGTAATGACAATAAAGTTGAATCTAATCTAATCTAAGATCACTTATATTTTCCATTTCCAGACACATTGGTGGAGTCTTAACTGAGAAACTGAACAATGCAAGTCATTATTTCACCATTTTATTGTATATTTTAAAAAAATATTACAAATAGAGTAGAACATAAAAATTAAGATGAACTAAGTGTCCACCAGGTAATCGTACATAAACAAAATTGTTATAAATGTCAACACACCCACATTAACTACTTTATGTATACAGTAAACAAATGTGAGTTACTGATTTCCAGAATTGAAATGGACATCGTGTTTAATTTTGGTGCAAAATCATGAACTACACACCAGCTTACCCTCTGTTTGCACTACAACACTATTGCTCATTTGTGTTTTACAAAGACTATTTTTTTCTCTTCGTCAGGAAAACAGAACAAAACAAGAAACAACGTCACACTTTAGTGATCCTTTGCTTTAGCAAAGTCTGACAGTTGGTGTTGAACTGCTTTCATTATTTAAAAGTCCTGTCGAATATTCTCTTTGTTCTCATCACCCTGTTGCTGTTTCATCTGTGCCACTTCGTTCTCCAGCTGAACGATGGCTCGCTCAATCTCATAGTTCTTACTAACGAGAGACACCCAGCTGTGAAAACATAAGCAGAAACGATTCCATCAGAGCAATTGAATTTAACTCAAGACAACTTCTGGAAAAGGTTTTCATATAGAAACTGACTTTGACTCAAGTTCTCGTAGTTTGGCTCCTCCAGCCAGCTGATCATTTTTGCGCTGCCAGTTCAGGTCCTGTATCTGCTTTCTGAAAGGAGAATAGAAATATTTAAGATTAAATAGTTAAAGTTTGTGCACAACCACAATATAAAATGTAAAGAAAATTGAATTGACCTATAAGTTACCCACCTAGCTTTCTGCAGTTCCTTTTGTGCATTTTCAATCATTAAGGCCAAGTTACTGTTTCACAGAAAAGACAACCAATTATGATCAACAATTCACAAATAGAACTCACAATTGTTTATATTTTCTATTTATATTGCATCATTAAGGAATTAAATAGCATTTTAATCCTCTAAGCTTTTTAGTCATGACCCCAAAAATAGTGTTCACCATTTTCAAAACTGAATATCTACTCACCCTCAGGCCATCCAAGATGTAGAGGAGTTTGTTTCTTTGTGTGAACAGATTTGGAGAAATTTAGCATTATATCACTTGCTCACCAATGGATCCTCTGCAGTGAATGGGTGCCGTCAGAATGAGCTGAAACAGCTGATAAAAACCATCACAATAATCCACACAAGCACAGTCCATCAATTAACCTCTTGTGAACCGAAAAGCTGCATCTTTGTAAGAAACAAATCCATCATTAAGATTTTAACTACACACAATTGCTTCCAGCTAAAACGTGTCCTCTATCTAGTGCTGTCAAATGACTCACATCCAAAATAAGTTTGTTTACAAAATATGTATGTGTGCTGTGTATATTTATTGTGTGTACATATAAATACACACACACAGTATATATTTTGGAAATATTTGCATGCGTATATAATATAAATTATATGAATATAAATATAAACCTGTATTTTTCTTAAGTGTGTGTATATATAGAGGTTAACTGATGGGCTGGAGTTGTGTGGATTGTGATGTTTTTAATCAGTATATATACACGCAAATATTTCCAAAATATATACTGTATGTGTGTATTTATATGTACACATAATAAATATACACAGTACACACACACATATTTTGTAAACAAAAACTTATTTTGGATGCGATTAATCGCTTGACAGCACTACCTCTATCCATAATATTGCTTTCTTCATTGGTAAAGTAATATGTACAGATCAAGCACAGTTTACAAGCTGTTTAACTTTAAAACACCTTGGATTTATTACAAATACACAGCTTTTCACTTCAAGATGTTAATTGATGGACTGGAGTCATGTGGATTATTGTGATGTTTTTATTAGCTGTCTGGACTCTTATTCTGACGGCACCCATTCACTTCAGAGGATCCATTGGTGAGCAAGTGATGCAATGCTAAATTTCTCAAATCTGTTTCAATGAAGAAGCAAACTCGTCTACATCTTGAATGGCCTGAGGGCGAGTACAATTTCATTTTTTGGTGAATTATTTCTCTACATCAATACACAGATTTTCTTGATGAAGATTCAGATTTTGAATGGTCTGTTCACTTACTCATTAGACACCTTCCATGCATTAGCTCCATACTGAGCCATGAGCTCGAGGTTTTCAATACGCACTGCCTGATGCTCCAGCTGGGCCATAGAGTTATTGACACAGTCCTGCCATGCGGTGATGTCATTTTTCTGCCCAGAAGATGGAGCAGGAAGCTCATATCTAAGAAGACAAGCACAAGATGGAAGATTTAATAGCAAACAATTCACTTTTTTTAGATAAAGATGTAAACTCGAAACTAGCTCATACCAAGTAATTTAGGCCTTCCTGTAGCTCAAAAGGTAGAGCATGGCACTAGGAATGCCATGATCATAAGTTTGATGCTCAAGAACTGATAAAAAGATGTACCTTGAATGCAATTTAAGTCTCTTTAGATAAATGGATGTGTAAAAGTAAATCTGTGCATTGTATGTAATCAACAGTGGAGCTAGTTTGATTATTGAAACATCTCTTATCCATTCACTTCCAGTTATTTTAGCTGTACTGCAAACTGGAATTTATATTTTATCATCATAAATCATAATTATGATCATAATACACACACATGATTGTAAAGCCCTTTGGGTGTACAGCAATACACAAAGCTCTATATAAATGCATCATTCACTATTGTAATACTTCATTGGGAAATAGGCTGCTACAAGCTATTAATATTACTGCAGCTTTTCCTCCCAAAGATGCCTTTAGATAGGAAGCGTTCTGCATTCATTCCATCTTTAGTTTTAAAAAATGTGGTGCAGGCATTAGTTTTATCGCATCTTGAGTACTGCCCAATGGTATGGTCAAGTTCATCTTAAAAAAAGAACTTCAGTTGGATCAGAACAGAGAAGCCAGGCTAGTGCTTCATTATCCATTTCGGGCTTATGTTAGTGATATGCATAGAAAGTTATCATGGCTGTTGGTGCTGGTTAAATTACATTTACAACTGTATACATTTCCATAAGGTATTCAAGTATTCAAGCACTGGTGCCCCCCAGGGTTGTGTCCTCTCCCCACTGCTCTTCTCCCTCTACACGACGTCTGCACCTCTAAAGACCCCTCTGTCAAGCTCCTGAAGTTTGAAGAGGACACCACAGTCATAGGCCTCATTCAGGACGGTGACGAGTCTGCTTACAGACAAGAGGTTGAGCAGCTGGCTGTCTGGTGCAGTCTTAACAACCTGGAGCTCAACACGCTCAAAACTGTGGAGATGATCGTGGACTTCAGGAGAAACCCCCCTGCTCTCCCCCAACTCACCATCATGAAAAGCACTGTGACTGCAGTGGAGTCATTCAGATTCCTGGGCACCACAATTTCTCAGGACTTGAAGTGGGACACTCACATTGACTCCATTGTTAAAAAGGCCCAGCAGAGGTTGTACTTCCTTCGCCAGCTGAGGAAGCTCAACCTGCCACAGGAGCTGCTGAAACAGTTCTACTCTGCCATCAGTGAATCCGTCCTCTGCACTTCAATAACTGTCTGGTTCAGCTCAGCTAAATCTGACCTCAGAAGACTACAGAGGGTAGTTCAGATTGCTGAGCGAATCATTGGTACAGCCCTCCCCACTCTCCAAGAACTGTACTTATTCAGAGTGAGCAAAAGGGCTTGCAAAATCACTCTGGACCCCTCACATCCAGCACACTCCCTCTTTGAACTGTTACCGTCTGGTCGACGCTACAGAGCTCTGAGCACCAGAACGACCAGACACAGGAACAGTTTCTTCCCTCAGGCTATCCATCTCATGAACAGTTGACATTAAACGTGGAACATGCAACACTATTATACATTTACATTTCAAATTTGCACATATCATACATAATTGTTTATATTATATATTGTGTTTTTGCCATTTTGTACATTGTGTATTTTGTATATTATTCTTTTTATTGTCCTGTCCTGTCATTCCGTTGCACTGTGGAGCTTCTGTCAATATAACAAATTCCTCGTATGTGTAAACATATCTGGCAATAAAGCTCATTCTTTCTCAAGTATCACACTCCCTGTTCTTTCTTTGAAAAACTTGTAGGATTCAGATATGATTATAAAACACATCAAATGAGTATAAGACTCTTTTTTCTTTTTTTTTTTCTTTTTTTACCATGTCCACAAACAAATGATGAAAAAAACTGAAAGACACTCCCATAAATATACAAAAGAGTAATTGCACGTGCGTTTCGAAGAAAATGTGAAGATATGCTTATAAATATGTTTATGTGCTGCTACTGCTAGAGAGGTATACTTTTGTGATGTGATTGCTGTAATTGTATGCATGTTCTTTTTACTTATTTGTAAGAATTGTTTTGTACAGATATGTGGACCCCAGGAAGATTAGCAACCACTATGGGGAAGCCAATGGGGATCCAATAAACAATAGGTTATTGCAATTTATTGCCTACCTTCTTTAAACTAGAATAGGACACATTAAGCAGAACACAAGATTAGAGCTGACCACCTGTAACAGAAGTTTTGCTCAATAAACTTACCTCTTCATACTGAGCAGCTCCATGGGTTGACGAGCACCCAGTCTCTCAAACTCATTCCTCATGATCTCTGTCTAATGAGAACAACATAACACTATATTATGTGAACATGTTGATTATAGTGAAGTAGTAGCAGAACGGGTCTTTTTCTTGTACCTCAAAAGCAGAGAAATCTGGTGTGGCAAGGTAGCTCAAGTAGTTCTTGGTTGGTCTGTATCGTCTCGTCTCTTCCTCCACCAAAGCAGCTGCCTAAAATTGATCCAAAACGATTCGACTATAATTTCTGTCCCGCTAATAAAGATAAATGTAATACTACAGCGTACTTAAAACAGAAAAGTAAGGTAATTAAACAACTAAACTGTCTCATTTAAGAACCAGAAGTAGATGCAGCCGCATAGCGGCAACTGATCAAATATTTATTATTTATCGTCGTTTTAAGGAGACAGAACGCACAAAAAGATATATTCAGTGTACTTACGGCTTCTCTGACCCCTGGAGCATCATAACCCTGGTCGAAATAAGGCAGAGCATCGACAAAAACATCACCAGCGACTGAAGCTGGTCCTGCCATCCTTTACAAAACACACGCTTCACGCGCTGCTTCTATTACTGTTGAATTGAATGACATACGAGCAGCAGCGCCCTCTTGTGTATCGGAGGAGACGCAAGTGTTTTCCCGCGGAATCTGGCTGCTTGTAAACTCTTGCCGCGTGTTGTTTTTTCCCGCGGTTTAAATGTTTGACATATTGCATGAATAGTAATTGACTGTAATGTGTCTATTGAAATATTTTACATTCTGCTAATGATAAAACTGTGCTAGATTATGAGTTTTGTGAGGGAAGGCCCTTATGAGTAGGCTACTAGTGATTTTCAAGTATAACACATAAGCCATGACTGTAGCCTAAATCATGTGTTTTAGTTATGGGAGTGGCATAATGTTGAGTTTTAATATTTCGATATGGTAAACATGCTTGTTATAGCCCATTTTTAATTAGCATTTGGGCTCTTTTTGTTATAGAGACCTGAGGCCAGGCTGTTTCAATACGGAGGTTCAACCAACTCAGAGTTGACTTACTGAGTTTTCGGTTACAGAACAGCTGAACTGAGTTAGTTGAATCAACTTAAATTATAAATTATTGAACTAATATTCATTTTAATGGAAGCCTATCCCATGGCCAAAAAAAAAGAAAGAAAGAAAAAAAGACAAGAAACAAGAACGTGGCAGCAGTTAAAAATGAATTAGGCTTTAAAAACACAATCATGGTAAACCTTTAAGCATGAAAGGTTCATGGGTGTGGACAAAATGACTTTACAAACATTTGACATTAAATATCATTCAGTGTCTATTTCAATGCGCTGCAGCTTTTTCCACATAGCCTAAAACACTCTTTTCACATAGGCTAATTAAATATTCTCTAATCCAACCAGTTACATTTCTTAATTAGAGTAATGAAATTAACTACTGACTTGTACTCAGTAGACAGCAAGAAGCCAGAGGCTCCCAAAATGGGAGGAGAGCATGCACCAGCACCACTGAGAGTTGAAGAGGAGATGGTCAAAATTGGAAGAATTTTAAAATCCAAAAGGAAAAATAATAACTGTTGCTTTTGCATTTGTAGGGAATAAAGATGACCAAATACATTGTGAATAACTTGTGTTTATTTAACAGATGTGATGGTGGTTACGGCGTAGGCTATATACCACCCTTGCATCTGGCATCCTTCAATTCCATGCATAGGCTAATCTGATTCATTTTCAGAAAGTGCGATGATGGGAATTTGTGTCATCAATGCATCCAACCACACTGGAAATCTGAAGGAAATTCTAATTATTGGCTTACTTTTAGATGTTGCAGCCAGATGTTATCAAATGAATGTCATTTATCAGATTAGCCTCATTTAAACTGATTTTTACACCACTGATTTACAGTCCTGTGAAACTTCCCTTTACGGATTTGTGCTCAGGAAAAAATTCTCAGAATGAGTGTGAGAGGGATGCACACTTTCCTTAAAATCTCCATACAGCGGACTTATAATGTGCTCTGCAACTCCGATGTTTTAAAGTGCATTTTTCTTATTTTGCAAATTATCTGCCAATGGGGTAAGAAATTAAAAATAGTCTTGTTTCCGTTTGCATTAAGATTATTTTTCTTACCCTATGGCAGACAATTTTACTTGTTTTAAGTAAAATGCACTTAAAAGGAAAATCCCCCAGGAAACACCCTGCTGAAAAAACAATAGAACCCTGCCCAATGTAATGGATTTAATGGAAACTATAATGGTGTCTACTGGTATGTGATGGATTCTACTGGTGGGATGTTAAATCCTATTGGAAAAATGCCCAAAACACACTATAAAAAGACATTTTGTAATGGTTTTACTGGAAAAAGCTAATGGTTTATAATGGTATTTTAATGGAAACCATTGAAATTTCTGTGATGGTTTCTATTGGGCTTCTATTGTTTTTTTAGCAGGGTAAATATAGACCATTTTTCATCTATAAAATGCATATTAAGAATTTTTAGATATTTGTACTTGAAATAAGACAAAAATACTTCAATTTTGCAGCGTGAAAGAATGAATAAGGTATTTAAACTTCGCTAACACTATAAAAAGGGGGAGGAGACCGAAAGAAACTCCGGGTTTACTGAAGAAAACCTGCTCCCGACCAGGTTAGGTTCACAGAGTAAGTTACCTCTCTTTCAGAAACGGGCTTGACTTACCCTGCTTTCTCGGGTTTGACAAACCTCCCATTTTGAAACGGAAAACCCAGATTTTCCCTCATTTCAGGGTTTACATAGGTTACTCAGAGTTTTCACTTAACCTCCTTTCTGAAACGGGCCCCTGGAAACCCTGCCTCAGCCTTTACCTGTTTAGGAATCATAGTAGTCAACAAACTATGATAAAACACAAATTCACTTGAAATATGTAAAAAATAAAAATAAAAAACTATGTTACAGCTATGTAGCTTCTTTCAAGTAGCCACCAAATCCACATTACTGCTGTAAGTGCTGTTTTTAATAATACTGTACAATCCACTTTCATTATAAGTTTCTCATATTTTAAACCCATGCACCCTGTACATTCTCAATCACTGAACATTCATCCAAACTTTTAATTTCTACAACAAGATCACATTGTTTGAGTCCCACTTCCTGTCCAACATTGTATCAGAAACATGTTTTTTTGTTTTATTTATCAAATGTTACCAAAAAATCTAGTTTGTCTAAAAACAAAACTGTACAAAATGTAAAACTGAAACATTTGCATTAACAGAACACAAAACAGAAAATTTGGCTAAAAATAAATGTTTGACATTTAACTGGAAAAGCAATTTCTGTGCATATGAAGAATCATAAATTAATTCCTGAAGGGGAATGGAAGTCATCCTTCATCATATTTTCTTTTAAACAACAAATTTCCAGTTGGAAAAGGTTTTGGGTTAAAACATAAGCTTACCTTATTGTCTGGTTTAATAAAAAATTACATTAAGGACAATAAACACATGTAAGACCTCTGACATGGCCGTTAACCCAACTCTTGTTATTATGCATTCATAGTCAGATTTTTCCTTATTTATCAAAATTACAATAACATGACACAGACTCCTCCCTTTCCTCTTTGTTCTAATTCAGTCCTCTTTGTTCTTTGTGCTTATAAACTCATTTCCATTTTGTGATGGGAGAATTTTCAGGGCAGAACAAACTGATTCCAGTCTTGACCTCATCTCCACCCTTCAGCATTGGCTACGGGAGAGGAACTGACATGCTGGTTGAGTCATCACACATTTTTGAAAATAGCCGCTCATACTTGGCGTCTGAAAGAGTTCTCTATTTCTTCTGCAAAAATTTCATTTTATTTCCTGCAAGCAAAAACATTTGCGGATAAAACAATGGAAATAGCTGCTTCTGCATTTGTATCTTTTTATTTTTGACAAATGGAAAAGAAGCAAAAGATTTACCGAGCCCCTTAAGAAATTTGTTGACTCCACTTGGTTCAGGTTCAGGATACGAATCCAAATATTCTGCTGCTCTCATTTCAAACAGCCCTGTTAAACAAGGACAAAACATTCCTCTCATTACTTAAAGGAATGGTTCACCTTAAAAATAACAACTCTAACCCAGAATTTTTCTTCTCTCACCTTTAACACCTCCTTTTCTGAGCTCTCGGTCATGAATGAAACCAGCAAACATCTGTGTGTCCATGAAGAGCTGGAGAAACTGTCGCACTCCTCGGGACGGATGAGATTTCCTGAAAGTGTCTCTCTGCAGCTCTCGGGTGCCACCGGGTCCCGTGTCGCTCATGTACAGAGAATAATGTCCTACCAGCTCAACAAAGAACCACACAAACGCCTCTGACACCAACGTGCTTAGGTCTGATTTATCTGTTAGGAGAAGAAAAAAAAACATTGATGTATTGATACTGCATTATATATATATATATATATATATATAAAAACAACAAACTACATGGAAGCTTAAAAAGCCCATAAAATAAGATTTTTGTGGTTTATATGCTAATGTGAGGAATAAGGAATAGTTCACACAAAAATTAACATTTGCTGAAAATGCCTCACTCTATAAAAGATGTAGATGAGTTTGTTTCTTCATTGGAACAGATTTAGGGAAGTTTATCATTACATCACTTGCTCCCCAAAGGATCCTCTGCAGTGAATGGGTGCCGTCAGAATGAGAGTACAAACAGCTGCTAAAATCATCACAATAATCCACACCACTCCAGTCCATCAATTAACATCTTGTGAAGTGAAAAGCGGCATATTTGTAAACACGTACATCATTAAGACGTTTTTAACATCTTACCATTCCCTCATGTTAAAATAAGAGTTCTCTATCCATAATATTGTTTTCTACATTGAAAAAGTCATCTCATGTGAATCAGGAGAGAAACATGCACAGAACAAGCACTGTTTTAAAGCAAAAACAGTTATAAACATATGTTGGAGGATTTTTATAAAAGAGTGATGGACATTCCACTGGAGGAATCATTGGAGGATGGATTATGGACTGGTATTTTGGCTAGAAGTGAAGGCTTAAAAAGTTAAAAAGCCTTGATGGATTTGTTTCTTAAAAACACGTAACTTTTCACTTCACAAGACACTAATTGATGGACTGGGTGTGTGGATTATTTGTAGATTATTGAGATATTTTTACCAGCCGTATGGACTCATTCTGACGGCACCCATTCACTGCAGAGGATCCACTGGTGAGCAAGTGATGTAATGCTAAATTTTTCCAAATCTGTTCCCATGTAGAAACAAACTCTTCTACATCTTGGATGGCCTGAGGGTGAGTAAATATTCAGCAAATCTTAATTTTTGGGTGAACTATTTCTTTAACTTTTTTTAAAAAAATTATCTTCTAGGAAACCAAACCAAAAATATTAAGAATGCATTTTAGATCAAATGATTGTCCAATCAAATGCTCTCTAGAGAATGTCTAAAGCCCTATTCGTGCGGTAATTGTTTTTCATGAGAACGCAAGTTATTTTCATCATTTACAAGTAGTAGTCTGTGATTTTAAAGCTGTCTGAATCCAGAACGTCAGCATTTATCTCTCACCCACCCACGTAAAAATTCCCAGCCGAATTACCTGACAAACACCAAGGTTGTGTGGTAATTTAATTGAAGTCCGAATCCACATCTCTGAGTTTACAAGAAATTGATTCAAAATTCACTGTTTAAATGCTTTTTGAACACTGCCGAACACTGTACGGTAACTGTTGTACTTCGCTGTAATTTGCATGCATATTTATTTCTGAAATGCTTAAAAATATTTGCAAGAACAATATTACACGACTGCTCCACCACAGCGAGTGGGAGCGGAAAGAGAAGCACGTAAACCTTCAAAATGGGTCTTTATTAAGGCAGCAGTAGGTATGCAAAACAATTTTAAAATGTGTATTATATACAGTTACATACATAACTATACCGTGTATAATTATATACAACTATAGCGCATCTATTTTCCTATTTTTAAACAAGACGTTTAAATAATCAAATAATAAATAGGACTATATATTATAAATATTATATTATATTATTTATATATATTATAAATATGCTTGGAATAATAATAAGAACACATTTAATCATAATAATAAGTATTTTTAATACATTTTACACAATAATAAGAATAAATTTGTCATCCGTATCAATGAGTTTTATATTTTTAAATTTTTTACAGACATCCACATGAGAAACAATTACCGTCTGAATAGGGCTTAAAAGTGTTTTCTATTTGATAAATACAGGCCTAAAATGTCCGGTTTTAATAGGAAATGTCAGCACAGGAAATAAAAACTGTTTTTGTCAAACCATTGGTCCTTTAATATTTAGTATAACTAGCATAATAACTATTTGCCGTTGGGCCGGCTTAACGAAACATCTGTACACCTGACATCATGCGTGTCAGCATGTTCCTGACCTCACTGGCCTTGTTTAACGGTTGGTTACTCATCACATCATGAATACTGGATTTTAAAAGGAGAACAGCTCATTCTAACACAATAAGACAATGGACGAAACCTTCAGTTAAACCAGTTTAAAACTGAACTGTCAGATGCTGTGGGTTCGGCTGTGAATAACGGCACGTGTGAGGACTCTAACCTCCTTTCCTGTCTCTTGTGTTTTGTTCTAGGATCTCCTCCCTGTTCTCCAGTATCTCCTGAAGCGCTGCCTGCAGCTTTCTAGGTAAGATACAGTCCTCGTCTCCAAGCTGGGACAACAGAGAGTAGAGAAAGATGAACATAGGAGCAAATGTAAGAAAGAAACAAGACATTTTGATAAAAAGACCAGATGGACCCATGATTATATTTCACAAAATGATTTGCAAGCAATTACATATTCAGCAGTTAGTGATGTAGACCATTGTACAAAGGTTAGAAATGAGTATTTATTTGGCAAGGATGCATTAAAAATTCAGGGTGACAAATTGATTAATCGCAATTAATGTTTGTGTGTGTATTTATATAAAAATATACATAGTACACACACATTACGTAAACACACACACACTTCACACACTTTTATTGTGAATGCAATTAACCACGATTAATCGATTTGACAGCCCTAATTTAAATTGATCAAAAGTGACAGTTAAGACATGTTACAAAAGATTTCTATTTCAAATATGTTTTTGGACTTTCTATTCATCAAAGAATCCTGAAATTGTATCTCGGTTTCCACAAAAATATTAAGCAGCACAATTATTTTCAACATTGATAATAAGAAGAAATATTTCTTGAGCATATTAGAATGATTTCTGAAGGCAATACATTTAATTTTAAGATATATTCAAAAAAATTATTATTGCATTTTTGATCAAATAAATGCAGCCTTGGTTAGCATAAGAGACTTCTTTTCAAAACACTGAGGATATTACTGACCCGAACTTTTAAACGGTGGTGTATAAGGAAAACAACTGGAATTGGATGATAGTATAAATATGACCAAAAAATATGGCCTTCTTTAAACAACCAGATTTATGTCTTTGAATGATATTAGAGTACAGCTGCTCAGGCCGTGACTTGAGTTTCTGACCACACCCTCACAAACACACACACACACACACACACACACACACACACTTGTGGCACTTTCAAAAAGACACACCTTGTATTATTAGGAGACTAAAACATGCATAATCACCTGAACAACAAACTTGTCCGCACACAAATCCACAATAAGAACCTGAAAGAATATGACAAAAAAGAAAAAAGGAAGGAAGGTCAAAATGACGACAGATTGCAAGAACCCATTTTACGTAACAAATGTATGTGTCTTGCATGCTCTTCCTAAATGGAAAGCATAAGAAAAAATATTCTAGATATGTCACTAGATGGACCTGACAGAAACCTCAGAATGCAGTGTTGTATAATTTTCCAAAGTTCATCAGGTTATTTAAACAAGACAAATGCGATTTATTTTCAATGAAAGATCACAAAGTAATTCTTACTTACAGCATCTGCTAGACTTTAAACAAATAAAGGCTCCAAATGGAGCATTTTGCAGTAATAAACTCTTTTTTGGTTCCTCAAAGAACCTTTTAGTGAACCATTCTTATTTTATTATAATAAAGAACATTTTAAAACTCCAAAGAACCTTTTTTCCACAAAAAAGACCATTTTGTCCAATGAAAAGGTTCCATGGATGTTAAAGGTTCTTCATGCAACACAGATGCCAATAAAGAAACGTTATTTCTAGGGGTGTGTAGCACCTCAAATGCAAAAACAAGTACTACTTTTTTGGTAGACTTAAACTTGGATCCTCTTATAGATATGATTTAATATCGTATACTTCCGTCAAATAGTATTTTATTGCTGGCATGGAGAATTTCAAGCTATTAAACAATGGAAACAATTCAAGGCATGGCAGTTATTAAATTAAACTCCGGCCTTATTCGTAATCAAATCTCAGAGCTCTCCTCTGTTGATTAGAAGCATCTTATATGGGATCCATGACAGCGTTTGAGAAAATTCCCTTTCTACAGGCAAGACTGAAAAGTTTTGTGCATCATATAAAACTGGATTGTTTTTAAATAAAACACTCTATTGTTCATAACCCAGTCAAACTAATCTGAGAAAATCTCTAGAAATCTTTAACACATTCACACATGACCACCAATACCTATTCAGGGTTTATTAAATCATAACAGATAATGTAGACAAAGATCTTTATTCTGTGGATCTTAGTCAGCTTATTGAATTTCATGTAGATGAAAACGAGGCTGTGATACGCACTGTATACAGGTCCTAGAACATCTGTTGAAAGTTATTTTCAGAAAGAGGTTGCATCAAAAGTACAAGCCATTGAATGCACTGTATCACAGCCTCAATTTAATTCCTGTAAAATATTAAATATGGCACTACCCTGACTAAGGTCTACAGGTCAGAAAGATGGTTGAAACTATTACTAAAAACTTAATTACTACCAATTTGTGGAAAAAATTCTAAGTGGACTTAAATAGGCTCCTTCAAAGTGACTGACCTCCTCAATGGGCATATCCAGCACCTCAGGCAAGGATGGAGACAGCGCCCCCATTACAAAAGGAGTGGGAGAGCAGCATATGTCCAGCATGCTGGCAGGAAGCACTGGTACGAATGTGTGCTGCCACGTGAAGGGATACAGCAACGCCAAGGCAGAATGGGCACATCGGGATAAGACACTGGCCACGGACAAACAGAGTTCGGTTTGAATTTAATTCTGGCTGGCATTCAGATTGCTATATTTGGGTATCAGCACGGGTGGTAGTCTGTACCTGAGTTTGTCTGCGATGAAGATCACCCTCCTCTCCAGCAGCAGAGAAGCGAAGACCTGCAGGAGTCTGGTCACACTGAGACACTGCAGCAAACTCTCAAAGTCCACGTGCTCCAAACGAGAGTCCACCGGCCTGCACAGAGTCAGAACCTACACATACAACAGAGACACACGGATGATCCTCAGAAGACAGTGACAAACATGTTCTCTGAGTAATTAAAACGGTTTCAAATAGTTAAGAAACTCCATGTAAAAGGCAAAATTGTATAACAACAATATATAAAATAATATGAAATAGATTGACTATTTTGTTTTGTACAGTTTTTTTTTTTTCATCATTTCAATCATTTGAATGTCAAGGGCCCAAAAAAAAGTACACATTTGGAAAATAGTTTTCTTTTAAAACAAGAAAAAAAAAATACAATTTAATTAATAATAATAAATGACTATGTAATTCAATAATTTAATTATTAATTAAATAATTACATTTTATTAAAATATTAATTTATTTTACATTCTTATTTTCCAGGGTTAAGCATAAGAACAAGATGATACAACAATTGTGCAAAAAAAATTAATTAATAATGTTACTTTTATTTTTAATAATATTTTTTGGCACAGGCGTTATCAAAGTTGTAGAAAAGCACTTCCAAGGTCAAAGTTCATAGTAAAAAGGCTGTTCAAATGTGCATATGATTTTCCTAGCATGTTGAAAAAGTTTTTATTTACATGATTTAAGATGATTTTTTGATATATGGCTTAGGTTCATTTTAACATGTCACTGGTTGTTAAATTGTTTAATGTTCAAGTGAAAGACTTTCTTTGAAAAGATTATTTGATATTATAACTAGCTGATTTTCATCTGATCAGTGGCATGTGTTTTGGGATGATATGGACACAATCTTTAAAGCTGCAGTCCGTAACTTTTTTTTGGTTAAAAATTATCCAAAATAAATATTTGAGGTATGGGTAGGTTTTCGTGGGAAATTCGAGCATGGCACTGCGTCATTACGGCACATCTGTAAACAAAGTCGTCCCGGCTAGTTTGCTATCGTATGTGAGGATCCTGCAGGTGACGGATCATTTATAGCCTTTTCTTACAGCAGCTAGAATAATTAAATGTATCATTTTGATGGTGGATTGTAATCCAGAAAGGATTATGTGTTTATGAAACACATGTGAATGAATTTAAATTATATTCCAGTTTTAAACGTGCTTCTAATTACAGATAGCCTTATTACACAAGATTTGTATTTGAAAGAAAACCAGTTAACCCAGCTTTTTGGGTTAAAAGAATTTATTAATATGAAATTCAAATGGCATGACAATTAGATTAGACTGTACAGAAACTGAAATTTACATATTAATACACACTATACTCATAGTCACGCAATGCTGATGTTGTTAACATTAATAATTTGAGAAAAAAGTATAACAATAATACTTTGCACGGTTTGATGTGATATGAGCTAAACGATCTTTACATTAAATCACCGTTGGTAGCGCGATTTATTGTAATGCTTTTTTCCTCAGTTGGTCAGAACAAACATGGCAGACTTGTTACTTATTTGTTCAGATGGCAATATACGATAAAAATTCTTATTTGAGTCATATATTCCAAGACGTAGGCTAGAATCTGTGATTTTTTCAAGAAACCCCACATGTAGTACTAAAGTTAGAATACCAAACTAAAGGAATAAACATGATCTTTCCTGAGTTAAACAATAACTTGCCTCATTGCCGGAGCCCGGCAGGAAGCTCTTGACAGTGATGGTGCGTCCAGGAGCGGGAAAAGGAGCTTCCATGACACTGTGCATGAAAGGATTAACCAAGGCAGGGGAAATCTCTCTCCTCCTCTCCACCTCCTCCAAGATCTGCTCTCAAACATTTCAGATAGTTACAATTCAGCATCTGTCTTATAGGTTTAGTGCTGATTAAACAGGAAATTCATATCTGATCTCTGAAATGTCCCTGACCTTTGAGAAGAGATTGAAGCAGCCTAGTCTGCTGATGATGCAGTGAACTTCAGGCAGCCTCTTCCCCTTCCCACTGGGCTGCAAGACACATGTCAAAGGTCAAGGTTAGTGCAGATTTATAACTGAGAACATTCAATATTCTCTCCCATATCATTTATTAATTCACCGTCACGTTTTTCAAACCTGCATGATGATTGATGTTTGGAATAACAATGAAGAAAAAGTGACAGAATGTGCATGTTTGGGCAAAGTATCAGTTTTAATTGACCAGGTGAGATTATTTTTACAAACTTACCAGGATTTTACGGCAGTATCCAAATAAGCGACTCCCGTCCTCCCCCGTTAGGACAAAAGAAAATGTTTCACTGTGGGCGAAAAGCAAAGATTATATTAGAAGTGTGAATTAGTCAGCCAAGTAACATAACTTGTTTAATATTAGCATGTTACCTGTTGTGGTCCGAGGAGGGACGCCAGTCATGACAGTCAGGAAAACAAAACTTGGGAATGGCCCTTAATCTGTCTTCAGCCTCACGAGACAGACGAGAAGACTTCTCAAACTAAATACAAAATAAAGACAGAAAAATATTTTGTATAATCAAATAGATATTAATGACATTTTTCTATATTGATTTCTTATTTATATAATTAAAATTTATTTAAAATTAAAAAGTAAAATGTAAATATTAAATTTCATTACATTTATATATAATAAATATTAATTACAACATATAAATATATATAATTGTATATTATAACAAAGATTATTATAATTAATTTTAAATTAAACTGTAAATGTAATAAAAATGTTTTGATTATACTTTATTATATTTATAAAAATAATCTTGAGTTACATTATAGGCATTATATATTATATACATTATATATATATTTTATTACATTTATATAAAATAAATCTTAATTACAACATATGTTTTGTGTGTGTGTGTATATATATATATATATATATATATACATACACATACATACACACACACACACACACACATAAATTGAAAAAATATATATTTTATTACATTTATATAAAATAAATCTTAATTACAAAATATGAAGGTAACTTAAAAATAATTATAATTAATTTAATTAAAATTTAAATAACTTATATTTTATCAGAATTACAATATATAAATATAAAAAGAAATATAAAAAAAATAATATCAAAATGTAAAAATTAAAATTAAAAAAAGAAAGAAAGAAAATGCTAAAATACACATTCCACGAATTGAGATCCGCCATACATTATTTCCAGAATTTGTCATTAGAATTATTAGGTCTCTTTACCTTCGTTGGGAACTGTTGTGTGATCTCAGGGATGTATGTGTTTCCAGGGGAAGCTTTTCTAAGTGACACCACTACAAATTGCTGGAAAAGCTGCTGCTCTTGTAGTTGGATCAGGTCCCTCTCTAAAGTACGGTAATCTGGCCGTCGCTTTAAAGTTGACTGAACGTACACGGTTCGCTGGGAGCGATCTATGGGAAAAGAATGTAAACAGCCTCGATGGGTTTCGAAAAACTGCTCAACTGGTTTAATATACAAGTTAAACTTGAATAAACAAGAGTTCTCTGAGCCGAGGCCTGAAGGAGACACTGACCTTTAGAGCTCTCCTCAGGATCACTCTCTGTTCCACTTAATTCATCTGCCAAAAAAACCACACATTTACTGCCTGATTAGACTTCTTCTCTTGGTAAACCAGGTAAATATGAAATATGTATCCTCTTACCTCTGGTTGCTGTCGCCCAAACTCGTTTCCTTCCTCTTTTGGCTTCAAATATCTCCTGGATCCTGTTTACAAGCTGCATAAGAAACAAACAAGATATCATTTTTGTATACTAAAAGCAATATTCCAGGTTAATTACAACTTTAGTTTGTACACTAATGTTCAAAAGTTTGTGGTCAGTAAGATTTTGAAATGTTTTCTTATGTTTATTTTTTATCAGTAAAAACAGTAATATCGTGAAATATTTTACAGTTTAAAATAACCGTTTACTATTTTAATATATTTTAAAATGTAATTTATTGCTTTGATGGAATGCTGAATTATTAGCCTTATTACTCCAGTCTTCAGTGTCATGTGATCCTTCAGAAATCATTCTAATATGTTGATTTGCTTCTCAAGAAGCATTTCTTGTCATTATAATGTTGAAAACAGTTGTGGTACTTAATATTTTTGTGGAAAATGATATACATTTTTTATTTCAGTATGCTTTGCTGACAAAGCTTTGGCAACAACCTAAAGATCACTGCACACTGAGTCCGAAATTTTGACCTCACGTTGTGTCGATTGCATTTACACAAAAAATAAAAAAAATTGGACCAGGTTTGATTTTCTGTGTTTTCGCATCCGTAACAAGCATTTTGATAGGAAAGGATGAAGAATACGGAAAAACTCAGTGTTCAAGGACCTTAAGTCTTTACTGCCATTTCTAATCAATTTAATGCATCCTTGCTGAATAAAGAAATCTTACAGACTCCAAACTTTTGTAAAATGTTCATTTACAAAATGCAATTAAAATGGAAGCCAAACAAATAAATGTTTTAAATTCAAAACACATGTAAACAATACAACCATGAGACTAGATGCATCATAATAACCAGCGACATGCGTCTATATGTGTATGTCTGGCCGGAGCAGACGTGACATGCTAATTATGATTCATAGTCATGGAGAGCATAGACGTCTGCCCACATCACACAGCGAGAGCAGTGAGACAGCACACTGTTGTGGCATCTGCCCTTGATGAGCAGAAACAGCGTGGTGGTGCTTTCCCCCGATAAACACATAATGCTCACCATGTGTGTGGACAGTAAGGCATTTTAGGCACCACTCACAGCAAGCATCATGCACTGCTTTGACCTCCACATGAGTTTCAAATAGTGTCACGGAAGAGTGATTTTATGAGGTTGCTAGGTACCAGAATGCAATACACTAAACAATACAAACATGTATTTGAGCTTAGAAACGAAAGTGTCATGACTTTGATTCATAGCAGATAGGAAAAAAAAAAAAAAAAAAAAAAAGAGTTGAATGTGAGTTCATGAATCTTTACTGTCTAGAGATGCTCTTGAAATGAAGTACCATGATGACAGCATGCGGCCTAGTTTTAGGCTCAATTACAAGCTGTCAAAGTTGGACTTTTTTAATGTAAGTTACACACATGACATACAAGTGCTGACGATTATACATTAGAAGGAAAGCATACTAAAATATAAAAATGACAGCAAAAGATTAAATCATTAAAAGTATGATTAAAAATATAAATGAATAGTAAAAATATGCCAATTTTCATAAATAAGGATTATTTTTAAACACTTATTGTTGATTTGCAGTGTGTCCCAGCTATATTGGTCTTATACTGAAGTACTGTTTCATCAATACTATGTCTTCCTTCTAAATCACATTATACATCATTTAGCATTATCAATCCTAATATATATATTTTTATTTTTTTTAAATGCATTATTTTAAACTAAAAACATGCAATACTGTGCGTAAAAAACAGACTCAGTAAGCAGGTTCTTCTAAAAAAAAAGAAGCAGTTTAAGAAATAAAGAACATGTTTTATAACTATGTTTTATTTTAGTTTAGAGATTTGATGGGATGAAAATTAGAAAAAGCTTTGAAAGTGTGCATAAGACAGGTAAAGAGTACTGCTGTTATAGATATGTCCAAACCAGTGTTGTTATTGTTAACTAGCCAATGAAAAATGTTTTTGATACCTGAAATTGTAGATGAAAAACAAAATTTTGTTTCTTAAATGAAAATGAGAAATGTTGCCTTGGCAAAGAAATGATATAAAATATGCTTAAGTTGAAGTACTAAAAAATAAAACTGAAAAGCTAATAGGAATATTACAAAAAAATTAACAAAACTCACAAAACACAATTACTAAAAGCTATAATAAAGTTAAACTGAAATCAGGAAATATAAAAACAAAAGCCAATTCAAAATATTAATAAATAGCCTACTAATAGTATATATAAATAAAACTAAAATGTTTCACTTTGAACATCTGCGCTAACCAGTCACCACAACTTACAAAAGAACTTGACATCTGACTGAACAACTTCCACATTTCCCACATGCTGTTTGATGTTAAAATGGGTGATGAAGGCGGGTCCTTGCCTCCCCTTCCTGCTCGCTCTCATTATTAAAACAGCATTTCTCCATGAGCTTCATCTACGCTGCCTCGGCCTGCTGATTTTAGCTTTTCCAAAATAACTGTATGGATCATACTGACAAAGCTGAATATAGCTGATTAGTCAGCAGCTGCGTCCAGTTTGATGCACAGGCACTTCATGATAATCCTCAACCTCTCATGTTTCCTGCCACCATCCATCCATCTTCTCACCACTTCCTCCCTCCCCTTCCCTCTTCCTGCTCAAGCATCAGAGCTGAAATTTCTACTCAGACTATGTTTTTCATGTCTGTTTCTCTTTCTTCTTATATTCACTGCTCTTTTATTAATGAGAACTGGGACAAAACAGGCTAGAGAAATGGTTTATGTATCAAATGCATCAAAAATTATTTATGTATATAAAATAAGTACCCTGAATCATATTTTCTGAATGAATTCCAATACTTGTTTCTTACTTACTTACAAAATAGAGCATGTACTGCTCTAGCAATTCACACTTTCTTACAAAATATGATGCATTTCATTGCATTTTTTGCTTTTGACAACCACTTGTAAGGTAAGGTTTTGTATTATCCCTTAATCAGCAGAAAAACTGCCATAAAGACATGATTCCTATTTTCTTCTAAGCCAGGTTACAACTATCTGTTGAATTCTCTGCAGATTTTCACATGCATGAATCATTCTGTGCCTATTCCTGATTTCACGGTTAGAATTATGACCAATGACAGCAGAAAATGCAAACACGACACAGATGTTTCATGCTACATCCACGGGTGTTTTACTACATCCAAGGAGTGACAGAAAATTACAGATTTTGTGAAAAAGACTTGTGTTTATGTAAATTTCTGACATTAAATGGAGTTTTTGTACACTTATTTTTGTCTGTAAAAACTGTAACTTTTGACTTTTGCTAAGTGCATTAAAGCTGATATATACATTTTTATTTTGTGAAAAAACTTTCCCTAATGTGAAGTTTGTATGAATATTTTTGAACTCAGTATCATCTACTCCTGTAGGTAATATTAGGTCTTTTTCTTAAGATGCTGGGCTGTATGGTCAGCATTTGGGTGAAGCTTCTGTTTCTCTCTGTTTATAAAATACTAAAGAATTTATTATGTCATGTAAAAGTGTGATTAAAGTTCATATGCATACAATCAGAGAAACAGGTGACGGCAGACACATGTTGAGCAATGTTTAATGACGTCTGAGGCACGTGTTTATGCGTGTGGGTTTACCGGGGGTTGTCGGATTGTCTTGTATGTAGTAGCAGGTCTGGCTGCTGATGATTTAGGAGTGTTTGTAGTCGAGGTACGTGTAGGTGACGTTATGGATTCTTTGCGGTCCCGCCCCATTTTATGCAGCCTGTCGCCGTTAGGTAATAGCGTGAAGTGCTTCGGTGAGAGCTGCATACAATAACAGACAAGAGAAGAAGTGGGAAAACAGATAGTTTAGTTCAACAATTAGCCAGTGTCCTCTTTTTCTAATTTAAAAAAAAAAAAAATGGCTCTGAGAATGCAGTTTTTGAAAGAAGTATCTTATGTTCAACAAAAATGTATTTATTTGATCAAAAATGCAATAAAGAGGCATTTAAAATGACAGTCACCTTGATGTGTGGGCTCTCACTCTGTCCAACTGTGTAGTTCCGTGGTCGTCTTATAGGTAAACACATAGGAGAAAGCTTGATGTCTTCATATGGGTTCTCTTTTGACATATCCGCTGCAAATTTGAAAGTTTTAGCTACCATATTAATAAGCATGCCAAAAAACATTTTAGTGTTCACTACTCTAGCTATAATACAAATAGGGACGTGCAAACAACATGTTTTCAAAATCAACTAGACGGCAAATAATACCTTTTGCTTTCAAAAACAGCTAGATGGTCTAATGCAGCTGTCTTGGGAAGCTTTTTTAAACTTACATGCCATCTCAGAAACAGAGAAAGACATCTGTCTGTGTAAGCATGTTAATTAATGCACATTTGAAGTCTCTTATGCTCACCAAAGCTGCATTTATTTGATCAAATATTTGATCAAATGTTTTCTATTTGAATATATTTAAAATATAATTTATTCCTATGATAGCAAAACTGAATTTTCAGCATCATTACTCCAGACTTCTGTGTCACAAAATCTTTCAGAAATCCTAATATGTGACCCTGGACCACAAAATCAGTCTTAAGTTGCTGGGGTGTATTTCTAGCAATAGCTAAAAATACATTGTATGGGTCAAAATTATAGATTTTTCTTTTATGCCAAAAATCATTGGGATATTAAGTAAAGATCATGTTCCATGAAGATATTTTGTAAATTTCCTACTGTAAATATATCAAAACTTCATTTTTGACTAGTAATATGCATTGCTAAGAACTTCATTTGGACAACTTTAAAGGCGATTTTCTCAATATTTTTTTTTTTTTGCACCCTCAGATTCCATATTTTCAAATAGTTGTATCTCGACCAAATATTGTCAGATTCTAACAAACCATACATCAATGGAAAGCTTGTTTATTCAGCTTTCAGATGATGTATAAAACTGACTTTTGATAAAACTGACTTTTGGACGATAGTGTATAAGAAAGTCAGTGCAGACATGTTTTCTACTGTGCTTCACAGTAATATCCGATCGAGGACATGTGTCTTGGCGTTCTCAGAATCACTCACAGAGGATGTCCTCATAGATGCTGTCTTCAGACCGGGCGTGGTAAAGACCTGATCGGCGGCCCTCCTTCCCTCTAGAGGCCTGTTGGGCTGTCCGCCGTACCACATCCTCAAACTCAAATGACTTCCTGTGGAGAAAGGGACCAAGAGTGTGAACAGTCCCTGTATTGTGATCCAACAACAAGTTTTGGGTCTTTCATAAAGGGCAACCATTAATCCAAAAAGGAACGTTCCAGAATTCATATCAAACAGTTAAAATAGACATGATTAGAATAGAATTGATACTTTATGATTGGAACAGACACTGGGTTCCAAATAATCAAGATGAAAAACAATTAGAGGAAGGAGTAAACACAACAGCGTGACCATAAGAGTGCTCAGAAAGCCCTCGAGTGACCTCAGCAAGCTTCATTGAAACAGAAGTAGGCCAAATGTGGACAATGGGCTGTGATTCTGCCAAAGAACAGCTGACATCACAGCTGGGGACGAGGCCAGACAGCTAAACTATCACCCACTCGCAGCTAAACTCTCCATGCTGTCCTCCGACACAAAGATGTCCAGCTAATGAGTACAAAAAGTAGATAAGTGGTTTTTAAACAAGTTCACCCAAAAAAATCTGTCATCATTTATTCACCGTCATTCAAAACCTTTCTTCTCTGGAATACAAAAGATATTTTGAAGAATGCTTTAGGGGCAGTTCACACAGAAAGCATCAAAAATGTGAGATGCAAAGTTTAGGAATGGTTTTTAAAAAAAAACATGCTACTGTAAACAAAAGCTTGCAATGCTTGCCCCGCCTCCGGGGTCTTCTGTTTGGTCCACTATTTTGGAACTGACATTGATGAGCGGCGCTGCATGTAAAAGCTGAAATTATTTTAACGTCTTAAAAATGTAGCAACCATGTGCAATACACTGCAAAAGATGCTAGGCATGAGCACAACAGTCATGCATGTCCGTCTAGTGCATGTTTAGATAGAAAAACAATGGGAAAGTAGTGCATTGCAATGGAAAAATGTAAATGAAAGAGTGTAAATGGCCTCTTGGTTTTTTTTTCCCATACTATGAAAGTCAATGGGAGTCCAATGTTTTTCACAATAATTCTTTATGTTTAGAAAAAAAAAAAAAGACATTAGGTGAGAAAATTATGACAACTTTCATTTTTGGCTAAGCTGTCACTTTAAGTGTCACGAAACCCTAAAACACATTTTTTGAGATATTAACATATAAACAGGTTGTACATCAGTGAAATCAACAATAGCACTCATTATGTCTATTATTAAGGGAAAAGTGGTGTTTAAAAAAAAAAAAACTCTTCTGCTCTGTCAGTTCACCTCAGTAACAACTTGTCAGTAACAACATGTGTACGCATGAGAGAGAGCGGTTTCTGCACTGAACACTGTGATGAGTTTAACTACACTCACTGTGCCGATCATAGTTCACATCTGGACCAGAGCAAGCATGTTTCAAGTTGTGTGAACATATTTCATATTCTCTATTCTATGATATTCTGGCTCAGGTCCTTCAATGTAAATCTGTGGGATTTTTAAAATCTGATCACTTTGAAAACGAATAGCACACCTCTCCTCAACAATCCACATGATTTGAGCTGTTAATCAAGGTAAGGCATGTCGGTTTGGGAACGTTTCAGGCCAACACCTATTTGTTCGTGAGGATATATCATTTGTGACCAGGTTTAACAGGTTCTGAAAGCCAACAAAACGTTATTTATAAATGGTTATCAACCCGCTTTTTTGTACAATATAATTATATGAGGAAGTTGTTTGATCACATTGTATTACTAGATTTTGGAATCTGACATTTTATTAACCCAATTATTTAATGACTCATTTGATGGCACGGCATTACTAATGATGCAGCAAAATCAAAATACGACAAACTGGGTTGAACACCAAAAGTGGAAATAATAATATTACTTTAAATTTGAAATTCAACACAGAAGTGAAATAGTGGACAAGTACAATGGTGGAAATGGCATCATATCAATCTAAAAATGCAGTGAAAGAACAGAAATAATTGAGGGCAATTTTGTGTCTGATCTTGCACTTCATCTGTATTTTCTTTTTGTCTCCCTTCCCCCTGTAGGAACTTGTAAGTCATATGACTGTTTTGCTGCATACATGCCTGCTACCAACTCTAAAAACCTCAATGAAAGAAAGACTTTGTTTAAAATAACTAAACAAATTCTAAATGTTGTAATATTTTGTATATATTATAAGTGATTAACTTAATATATTTAATGCAGCATCTGACGAGATCTATTCATGAACAAGAAACTGTTGGACGCTGTACTAAAACCTCCTTCATTTCCTTTTCTTATGTTTGGGATTAGCTGTGTAATGTAATCTGCACTGTGGGAAAAGTATTCACCTGTTCTTTCTGTTTCTGGAAAACCCGTTGATAGTGTTGACTGGACAAGGAGGAGGTGGACAGCTGGGTGGCTTTAGTATGAGGTCATGCTTCCGGACTTGATTCGATTTGCTGACTGATGGAGTCTGGTTCTCCGGTTGGATCCACTGGCCGGGCGGACTGCTCGCACCCTTGTACTGGAATGTGCGCTGTGGTTTAGGTGGAGGAGAAGAAGGTCCAATTTCGCCAAGACCCTTAGTCACCATCGTGGAATCCTTCTCCCAGAAAGAGTCATCAGCCTCCAGTCGTTTCCAGAAACCCCTGGAGGTGTAAAAGTTTCCCGGAGGCAATGACGCCTCTGGATCATCTACACATTGAGGTAGAGATGTAATTTCGACATCTGTGAAATGGTTTGTTTTGATATTATTGCATTTAACATTCAGTTTAGCCACTTGGACTTGGGTTACAGTGCTTAAAGGCTTAGTCACAGGAGTTGATGTAACTAATTTATTTGAATGAGTTTGATTTCTTAGGAAATCAGACTGGAGTTCACCTGTAACCGGTCTTAAAGTAATCTGGTTTTCCCTGAAATCCAAACCCAGGCTTTTGGCTTTTGATACAGTCGCTTTGTTACGACCTCCATCATTGCCGTCAAGACCATTTCCAAGGAGGTCCCCTGAAAGCCTGCGAGATGCAAGAGTCCGCTGGGGCTTAATATTCCCACTCCGGACGTCCTCCTGCTGGCTGAGTCCCTCCCACTGAGAGATTTTCTGCTTGATGTTGACGCCAGGCTCTCGCGTGATCGGCCACGCTGCCGTTGTTGTTGTCACCGTCTTCTCTGTGACGACATTCCCCCCTCTTTTTCCATGGTCCAGTCCAAGGGCCAGCATGACGACGAGGCTGCCGTCACACCGCAGGACTGTGTGGCATTGCAAAAGCGAGCCTATCAAGGAAGAAACCCTTCCTTTGTGGTGCAATGAAGTTAATAAAGATTACCAAAGAACCCTTTTCCTGTAGGAGTCAGTTCCTCTGCCATTCTTCCTTCACTTTGAAGCCTGTAAATAAAAAAAGCAAACTCAACAAGTGGGTTCAACTTAGTGCAACACAATATATATCAAAACAAAATCAATCACAATATAGCTTCAAGTAATTTAAGTACATAAATTAAGTATTATAATTTTACAGTCATTTTAATTGTTTATTGCTTGGTTTTTATTATTTTATGGTATTTATTTTGCATTATGGTATTACTTATTTTATTATCACAATATTCTCATTATCATAATCAGGACAAAATGCACTCCCCAACAAAATTCTAGCATGATTCATTTCTTCTAAATATTGCTGTTCAAATACTCAGAAAATTCCAAATTCCTGTTTTTTTTTTTTCATATAACTACTATGTCACAAAAAATGCAATGTCAGTTTTAATATCATGCATCCAACTGACAAACACATTTTGCACATGTAAAGATGATGGTCCATGCATGCTGCATAAATGCAGGAAACCAAAGATCGTCACTGTCAAGGTCAGCAGTGAAACCAAAAATAAAAACCCTAACAAAGAGGAGACGGACAACCACAGGAACATGGGAGAAGACAAAGCATTCTGGGGGCCTCCATCCCCAGGAACACCCACCGCCCCCACTCCCACCCTCTCCAGCTGGGCCGTCCCAAGCACTGCCATGCATTAACACACTTGAGCATAATGTAATTCAATTTCACTCCTCTCCAAAAGCTTCTTTCAGCCACTGCACGAAAAGGACGGGCATTCCAAGTATTTCCACATCCATGTGCACATAATAGAAGGGCCTTCATTGTGGCACAAGAACGAGCGGTCAGCACATCAATGAGGAAAATATGCACGATTTCATGCATGTTAATAAGCGCTGGTGTCTATGCAACAAAAAGAGGCCACTTGAAATTCCTCTTTCCTGTGCCTATACTGTAGACGGGATGGATCTGGCAGCTCTAACTCAAGCCCTCATCTGTGGCCAAAGTGTTTTGGACACGTTGCACATTACGCTGAGAGTGAAGACATGCTGGAATTTCTTGGCACTGCGATTGAACGACATAATTCGGTAAATACGACCACATTTGATCAGCCGGACCTGAAAATGATGCCTTTGTTCTGGATGACCTACATCTAACGTATGCGCTGGAATCTCTCCGTGATTCGAGCCAGATCCCATCCCCCTTGATCATCGCATCTACTGACCCACTTGTGTCTGCGAGCGTGTGCAGGAAGGCCTAGCCTGTGTTTCCTGATTCACAGGAAGGCCGGATCAGCAGAATGTCCATAACGATGGTTCTACAAATTTAATCTGGTGTAGTATTTCCAAGCTTGTTTTTTGTGACTCAGATGTCTGGAATGAAATTGGACACGGAAAAGTGCACACATGGTGCTGCGTAGGTTTGGATGGGCCAGACCAAGCAGTTAATTACAACTTGCGAGGGTCTACGGTAAGCCGTCTAACTCCAATCATCCTGACTTCAACTTCCCAACTGCGTATGAGGAGGAAGTTCTCATGACGTTAACCCACAACCAGAAAGGCGGTATAAATCCTTTCTCTCTTTTCTCCAAGCCACCTGCTTCCAGGTATGCCGACGAAGCTCTGCGTTTGGGGTTTGGTTATCAAAAGAGTCATCAGCAACCGCAGACATACACAAAACACCCCTACAACGCCAACATCAACCAGACACTAGTATTACCCCAGCCCTTAAATGGTAGACAATCAAGACATAAATAAACTATAATATTACCCTGAACAGGTGATCCACCCACCCCAGGTACTTGTGCATGAGGGGACATGTCTCTGGGTGGAGTAGATCAAGAGGGTGGGAAAGTGAGTAATTTCACTGTCAAAACTAAACCTAATCATGACTATATGACAAAACATTGTGTCAAATTCTGTCTAGCATATTGAGCTGTAAATGTTAATAAATAACTCAACTATGGTGTCAACATTATAGACATTTCCAACTAAAGGCGAAATGAGAAAAGCTAAAAAATCTGACTTTATCCAACATGAATAAATGAATTTTTGATAAGCATGTTTACTTGCAGGCTAAATTTCAGCGTAGTTTAAATGTAAACAAAAGGCGTCTATAATAAAACACGAATAAACATTTTAAAAGGGCATTTATTATTAAAAGCTCTAAAATCAAGTACGAAAAATTAAATATAGATATATAGAATAAATACAGCTGTAGACTAAAATAAGAAAGTGATGAAATAATTCACATTTAAAATGTAATAAGTTAAAATGAAACAATAAATACATTTGAAATAAGTAAATAAATTCATACTTAATTACATAAAGAAATACATACGTACATACAAGCAGCAGAGCTCTATCATGTCAGCCAGTTCAGATCTTTTGTTATGAAGAAATATCAACTTACTTACGCAAACTTGCTCGCTGTTTCACAACACATATGTTGGACTCCGCGGAAATAACTCGAAATAAAAGTTCTCATAAAAGTTCACTAAGAGTAAATACTGAGTCTGTAAATCTGTTGTGGACCCGTAGTCTACATATCTCACGGCTGGTTAGCCAGGCGGCTAAAAACTTACTCGGAAAAGAAAAGACAAAAACAACAACTTTGTATCCATTCCCTTTCACAGCGAGTAACCAACGCGTTTCAAAGTAACAAATAATTCCCGGCAACTGGCAACAATGTAACTCCTGGTGTTGTTTATATTCCCAACACAAAATGTTATCGGCGTTCCTTGAGGAGTGGATGTGTTCGTGTAAGTCCTCCTCCTGTGCTGTCAGTTCCCCATCTGAGCTTCGGTTCCTCTGAGTGGATGAATCAGCTCAAGAACTGGTGCTGCTGTAAAAGTGTCTCTTCATAAAACCAGCCATGTGTGTTCATGGGAACTGATTCGGTAGAAAACTCACGAACTTGAAACGGAAATGCTACTGATTTTATTGTTTTAACTCTATAGGAACACGAGGGAAATACATGCTAAAGCTGCTTTTTATTGAAATGCTTTGGCAATATTTTATAGGGAGCAGCTCAGCTCATAAAGCACTCTTTAATATAAATAGGATATTGTTATTTATGAGAGCTTACAATACAATTAAAGTTTGTACTGTGTGTACACACACACACACACACACACACACACACACCACACATACAGATGTTAAAAAAAATTATTGTAAGCACACGTGACTTTACATAATATTAACCTATTCGTATTTATAACAGTTATTACATATTCTGTACAATATAAAGTCATACAATAGGTCTGAGAAACATAAAATCGACATTTTATATGATATTCACTGACTATGTTTTTATACAACCCAAGTTTTTCAAGATGCATGACACATCATGTCTGGTTTGGCATCAATGACAGCAAATGTTCCCATGTCATGTTCACCGAATGTGTCACGATTAATTTTGATTTGCGGAAGTGCAAATGATGTCTGCAAGCTACAGATGGGAAGATTTTCAGTGAATAATGATTGAGATTTCATATCGTTGCTTACACAAACCTCTTGTATGACTTTAGAAGACTGCTTGATGATAGTATGATAGTTTTGATGTGTTGTTTTTTTAATGGTAGTTTTTATTGTAGCAGTTTTGATGTCCTATTTAAAGCTTGACAGTCTCATTTTATGAAAGAGGACAGCATTAACATCTTTTTTTGCTTGAAAGTTATTTAAATTATGGCAAATTATGAGCAAACAATGGCAGCATTTTCAATTCTGTGTTAAATATAAAAATAAAAATTAGAACACTGTATATTTTAAATATAGATTTTCTTTACTGAGTCAACTGTAACAGGCTTTTTTTTTTTTTTCAAAGCACGAGCACAAAAAAGACAATACAACAAGACACAAAGGAGATGTAAACTTAGTTAACTGTAAACCTGACCTACAGATCAGACATAAGACAAACTGCATAAGCCAACAATGAACCAGAGACCTGTGTACAAGAAGACTCGGTATATGCTCTGGAGTGTCATTTCTCATTAAGATATAGGCTGTTTCTCATGGATGTCATCTCATGGGCTTCACATTGATGATAACATAAATGTCAATTTAAGAAGAGTGTAGAGCAATCCACTTTTCATGTGTGCATGTTCGTTTAGTCAGCCGTCACGCCCTCTCTAATGAGGTTCAGCTCATAGCACAGGGTCTCGTAGCGGTAGGCCATGCGAATCTGAGCCAAGTTGGTTTTGCGGATGTCATTGCCTTCAGGACCATCCTTCATGTAGTTGGCACCAAGGAAATGAATCTTTTCCTGTTTGTGTGAGAAAAAAAGATCATGTTGCAATATCAAATCACCTTTATTTCTATAGTACTTTATGCAAAACAGATTGTGTCGAAGCAGCTTCACAGAGACAGGAAAATAGCAGAATCAATTATGGAAACCCAATTAAAGCAGCTCTGAAAGACAATAGTGTCATTTTTTTTAGGTTATATCAATAACAGTGTAAAGATCATGAAGTTGAAATGAGATCAATTCAGATGTAAACACAACAGTTGTGCAAAAGGCAGCAATGTTGTTTTTCCATTCAGTGTTGATTCAGTTTAATCAGTATAATACTAGTGTTGATGTTGAAAGATGTGACTCTAGATGATGCTACTGAAAGTCAACAAAAACACTGCTTAACTCTCTTTAGATGTGTAACTCCCAAAATAATAATAAGTTGGAATAAATAATTATTAGATATGGAATCATTACATTCTTGCTTTTAAGTGTAAAAAGCCCCAAAACATTAAGATCAGTGTTGCTATTGTTACCTAAAAGTAGAACGTGTCAAAATAGTTTTTGTAATTTCAAACAAAGCTGAAATAAAATAAAATATAAAAATATGAACCGAAAAACCTAAACTTAAAAATGAGAAATGTTCCCTTGGCAACTAAATGAAATAAAATATGTTTAAATTGAAGTAGGAAAATGACTAAAAATAAAACTGATATAAAAAAGCTAAATAAAAATATAAAAAATAAACAAAAATGGCGAAAAGAATATATATATATATATATATATATATATATATATATATATATATATATATATATATATATATATATATATATATATATATATATAATTTATTTATTTTTTATTATTATTCTTTTTTATCTGTGTTATTTTAGTATTATTTATAAATATTTTAATTAAAATTAGCTTTAAAGTAAAATTAAAATGAAAACTGAAAATATAAAAATAGCACATACACACATACATAATTTGTGACTCAAAAATCATGTACTCGTGACGTTGTGTAATTTAATTTAAAAAAATTTAGCACCAGTAGCATTACCAAATGGAATTGCTAAAATAATTAAATGTATATGTATATGTATATGTATCTGTAGTTACACAATAAAAAAACTTTAACATTTGCTATATTCTAAAAGAATATACCTTGGGTCTAGATCAGTACAATTATGCATATGAGAAAAAAAAAACAGTGATGTTTTAGTGATGTGTTTGGTCAGGTGCCCTCACCTCAGCAGACAGGCCACTCTGGAGAACACTGTTTCTGGCAATCTCACACATGTCACAGGTGCTGAGCTTGAACACCTGGGCTGCAATGGCATATTCCTCCATAAGGGGCTCCTAGTGATGCAGGATTCAAATAAACACACCGATGTCAAACCAAAGGAAGAGAGGGAGGAGAAGCAACTAATTTGTACATAAGAAAAGGGGTGAAGCTTTACCTTAGTGTAGTGGAACTGCATGGGGTCATCAGTGGACAGAGAGACCATCAGTCCCTTCTTGTGGAACTCCAGCAGAGGGTTCTTGCTGTACTCTAGGAACAGACTGTTGTTGCTGAGTGGGGACATGGCAATGGGGACCTGGGCCATGTAATACAGATACTGCAGGACAGGGCTCTGTGGAACGTGAGAAGACAGTCAGTGTATTCTGAAGACAGAGAAAGTGTATGGGGTAAGGTTAACTGTGCCCCCTAATGGTCAGGGTAAATGGTGTATTAACCTTCTTGAGGTTGAGACCGTGAGAGATGTTGTCTGCAGTCATGAAACAGGCCAGCAGGTGAGTGACAGCTCCAGCTTCACCACAGTGAGGTCTGAACTGGAATGTGTTCATACCTCTCTCCCTGGACGCCACAAACACACAGCACATAGTAAATTGCATCTCAGTGCAACTTTTCTTATATAATAACCTCTCATAGACTGGTTTTAATAATCTATTTGTTTATGTACGCCGTTGATGAATGATGGACACAGGACTGACTTTTGAGTGATGTTAACACCTTACTGTGAAACCTTATAGTTGTCGAATGTAGTTGAAGACGACGTGCCTATGTACACATCCGGGACTCATACTGACATGCTGACTACGGATACGTGTCAGGTACAAATGCGATTAGCATATAACTAAGAACATTTAATCAATGTTCTACAACCGTGTTCCATATGAAATGTACATGACACAATGTTCAATTTCAGATTTGTAACATTTTCTGACGTAAATGTGAAATTTGACTGGAGTAATGATGCTGAAAATTCAGCTTTGCATCACAGGAATAAATTGCATTTTAAAATGTATTCAAATATAAAATAGTTATTTTAAATTATAATAATATTTCACAATATTACGGCATTTTTGATCCAGTAAATGCATCTCTGGTGGGTTTTTCAAAAGCATTAACAAATGTAAATAAATGCCAATTTTACGGTCCAAAAGAATTATTCTCAGCTAAAATTTTGGACTCCAATCGCTTAGAAAAGTAACAGCACACTTCTCCCTGCAGGCTGTGCAATTAGTGGTACTATTCATGTCAATGAGACGAACAGTGTGGGATGCATTACACACTAAAGTTTATTACATGGGGTTTGGGATGGAAGGAAACCCCTATTATTGGCTGTAATGATAGTAGCAAGCACGGCAATTATCCAGTCTACAAAGCTGCTTGCCTTTTTTGTGTGTTATTGAGATACTCACTTGCGCAGCTGGTTGAGTCGGGTAATGTTTGCATACATGTAGTAAATCCAGTAAGAATATGATGGGTTCTTCACGATGTCCCACTCCTCAGGTTTGGGGCTCTTTGTGGAAAACATGTGACCACTGTGTTTGGACTCATCATCCACACTGTCAAAGGCAGTCACCTGTAGAGAGACAAAACGCAGGGATGAAAGGGTTAACAGGCTACAGTAACATTCCTGTGATGACAAAACTGAATTTTCACCATTATTACTCCAGTCTTTAGTGTCACATGATCCTTCAGAAGTCATTACAATATGCTGATTTGTTGCTCAAGAAACATTTATTATTATTATTATATCAACATTGAAAACAGTTGTGCTTTTGTTTTGGAAGCCATGATACATTTTTTTCACCAATCTTCAATAAATAGAATGAATAGTTTGATGAATATAACATTACAAATGTCTTTCCTGTCATTCTTGATCAATTTAATGCATCCTTGCTGAATGAAGCATTAAAAAAAAAAAAAAAAAAAAAAAATCTTAAAACCCTAACTTCTGAACGGTAGTATATGTGACCCTGGACCACAAAACCAGTCTTAAGAGTCAATTTTTGAGATATAAATAATAAATAAGCTTTTTATTGATGTATGGTTTGTTACGATAAGACAATATTTGGCCGAGATACAACTATTTGAAAATCTGGAATCTGAGGGTGCAAAAAAAATCAAAATGTTGAGAAAAATCGCCTTTAAAGTTGTCCAAATGAATTCTTAGCAATGCATATTACTAATCAAAAACGATGTTTTGATATATTTACAGTAGTAAATTTACAAAATATCTTCATGGAATATTATCTTTACTTAATATACTAATGATTTTTGGCATAAAAGAAAAATCTATCATTTTGACCCATACAAGTGTATTTTTGGCTATTGCTACAAATATACCCCAGCGACTTAAGACTGGTTTTGTGGTCCAGGGTCACATATATGGGACAAAAATTGTCCTATGTATTTCTATTACTATATTTTCCAGATTCACTCACATGCTTCAAGAAGACACTAAGCTCTGGGTTAGAGTTTGGGTCAATGGTGGCTTGGAAAACAGGGAGGAAGATGTTTTCCAGCATTTTTCCAAAGTGTGGCACAAAGTTCCTGCCTCTGAAAACGTCACTAAAAGGGGACAAGAGATAAACTGTTAGTACAGTTTCCATGAAGACTGAGTGTGAGAAGCAAAACGGGTTCACATACTAGATTCTGGGCACTTGAATCATCCACTTCAGTTGAGGAGAAAAGACTCTGTGCTTGTTAAACCAGCTTGCAAGCTTAGCCCACTCATCAGGCTTACAGCCATAGATGGACAGACGAGGCTCTGCGTACTGGTATCTGGCATCCTCCAGGTCACTAGCAACTTCCTGTGAGATTCCAGAGATTACAGCTGATTTGATTGATTTCCCGTTAGTGTAAATCAGTAACTGTATGGTTCGCCCAAGTCTTACCTTAATAATGGTGGCAAAATACTCTCCGGATATGTGGTTCTCAGTCTTCATATAAAGATCACGCAGCTCACTGGCACCCACAGGGTTGTACTTGGCATTGAATTTATCAAAACGCTGGAAGGTTTGTCTGCCCTGCATGAAGTAGAGTGAGAAATTACTGGAGTCATCACAAATAAGAGTTCCTGTAAATAATTAGGAGCGCTAAGAATGCTGTCAAAACAGCTGAGAAAATTTTGTAATTCATGTGATGGCCTAAAAATAGAGCACATGACAACTGCATAATGAGCACTGCATAGTGCTATAAGGATACTTTGACTCATTATTTCTAGTCCTGAACTTCTGTAGTGATTCTGTAAGTATTTTCCTCCCATGTCCGGGTAACCAGGCCCTGAAGAACCTGTGTGAGATGTTGTGTGATACTTACAGCATGCACATCCAGGGAATCGACAGTCAGGTCATAGGGGTGCAGATTAAGAGATGCAAAAAGCTCCCTCATGGTCATTTCCTTGCCCTTCACAGCATGCACCACACGATCCGCATCCACACGGTAGGACTTCTTGATGAAGCGGAGGAGATGCTTCTGGTTCATGCAGGCAGCAGCGTGGATGTGAGTATCCACCTACAATAACAACAACAATATAACTGTCAAAATTTGTGGTAGTCTGTAAATTATTTCAGTATAAATGACATATTGGGAGTCATACCTTTCTGCAGTTGTAAAAGTCTCTGTGGGGATTTTTCTTCAGCTCTTTAATTTCCTCCATCTCGTTCAACATCTCATGCACATTGAATTTTGACATGAGGAACTTCAGACGACGATGAGAGTATGTCTTTCTGAGAAACAAAACACCAGGATCCATTAACATATTTAATAAGAGAATAAACAGCCGTTTTATTGTCTACCCATAGCCTTTAAAAGTTTGGGGTCAGTAAGAGCTTTCAAAGAAAATATTTTATTCAGCTAGGATGCATTAAATTGATCAAAAGTGACAATTAAGACAATTAATTTATAACGTTAGAAAAGTTTTCTATTTCAAATAAATGCTGTTCTTTTGAGCTTTCAATTCATGAAAGAATCCTCAAAAAAAAAAAAAAAAAAAAAAAAAAAATTAAGCAGCATGACAGTAATAAATGTTCCTTAAGCACCAAATCAACATTCAGAATGATTTCTGAAGGATCACTGAAGACTATCTGCTGAAAACTTATATTTGCCATCACAGAGAGAACAGTTATTTTAAATAAAAATATATTACTGCTTTTACAGCATTTTCTTTTTTAAACAGATTTAAAAATCTTATCGTCTCCAAACTTTTGAATGGTAGTGAATGTGATATAAATATGTACTGTAACATTAATTTAAATGGATTTTTGTACCATATTTATTTATTTATTCTCCAAAAACTTGGATAGTGACATGAAATGGAAAAGAAAGAATATTGAATATAGATCTGCAGTGCTTTTGTGAACTCACGTTGGGCCCTGAGCAATCAAGGCGATGAGGAAGTTCATGTCGTCTATGAAAGTGACAAGATCCGGACCGGGGTGGTTCAGAGGCTGGTGTTTATCAGCAGATGCTGCATCTTTGTAGACAAAGATAACACCATCCTTCATGCGAGCGACGTAGCCAAGGCTAGGTGGGAAGTCCTTTGTGCAGAAAGGATCCTCACCAGACTTAGGAGGAGAGGTGAAGACTGCAACACAACAGTTATGTTATATTTCACTGAATTCAACAAACACAATCATTGTTCACTTACCAAACACAACATTTTTTTTTTTTTTTTTTTACAATGAAAGAGTAAAAGAGAAGCAAAAGTATTAAGTCAGCTATGTTAAAGGGATAGTTCACCTAACAATTCTGTCATTAATTACTCACCCTCATGTCAGTCCAATCCCATAAGACCTTTGTTAATCTTTGAAACACAAATTGAGATATTTTCGATGAAATCTAAGAGCTCTCTGACCCTTCCAGAGACAGCAACACAACTGAAATATTCCCAGGTCCAGAAACATAGCAAGGACATCATTAAAATAGTCCATGTGACATCAGTGGTTCAACCGCAATTTTATGAGGCTACGAGAATACTTTTTGTGCGCAAAGAAAGCAAAAATAACGACTTTATTTAACGATTTCTTCTCTTAGAAAGAAATATCTTAATTTGCGTTCTAAGGTTTGGAATGACATGAGGGTGAGTAATTACTGACAGAATTGTCATTTTTGGGTGAACTATCCCTTTAAATCAAATATTTGTGTTTTTATTGTGGAATTCTGTTTTTGTTATTACTAGGGAGCACTTGATCTTCAGGTTTCCACTGCTCTCCTTCAATCTTGCGTAAGAACTGAGAGGGAGTGTTAGGGAATCTCTGGTAAGACAGCCTCATGTACTTCTCTCTGATGGTCAGGGCACGGTACAAACCCTTACAGGCCAGCTCAAAGTCATCCATGGTCACCTGCAGAACAGTTTGAAAGGATGTGATTCTGTGCAATGCCAAAGCTGATTGTTATATTTGAAATGCCCGCATCTCTGAGTGAAAATGTGATATGTTGACAAATGCAAATGGATATGGAGTCATAGAGTGCGCTGACCGGATGACACTATATTTAAAAGTCTCAATGTCCTTGACGTCATGCCAGGGTGGATCACTTTGAATCTTAGATAAGAGTAGGCTTGAACTGATGACTACATGTGAAAAGCGAATTCCTGAACTCTCTTAAATTCCCCTCCTAAATGTCAGATATAGATTTCAGAAACCATATCCAGGGATGGGCTCCACCTGCTAAGATGGAGAGACCCCTAAGCTGATCTATTTCAGCTGGCCGGTTACCTGCAAAGGGCAGTGGACAAATCAAAACTTACATAACATGTACATGTTCCAGTCAGTTCCTGGACGTTATACGTTGGAACGTACCCCAGCGGCATAGTCGCCAGTGATGGACACTCTCTGGAAGTGTGGGACCTCCAAGTAGGTTGGTTTATCTTCTAGCGTGGTCTGAGTGCGACTGAGATACTTCTTACTGTGTGGGGATTGGTTAAAGATTAGGTTAGGGTGGACCTTTTTCAAAGACTATGAAGTGTTTTTATTTTTATTTACAGCGTATTTAACAGTATACTTCGTGTTATTTGGTATTACATTCTGGAACAGGGGAACAGGCTAATTTAAATCAAATCAATGACTATTTCCAGGTGCAAATGGCTAATTTAGAATGACCTAAGAATCCAAAACACAAACTTTGGGGAATATACCAGCCTACAAATAAAAAGTATAGTTACTAAAGCTGCAGTCTGTAACTTTGTGTTCAAAATGTACAAAATGTAGGCTATATAATAAGCGAGTACACCATGAATCCATTTTCCAAACCGTGTTTTTGGCTTGTCCTGAGTCACTACGGTACACCTATAATAAGTGTTTATATTCGGACTATTTAGACTGGTTCGGGTAGGTACCGCCGCGGAGTAGCCCACTACCTGCTGTGATTCGACATAAACATAAACAGAGAAAAGTAGCTCCGGCTACAATGTTCTTCCGCAACACGCACGCAGTTTTGTTTATTAACCGCTAGCGCGCCAAAAGTTACGGACTGCAGCTTTAAATAACGGCAAAATAAAATACAAAATAATTGTATTACAAAAAAGTTTAAGAAATAATTAGTTTTCTAATAAAGTTTTAATAACCTCAAAATATGTAAAAAAAAAATAAAAATAAATAAAATAAAATAAATAATAAGCAAAAAAAAAAATAGCGTTCGCTTGAGGATAACAGCTTGATGGTAGATGGCTGTCGGATCCGTATCGGACGGTAAGTGTCATTATTTGTCCCTCTATTATACATGTATGTATCACAAAATCTCGATGTGTGCACTTGTTTTATTTAAAAGCGTTGACGGCGACTGTAAGACTTACACAGTAAAAGACAATTTGACGTTTTGATGTTATACAACTCAAATTATTTAATAGCAGTTTATTAGAAAACAAATGTGTTTTCATTTAACAAACGATGTACACTCACAGGTGGAGACTTCAGTCGTATCTTTGGCCTAGAAAAATATTTATTCGACATTCGAGTATTATCAAAGACTATGAATACCTTAAAGAGACTTTGGTATTATTCACTTAACTTACACAGACTTGAATAGACGTCGTGTTTAGACTTGATGATATATAGATATTGCTGTTAAATATAGCCTATTTCAACAAGTGGTCAGTAACGTTAGCCTAAAACTTTTTATGCTGCATCTTCTTCACCAATAGATACAGTATAAAGTTATATCGTATCAACTAGCAAAACAATAATTATTTACCTTAACGGATAATTCACTCAAAAATGAAAATTCTGTCATTAATCACTCACCCTCATGTTGCTCCAAACCTGTAAGGCCTTAGTTTAAGACATTTTTAATGAAATGTGAGAGCTTCCTGATTCTGTGTAGACAGTAATGCAACTGAAACGTTCCCAGAAAGGTAGTAAGGACATCATTAAAATAGTCCATGTGACATCAGCGTGAACTGTAATATTATGAAGCTACGAGAATACTTTTTGTGTGCAAAGAAAACAGAAATAATGACTTTATTCAACGATTTATTCTCTTCTGGGTCAGTCTCCATTGTCTGTTGTCTTTGGAGGGTCAGAAAGCTCTTGGATTTTATCAAAAATATCTAAGTTTGTGTTCCGAAGTTGAACAAAAGTATTACAGGTCTGGAAAGACATGAGGGTGAGTAATTAATTACTGAATTTTCAGTTTTGTGTGCACTAACCCATTAATTAAAAAGCAGTTATATCATTAAAATATAAAGGTATATAATTGTGTAACTTGTACACTGACCGCTTCTCCTCATCATCATCCTGGGTTACATGGTGGACCAGCTCTTGGTTGAGGATAGGACAGTCATCAGTCACATCAAACAGGGATATCTCATCACGGACATCATCATCTTTGGTCTCCGAAGCAAACACACGCTCTGCGAACGCACGCGTGCGATCATCCGTCTCTGATGACCAAAAAAAACAAAGCATGCATGGTTTTAGCGCAAATTCATTATTTAATTAGATGGGTGGCCAACCAAAGCAGAGCAAAAGGAGATGAAAACGTGTCTGCGGTCTAAAAGGCCCAAAAGCAGTTAAGATGCACCAATTTTTTTTTTTATTATCTGAACATCATTCAAGTATAAAATTAAATTTTATACTCTAAAAGCTATAAAACAATAAGTGAACAACCAACTTGTACTTACATAAAGCATCCATATGGACATTTTTTGAGACTCTCATTCTAATTGTTGAACTTTAATCAGATTGCAATGCTCTTTTTGGCAAAATTATGACGCTTTATCAGAATGATTCAACTATGAGTCACTGTGACCGCTAGCAGCGATGGAACAAAATCTCCCATGCAGAGATGAACGAAACTATGACAAATTCATTAAGCCAAGACACGCATCACTAACTAACAACAGCACAACCCAAATCATAACTTAGAAATGAACAGAGTCCTACATCTTAAAAGCCTTTTAGGAATCATATAAACATGCACAGAAATACACTTATTCATTTGTTTGCTTAGGAACTACAGTGGAGTGCAAAATGTTCCTGAATGAATACTCATTTTAACTTGCGCTTTTTGTTTTCATAATTTCAAAATATGTTGAATAACATTAATTTTTTTCAAAGTCTTTCTTGGTATTTAGCATGTCAGTGAATACAACAGTATTCAAGCAAGAAAATCTATATAAAGGAGTTGACATCAATGTTACAAATTTACTTGCTTTATTAGTGACCTAAAACAAATTATTAAATATTTTAGTTGTTTTATGTCATAAAATGTTTTGGCTTAGAGTCCTTAAACTTTTTTGTCTCAGATTTTTGGACCCCATTGTATATTTTCACCTAAAACAAACAAATGAATGAAATATACAGATGGACATTTGGAGCAGTTTTAACATGTCAATCTCGGACGGGTTCCTTTATACTTACTCCCTTCTGATTATTCATTTCCACAGAATGGGCAAGGAAGATCCAAAACATTGAAAAGAAAAGGAGGTTATAGGTTAGACTGAATTAGTAAGCAACACATCGGAGCTGTCATTTTATTGAGTCATGAATTTTACAGTAAATTAATAAGGTTTTAGATAGAAAAGAAATTGCTATGTCTGATAAAGGTAAAGTAGAAAGTACAAAATCATATTAAAAAAAAAAAACTCATGCTCATCACTGTGACATTTTCACAATCCCAAGATTGCCGACATTGTCAAAAGAATTCACACAAGGCTCATTTCACTAATTATCACTGTTTTCCTCACACAGAGGCAAACTTTTGTTAGTGTTCTCATCCCATGATCATACAATTATTATTATACTGTTGTAATCAAAGTCAAATCATGGATGAATTTTGGTCCTGTGGGGCCCTCTTTTGTCACAATTGCAATACATATTAAACAAATAGCAGCAAATTTGAAATCTAAGGGTGCGTCTCACTCAGCTTCTTACTTGAGTAGTCAGTGTATTGATTAGGGAGTCTGCCATTTTAAACAGAAATAGTCCCTATCAGTGTCCTAGTGAGTAGTGAGCATGGCTCCACACCAGTGCCTGAATTTGCTTACATGATATACTGATCCACACCATAGGGAGCTGAGTAAAAGGCAACCTAAAGCTTGGCTAGAGGCCGAATTACTGCTGGCCCAGACCACAATTCACGCTTAAAAATATAGTTCATCCAAAAATGAGATTTTTGTGATTTACTCACCCTCATGTTGTTCCAAACCTGAATGAATTTCTTTCCTCTGACAATATTTTTGGACTTCCAAAGTAAGGGTGAGTAAATGACAGCTATTGCTTTAAGTAAATGTCATGGATGTGACAACTAAACAGAAACAATTTGTTTATGCTAAATAATATTCAACATCCCCTTGTCCACTTTCCTCTACTCTAAAACCAACTTCAAAAATCACACACAGTGTATCCACCTGGAGTTCCATGGCAATCTATTGGATACGGCAGTATGGGACCAGTGCTGAGATTCCCATACCAGTTCATGCCCTTTCCAAACACACAAACAATCACCCGCCTACGATTCCTCCCAATACTTACGCTTCTCCTCTGCTGTGTTAGTAAAATGTACCCATCAGACATGGGACAGGATTCATGTAGAGAGAGTCAAATGAAAAGTTACGGTCACAGTCAACACACATGGACCAAAACAGAAAATTCGCATGAAGTGTTATTTACACAATTCACAAAACTAAATAGGAGAAACAGTTACAGAATCACACCCCCCATCCACCATCGGTCAGCCAAACACATAGTCCCACCCTAAACTCACACCATCAACCAACAAATGACTTACTTTCTCCTGTACAGCTTAATAGTAGGCAGAGACAAAGTATTAACATCTAATAAACAGTGTTGGGTAAGTTACTTTCAAAAAGTAATTAATTACTATTACATCATCAGTATTGTATTTAAATTACTTTACTAATTACTCTGTCTGAAAAGTAACTTAGTTACTCAATAAGTAACTTAATCATTTAAGTTGCTAATTAGGCTACATCTTAAAATCCCAATAAACCTTAATAGAAATTAAACTCTTTAACTGTAATACATTTTTATAAAAAAAAAAATTTAACCTTCTTTGGTTAACAAATAGAAATACTCTGAATAACAAAATATCTGGAAAACAAAAAAGCTTAAGAACAGTTAAACAATACATTTCAGTTTGGCAAGACGTTCAGGAAAAGCCCACCTAGTAAAAATAACACGTTATGTAGGTAAGAATAAATTACATAAATGATCTTTTCTGCTGAATAAAGCCATGTCAGTTTGCGCTGTTCTTCTGAGGTATACATTCCTTATAGCAGGACTTCTTTTAAAAATGATGAAAATTAAACAAATCTTGATTTAAATTTTTTAAAGCTATTTTTTGTATCTAGATGAGGGTGTTTGCGCGCAGGTGACTGCATATGAGCTCAGATACGGGAAAGACTGTACCTCGCTTTAGTTTCATATGGATTCGATAATCAGAGAATATTCATTTTCGATTTGATTTCGTTCATTTAAAAGTAGACACACAAGCTTTCTATATTTCTCATGTCTCTGTGTCAAATATTCGCTAAATTTGTGACGCTAGAAAGTTGCTCACGGAGACCGAGACGGCAGAAAGTGCACCCTGTTTGTTTTGTTTATTTTGCAAAAGCACAATGTTTTGTTGTTATTGTCAGTGTACACAAATAAAAGCAGGCCCTTTTTAGATTCGATTGATTTTAGTCTTATCTCTATCTGAGTATTTAAGGTTTCTCTGTGAATCAGGAAAAACTGAAAGTGAACGTGCTGGCGCGATTTAAAGACGCTGCATTCAATTTTATCTTTAGACAGTAAATGTATATTTTAACATCAATATTGATTTGAGAACTGTTGAAATTATTTACTGTATATAATACAAGTACTTTATAAGTAACTGTAATTAAATTACCTAAAAATTAACAGTAATCCCTTACTTTTTTCAGTGGATAAGTAATTTAATAACTTAATTAACACTGCTAATAAATTACACGTTTACCAGTATTCTCAAGGGTCTTTTACATGGGTGTGAACTCATTAATCAGATGATTATAACAGCCTACTGTCTGTCCTCTCTGAAGCTCAGCCAGTATGTGGCCTTCCCCTCTGCCTCGAAATGATAGTGTTTCTATTTTTATACCTGGTGATATCAGTGACTGATATTCTATCAGTCTACAAATTTAAATTCAGATTATTCTTAGCCTGCACATGGAAAGCAGCATGTCTGGCAATGCAAGTCTGAAATCAACCTAATATCCTACTCAGAAGAACAGAATACAGCTGTAGTCATAAGTTTACACACCCCTTACAGAGTCATAAAACCATAAGTATGATCATAAAAATTGCTTTTTGCATTTGTCTACCGTTTTTGTCATTTTTATGATTTCTCTTATTTTGCTAAAATTCTTAACATTTTGCATGACCACAACTGCACACACTAGGGCTTGAGAATACAGTGGAAAAACATTTATGATGTAAAAATAAACTTTAAATGAGATACGGCATGTCAAGCACCAGCATGACATTTGAGTCACTAGAATCTGCTGACTAGCAAAAGGATCTCTTGCATTTTCAAGCATGCCTCTATGTGCTGTAACTAATAAGTCATAACTTATAAGCCATCAAAACCTCACTTATCAGACCTAACAATCTTCTACATTGCCACAGCTGCAAAAAGCATCAGTGTGAACTCCTGCATGAATGCATAAAAATATGATACAGATTGCACTCCAGTCTGTATCTGAACATCAACAAATCAGCCTAATCACAGGTGTTAATGAAGTAATATAACAGGCCTGAAAACCTAACACCTCTATTTTCATTCATCTGCTGTTTATTAAAACATCAGGGGACACAGCTGAAGAACACAATGGCTGACAGTTGCTCTTTTCTTTGAATTAAAGTCCTCATACCCACACCTCCAAAAATAGTTGTTGGAACACCTAACCTTGCCTAGTGCACAAGCTTCTAAGAGTTGATCGGCAGAAATAACTATTCAGACACTCCCATTCCTAGATTACGGTTTCGGCCGGAGACCACGATGGTGTCCATATCTAATATTCTGCATATTCTGTTCTTCACAAAACTTTGCATACACATCAGTTAAGCCGTTATGCTCAATTTAATGTTATGAAAAACAAATTTCATAGTAATATGTTTTGTTAAAACCAAATATTTTCTTTGTGTGATTGATTCAGGTGGTGAATGGACACTCACCGGGCACAGCGACTTTGGGCATGTTGGCTGGTGGTGCTGACACTATCTCTCTTGCTGTGGAAAGCTGGTCGGTCCGACACTGCTCCTCGGTATCGGGGAAGTGTGCGATTGGACACTGCACTGGGGTAATATTAAGCAGCGGTTGCCCACTGTAACCAGAGATGTGTACTGGATACGAGGGGCTTGAGACTCCAGGTTCTGTGTGTTCAACTCTATTTTAAGTTTTAACAGACAGACAGGTTTGAAGTGCCAAACTCACACATGGGAAAGAGTGATATTATGCAAGTATATACACACACACACACACACACATATACACATGTGCATCCATGGATATGTAGGAGAAATACACACAATATGCTCAGTTTTCAATTAATTTACTGGTAAAACTTGTAATATGATAGGCACATTAAACATCCGATACACATTAATATCCCCTCCCCCCCCAAAAAAGACATGAAATGTTTGCTTTCACAATTTTCTGATTAAAGAAAGTCCGTGATACTAATAAATTGTGCTAAAACGGCAAAATACATCATAAATCAAGTGTTCATATAGCTGAAAAAGAAAGGATTGTTAATGTAATGGCAAACTTAGTTTGTATTTTCTAGAAAACATCCTGCCTCTGTTAAAACCAAGAAAGAAGGCCTTAACGCAAACACAGTACGATTAATGGGAACGTTTCAGATTTCACTGTTAATGAAATCAGGCACAGGTTCATATAAATGCCATATAAATAACATGATAGTCAACACCAATAATAGTTTTAACTTCTTGGTAAACCTTCACTGGCTTTCAAGAAGAAACTTCAGGCATGAAAATAAACATCGCAGCAAACCTTACTATGGTCTGTTAAAATCCCATCTAAATGCATTTTTACAGCTTTCATTGGAAGATTTAAGACATTATTTGACATGGGCTAAAAGATGTCATGCTATACAGGATGCAGAAGGTGGCACACAGATTTGGCATATACATCAGCAGCACCATGATTCAAAAGGCCCTTTAAGTAAGATCCATGCCATCCCATGCTTGAAATCTGATTGACTTTTCTGTATCTAAACCAAATCATTCTAATCATTATGTATTATATGTCAAAATATACAATTAACATCTGAGAGCAAAGAGGATAAAAGTAACTCTAGACTCTAGAGTGAATGGAGCTACAGTATATGAGACAAAACGGTAAACGTAAATGCTAAACAAACTTTTTGACTACAACAAAAAAGAAAACAAGAAAAGAGAGGCAAAAGGGAAAAAAATAAACAGAAATAATCCCACACATTTCTGAAGAACTTCTGCGTTCACAGTATTCCTGAGCATTGAACCTGCGGATTAAGATTAAAGGGCATTTCATGTTCTCTCTTCTCAGGTCTGAGATTTTCGAAACTTTTAAAAGAGAACTGAAGATAACGAACTGAAGATTTTATTTTAAGATAAACGCGGATAGGCTTGTATTACATTAATCCCAATTTAAATACCATTTAAATACCCAATTCCTTCTCTCGCCTATGTACTTCTTGTAATTAAAATGTTCTTGGGTGAATCTAAAAAAATGCTAAGAACAGGTCCAGCTTTCACCCTAAAAATCAAAAGAACAAATAGGAAATTATATTTTGGGTAAACGATATTAATATTTTTTATAGGACTATTACGAGTGTTTGCATTTTTGTCACATATTTGTCGACAATTAAGCACATCTCTCCCCTAATTCTCATTACTATAATGAGAAAAAGAAAAAAAACTGAAGTATTTATGCATCATAGTAGTAGGTGTTAGACTGCCTTTAGGCCTATTAAAAGAAAACATCATATTACAGTAAAATGTACATCTGCATCACAACAATGGGTATCACCAATAAGAATAATGCGAATAACGTAGAAAACATCTGGATGCATTAAGATGAGAATTTCAGGGAGGGATGAAAAATAATTTCTTAATTATTCTTTAAATTTTGTGGTGAAACATGGGCATGTTTTTGTGAGATGCACCCTTTTGCAATTTCAAATTTATTTTCATCAATGCCAATGTGCTGTTGTGTTCATAACAGCTCAGAAGTCAAGAAAGAAGAAGAACTCAATGCCCGTTTACGTTTTTCTTCCCAATGAACAGGGAAAACCCAAGTACTAAATGAGACAAACGAGCCTCTGTTGAAACACGTAAATGTCCAATGGCCTCATTTTTCTATTACAGCAGGCCAACAGGAAAGATGACCAGTTGTGCATGAATCCCTTTCAGCCAGCAGAGGGCGAACTCTGCGCACACGCGCAGTCATGAGGCTTCCAGCTGCCTGGTCAACAAACTGCTAATAAAACAAAAAACAAAAACAAAGCGGGAGGCAGTGCAGTCACATGACTTCACAGGACACGCCCAGACAGCCCTGCTTCCTGTCTTCTCTGCTGTTGAGCTTTTTCATGCGATAATGTCGGATCTCACGGACGAGCGTGTAAAAAGCATCCTCAACTCCCTGAAAAACAAAGAAAATAGACAACAGATATTTTTTAGCACTGAAGATTTATGCTTAGTTTGATATTACAGTAAAAGCAATGACCTGACAATGAAGTGAACATAAGCAAACTACACTAATACACAAACAGTTTGTTTCAAGAAAAGCAGAGAAGCGATGAACAGTCTTTGCCCACCTGTCTGGTCTTGGCAGAAGTTTCTACAAACTCAATGCCGTAGCTTCTGGCAAGTTCCTGAGCTTGCTTGGTGTCCACCGTTCTGGCCAAATCACACTTGTTCCCCACTAGGACCATGGGAACATCATCTGAGTCCTTCACGCGCTTGATCTGTTCTCTAAAAGCACATTACCATATTATAGACTTTGTGGAAAACATATTACAAACAGGCCATATTTACAATAGAAATTATGACATTATTGATATGTCTTGCACTTCATCCACTGCTGTTACCACTGCTTAAAGGGGTCATGACATGAGAAATCAAATTTGCCTTCATCTTTGGCATATAAGAGGACTTTGTACCATTAAAAACATCCTGTAAGTTTCACAGTTTAAAACGTTAACAAAGTATTTATTTAATCAATCTCCAAAAACAGCTCGTTCAGATCTGAAGGTGCATAATGAAGTCACAAGGGCGCAAACATTGATACCGTTTCCTATGCAATGACCTTAACCAATCATAACAGTGGCTGATTACTGACAAGCCTTAAAAGACACGCCCCTTAAAAACAGGTTGTTTCAAATGAGAGTTGAAAATAATCACTTTTCCACATATTAATTTGTTTTTTTGTGCAATATTAAAATAATAAAAAATCCATGTCATGACCTCTTTAAAATCCAGATGATTCATGAAATATAACTGAAACTCCTTTCATCAGCTTACGGACCTGTACAAATGCACATCGGCGAAGGATTTGAGGTTGTTTATGGCAAAGACACAGAGGAAACCCTCTCCTGTCCTCATGTACTGGTCCCTCATTGCACTGTACTCTTCCTGACCCGCAGTGTCCAGGATGTCCAGCAGACACGTCTCACCGTCAATCACCACCTGCTTCCTGTAAGAGTCCTGAAGACATGGACATGATCAGCACTGTAAACCTGCATAAAGCCTCATGATTACATGAATCAAACTAAACATTAGAGTAATGGACATATATATCCTATTCTAATTAAATAATAAGCGCAGGTCATGCTGACAAATGAAAATGTCAAATGGTGATGGTCATGCATTAAATGTCAAATATGAGAAGTCCACTAGCACATTCACTTTCAAAGGTTTAGGGTCATGCACTAAATTGATCAAAATAATTCTATTTCAAATAAATGCTGTTCTTTAGGGGTTTTTTTTATTATCACGGTCCACAAAAATATTAAGCAGCACCACTCTTTTCAACATTGGTAATAATAAGAAATGTTTCTTGAGTGCCAAATCAACATATTAAAACATATTAAAATGAGACTGGAGTAATGCTGAAAATTCAGCTTTGATCACAGGAATAAATTACATTTTAAAATATATTAAAACAGAAAACAGTTATTTTAAATTGTGATAATATTTAGCAATATTACTGTTTTTTTCTGTCTTTTATCAAGTAAATGCAGCTTTGGTATTGTAAGCAATTATGTACTTGTAATTTTGTACCTCAATAGTAGGGTCATATTCATCCACAAAGTGATTCTGAATGAGCTGGATGGTTAAAGCACTCTTCCCAACACCACCTGCTCCCACAACAACCAACTTATACTCCGTCATCATTCAGTCCTGAGAAATCACCTGTGAGAGAGAGAGACAGAGAGAATGCACAAGCATATATTAATAACACTATAGCACTCACAAACAGATAGACATACAAATAAATTAGTGCTGTCAAACGATTCAATCGCATACAAAAAAAATGTTGTTTGCATAATGTGTGTGTTCTGTGTATTTTGGATGTGATTAATTGCGATTAATCGTTTGACAGCACTAAAATAAATACTTCAAAACATCTATGTAAATATCACAAATAAAACATTTTCTGTTTGTATACTGGTTTGTTTCTCTAGATCGAGAGACAGAGAGAGAGAGAGGGGTTATCAGAGTAATAAAATACACTACCATTCAAAAGTTTGGGGTTGGTTTTTCAAAGAAGCCTTATGTTCACCAAAGATGCACATTTGATCAAAAATACAGTAATAACAGTACTATTGTGAAACATTATTACCATTTAAAATAACTGCTGTCTATTGTAATATGTTTTAAAATGTAATTTAGGCCTATTCCTATGATGCAAAGCTGAATTTTCAGCATCATTACTACAGTCTTCAGTGTCACAAAATCTTTAAGAAATTAATATACAGTACATGCAATAATATATGTATATATATATATGCTGAATTGCTAATATACTGATTTGCTGCTTAAAAACAGTTGTGCAACTTAATATTTTTGTGGAAACCGTGACACATTTGTCAGGTATCTTTGATGAACAGCATTTATTTGAGAAAGAAATATTTTGTAACATTGACACTGTCACTTTTGATCAATTCAATGCATACTCACTGAAATAAGCAATATATATATATATATATATAATTGAACTGACCACCAAACATTTGAATGCTAACAATCAAAATTATGATTAGTCCAGTCGACTCATCTCTAAAATTGCTAAGAAAAGTAACATGCTCCCATGCTCCACTTGATTCATTTATTTCATGTATCTAGGAATGTCTCATTGAGGTAAAAGAAAATCTCTTCTTCCAGGGAGTCCTGGGGACAAGATGACTGTATAAAAGTTTCACATAAATTCAAAAATAAAACATAGCATACAAGGAAAAATGGTTCATTCACGATTTGACAACACCACCCATGCATGCGAGCTTTATGCAGGCTTCAGCAGTTGTCTGGGTGACAGTTTGCAGACCGTGAATTAACAGCATATTGCACAGTGAATAATATAATGTTGTCTTATGTACCTTCTCATTTTTATTACTCATACTGGAGGCTATTCAGCAATTTCTCCACTGACATGTGACCACTGACATCACCATACTAATAACAGTTTCTGTAAGAAAGCATCCCCCTCTGCAAACATTACCCCTGTAATCTATTTATAGAATGGCTAAATGTCAAAGTCATTCTCAGAGTACAGCCAGGAAAAGACATTAACCTGAGAGAGAAGCAGAGGTCACTGACCCCGGAGCTGTTTTTACTTGCTCAACCTAAACCTGAGACACAGATTTCAGCTCAAAACATATTTTTTTCCCCTTTAAGATAATATTACACATGCATGTTTAATTAAAATTGTGAGCTATGCATCAGAGCACATTGATCTTAAAAAAAAAAAAAAAAAAAAAGCATGAGTCCTCAAAGTTAAAATAGACACTCTTCCTCTTCAACAACTTTCCCTTTTCCACTGACGTCACTGTGTGGCCAATTGGATAATGTTAACCAGCGGCCAAACAGCAAACTCACATTCAGCCCAGATATAAAGTAAAACACACATCAAAGAAGTAAAATTGGCTGTGAACTATGGAAGCTTGTTTCTGCAATGGGACAAAAACAAAAAAAGGGGGAAAAAATTAAAAAGGTAATTGTGACATTTTCTCTCACAATTCAGCTTTTTTTCCCCTCACAATTTTTTTCTCTCTCAAATTTAATTAAACAGTTTATTTTTAAAAAGTCAGAATTGTAAGACAAGTCACAATTACCTTTTTTTTAATTCAGTGGCAGAAAAAAAAACTGAATTATGAGACAAAAACTCTGAATTTAGAGAAAAAAAGTCAGAATTGTGAGGAAAAAGTCTGAATTGTAAAATATAAACTCAGAATTGTGAGATAAAAAGATGCAATTAACTTTTTTAATTTTTTTTTGGACCTAGGGTGGAAATAGGCTTCCATAATGAACAGAAAAGCAAAAAAAAAAAAAAAAAAAAAACTGAAAATGCTAAATAATAACAGTTTTTGTAAACACACTATAATAACAAGATTCTTATTTTGGACAAATATCAATCTTTCTGAAAGGAATAGCTTCCATTATTCTGTTATTTAGACAGATGTTTGATCGTACAAAAAGTCACACACTTTAAACAACCATGAGGTTAGTATTTATGTGACAAGTTTACACACCATTGTGGTTGTACTCTATGTAAATATGCACTTTAAACTGGTTTGAACGTCTCATATTGTCCCATTACCTTGCTTGTGGCTTTTATACTTTCACTGATCATCACGTACTGATATCATGCTAGTGATCAAATTAGGTAAAACCCCCTAAAGAAAACCAATAGGCTGATCAACAGTAAATACCTGGCACAGAAAACTAAAAAGATCGTTAAGTATACGTTTAGCATGTTATCAATCAGACAAAATATCACGAGAAATCCATTTAGACAGCTCACTATGGTTTCAGGCACAGCCTATATAAGGAAATCAGCTGTTTAAAAATGTCCACAGTAGCAGTACACATGAAAATGAATGTAAACAGCGGAGGACGGGTATAAACGCGATAGAGAGCGTCTGTAAGGCGTGGAGAAGGAAACTCACCGCTTACACTGCAGTTCTGCGACCTCTGGCTGATCTGATCAACAGGGCTCTGCTAATTACTGCTCTCTCGCCCAAAATAATGCCATGAGGAGCACTTTAAACGCCACTTCACGCTCGACTGGAAGCCACGTAACCCGTACGAACGGGATTAGTCAGGAGACTACAGATTCAGTTTGTAAAAACAGCAGTTAAATAAGTCTGTCCAAAGTTTTGAATAAGAGTTGACCAAGGCAAGCAGCTTCCCCCAGAACTTCACGATTCACGGCGACTTCCGGCTTCGGAATTCCACAAATCATGTCAAAATAAAAGCCCCACCGTTGTTGATGCAATACGGCCATGTCTGATGATGTAAAAAACAAAACTAAGATAATAAAAGTGCAACGGTAGCATTCCTGTTCGTGTAGGAATAAAATAGTAATTTTTGCACTTCTATTTAACATATTGTTACTTAACGTGACTTGATACTTGCATCTGACTAGTAAAGAGAATTTAGCAAGTGCAGAGAAACAGCCAAATATATTATAAAACCTTTAATATCGGTATGCACAGACTGCAGCAAAATTAAGACTTTAGAGCATTGACTGAAAAAAGAAAAAAAAATACAACAAATCTATTGTGTCCTTAGTAGTAATTTTGGTCAATTCTCCCCACAGGTCAAGTAAAACATAACTGTAATATTGTGTAATTAAGCAATTACAATTTCTGTTACAATGATGTTCAATAAGAAGTAAACACAACAGAAGTAAAACCAAAACAACATTTTAAAACAATCTATGTACAAAACATTCATTTATATTTATGTATATTTTATATACATTTAAATGAGAACTAGCTATGATATACACAATTTGCATAATTCATATAAAACTGAATTAAAATAATACTATTTTATATACAGTGCATTTACAAATCTAATAACTTAAATGAAATCATACAATGCAGATTATGAAAGTCAATTATATAACTAGTATTATGGTTTGGATTAATTGCAAGAAAACAAGCTCTTTGTCTTATTGTGCCTCATTGTAAGATACAGAAAATACAGTGAAAGGTGCTTCTTTCCAAGTCAAATTATTCTAGGAATTTGGCAGTAAACTGCCTCCACACCAAATGTCCATGTGTTCTGTTGTAACAGCGGGAAAATATCACAAATACGTGACAAATACTGAGTGCAGCTGTTACAGTAGCTGCGCTTCACAATAAGGAATCTCCCTTATTCTTAAACACAGTCAGTGTCTTGGCCATTATTCATGAGCTGGACAGAAGCAGCAGAGCAGATCGTCAGGACTGCAAGAGCTCCAGGGGAGGAGCTGGTAAATAAGACAGGAAACAGATGATTCGGTTCGGGAGGCCCAGTTGAGTTAACACCCCCAGTGCCCGTTTCCCGAGGGCATTTCTGAAAGCAATTCTGCATAACTGCTGAAGACTGAGAGGTGTGGCTGGAAGATGTCAAACAAGAAGTTGTCAGTGGGACCACGTAAATTAATTTACTGCTTTAGCCAAACTACTGTAATAAAAACACATTTCATTCTTGCAATTCACTGACTTTAAAGGAGTCATATTATTATTATTTTTAAATTTTGCACTTGTTCTCTAACCCTTAAAATAAAACAGACTATTTTTTGATGCTGTGCTTCCCTTCTTTTTAGTGTTTTCAGTAAATGGTCTGGTTGGACTTAGGAGGACGTTTCAAATGTTACACTACGTTTAGTGTATTAGTATTAGTACGTTTCTCAGAGAAACAAGGAAATTTGATATCTCATGATATGACCCCTCTTCTATCATTATATCAGATCCAAAACTTATAAACGAAGCACTTCAACTTACATTCATAAAACTCTAGGCAGAGTGCAGGCGCTGAGCTGGCTCTGGTGTACTGAATGGGCTTTTTTCCGAGGTTGTCTCTGGCAAAAACATTTCCCCCAAATTCTACCAAAAGCTCAATTAGTTCCAGATTTTTCACTTTGGCAGCATGATGCAGTGCGGTCTCGTGAAGTTTAGCAGCATTTACATTTGCACCTAAAAGCGGGATCAAATACATAAAAGAATACACAGACATCATTGGAAGCATAATTTACTATGAGGTACAATGAAAGAACAAGAGATTTGATTTATGTTCATTTTAAGTTAGTGAGCTTACGGTTTTATTCACATTAGTAGCATGAACTAGCAATGAACAATACTGCAGCATTTATTTATCTTTATTATTTAATAATCTTATTTCAACATTTACTAATAGATTTTTAGAATCTAGTGTTTTTTCTGTTACCGATAGTTAATGCACTGTGAACTAACATGAACAATTGTATTAACAAAGGCTAATAAATGCTGTAAAAAATATATTGCTCATTGTAAATCAAGTTAGCTAATGCATTAACCAAATTTCAAATAAAAATAAAATGTAAATGCAGAAACTGACCTGCGTTGAGCAGGACTTTGACGCAGTCGAGATGTTGTCTTGCACAGGCCACATGCAGAGGAGTGCCAAAGTGACAGTCATGAGCTTCCATGAACGCACCTTCATCAATCATGAGCTGAACACATTTAGAGTTCCCTGGCAGACAAAACATATTTGAGATTTTCCTCTCATCAAATATTGATATATATGGTTACCTGTAATTAATTTTAAAATGTAATGTAAGTGTATGATTAATATAATCATAATTACTTTATTTTTTAATATTATGTAATTAAATATTAATAGAATAATATAATGTTAATACTACTACTAATAATAATAATATTAATAATAATCAGTTCTATAAACAATTGGTGGCACTAATAAATAAACAAACAAACAACTCTAGGTTACATTTGAGATATTATATATCATTATAAATTATTACATTATTATAATTAATTAATTAATTAATACATTATTTATTTTAATTATTATTTATTTATAATTATAATTATTTTATTATCATTTCTTTTAACCAGTTGACAGCTGTAATAAACATACATAAATTACCCTAGGTTAAATTGTATATAATACTATATTATATAATAATTATATATTATATTATATCTCTTTTAATCAGTTGACACACATAATAAAAAAAAAACTATGTATATATATAATTGTTATATAAATATATTAAATAATCATTTATTTTAATCAGTTGACAGCCCTAATGAACATACCCTAATAACATAGCCCTAATTTTAGATCTAATTTTATAAATAAATATAAAGAATAACAAAATAATTATAATAAAATGCATTATTATTATTATTTCTTTTAATCAGCTGACAGCCCTAATAGACATACATAAATGACCCTAGATTAAATATTTAGATATTATTATTATTATAATACTTCCTGGTTTCATTTCTTTCTTTTTTTTATTAACCTGGGTTATATCTTATATATAATATTATATATTAACATAATTATAATACTAACAAAAAAGTTATTATTTATTTTTAATGAGTTGATAGCCCTAATAAACATACATAAATGAATCTAGATTCAATTTTATATTTAATATTATATATATATATTTATAAAATAATAATAATTTCTTCAATCACCTGACAGCCTTAATAAACATACATAATCAACCCTGTACATCAAGCATCAGTTCACTTACCGCCCATGCAGGCCTCGTGCAGGGGTGAGAATGTGAAGAGGGGAGGATTCACCGTAGCTCCATGTTCTAACAGCAACTTCACACACTCCAGACTACCAGCAGCACAGGCATCACACAACGGAGTGCTGCCGTCAATGTTACGAGCATCAACCTGTTAACAGTGACACTAATATAAACAACCGATGTGCTGACAGATTCATGAGACCTGCAGTATGGAGAACATTCTTACATGAGCTCCAGCATCCAGGAGCAGCTTCACACACTGTGTCTGGCCCTGAATACAGGCCTCGTGCAGGGGTGTAATTGAGTCCACAGCCACGATGTTGACAGATGCTCCGTTTTCAATCAGTTTTTGGAGCTGCACAGCTCTGCCCTGAGCCGCGGCCTCATGCACCGCTGAACGATCGGTCCAGAACCCCAGACCATGAGCTGCAGGTAGAATGAGGAGGAAGAGGTGAGATAGGTGTTTAGGGTACATATATAAATAATTTTCAAATAATTCACCGGTAACGTAAAGGTCAATTTAGACACCAAACGGAATCATGGTTCTACAAGACGTCCCATGTTACTTAAATGTAAGTGATTTTACTTACATATTAAATGCAAGTAAATTGTCTACTTAAATGTTTCAAATAACCTTTGTGAAAATAAATTGTCAAAACATGGGTAAAATAAAGTTCCATCATCATTCAGTGTAACAGATAGATTTATGTAAAAATGAAACAACATACTTATTCTGATCTGTACTTATTAAAATATGTAAAAGAAAAAAAGTAATCATACAAAATGGTATTATATTTGATTGACTAAATTATCTTGATGTCAAGTGGGTAAAATCTAGAGGATCGTGGCAAAGATTGAAAAAGATTATTAAAGAAAATTACAGTAAAGAGCTGCACTTAGACCTAATTATTATTGTTGTAAATATGACTAACAATATTTTAATGTTATATGAACTATTGTTAGTGGTTGTCTTCTGTAAATATGTACAATAGTCATTATTGTTTGCTCATAAAAAATAAATCAAATTAAGCAGACACATTATAATGCACGAGAAACTTTTATTGTATTTGTAAAAGTATTATGCTACTATCATAGTAATACCATAGTATTTCTGGAAGTACCTTAGATGTACGAAAATTAAATTAAAAATCAAACTAAGCCATTATCAATTCATGCACTGGAATTTTAATTTGAATAACAATAGGAAGATATATTTATATATCATTTTAAACATTTCAGCACAGTCACACAAAGAAATTTCATTCAGTTCAACACAACAACAAATTACTTCTGGTAAAGTCTTGCAGTTTACTCCATTTGAAGATGTGAGGTCAAAATACCGCATTCTGGGAAATTAAGTTTAGGACATGTGACCATTTCAAACACTCCTGATCATTGCATGTGTTCAAACACTCCTGATCATTGCAGTGTTTTAATAAGGAATGTAACAGTGTCAAGGTGTATAAATTATTTACTTATTTAATCGTACAGTAAAGGAACATTTCCAAAGGACACGAGCAGACAGTGAAACTGACTCATCCATCTGTTGACTCAGGTCACACTGATCCAGGGCTTTAGAAATCTACTAATTGTCATTGGTGACTGATTCAAGGCCAAACGGCATGTGATCACACTACAGTTCTGGCAGCAATATTTGTCATCGAGCCTTGATCTAGCCAACTATATGAAAGCGTGTCATACAGTCACAGTGAACTCTTGTCCTGCAGTCAAATGATTACCTGGTTACTTACAGTCTAACAAGTCTCGTATAACAGGTCAGACATCTTGCATCTGCAGGTTAACTTACCAATGTCGCCAAAAAGCGAAGGTCTTGTGCGCGTTATTTCAAATTCCATCATATACTCCTATTTATAAGAGAATAAACGAAGAATATGTGCGTCACATAGCGGCATGAGGGTCAGCCATAGTTTACAAACACTTGACCTGATTTCAGTTCTGTGGCGAATGATGCTGTAGTTGTAGAGACATGAAGCTGTTCTCATGCAGGGGGCGCATTGTGGCTCAAAAAGACGAATTCTCGTAAGGCCGGATTCAATTCTGAGGGTGTTTTTTCGTCTTATTGGATATAATTGTCTATTAAAATCGTGATAGTTTAAAATTGTTCGTTTGAAAGACCGGTATCTGACATAAATGCGAAGCCGCCGCACCAGCAGTCTGTTTTAAAAAAGCGAATGAACAGCGGTTGGTGAACAAGCGGTTGTGATTGGTCCGTTCTCATCAGCGCTGAGAAAAGTCGTTTGTGTCACGTTACGATGAGCGTTTACGTCGGCCGTAATCTGAAGGATAATTTACATCTGAATGATATCATTCTTAAAATGTAACAGCAACTGAATTAGGAAAATTTAAATTATTTATAAAAATAGCATATTTATATCTGACCAATTAGTCGGGCCGCCAAACTCCGCCCATTTTGAGATCCTCTGATTTATCATCATGCGCAAGTTTGGAATTTCGGTTCAGTGTCAAAGCGCGACGCTGTTTGGACAGGAGGAGCAAAGACTCTGCCATTTTTTTCCTTCAAGGACTAGTTTATTTCATGTGCAAAGCGATGATGCATATCTAGCAATGACGCATATAAAAAAAAACAAGTAGTTCGAGCAACAGAAACATTACCTACTTTTCAACATGTAGTACCATTCACAACAACAAAAGGAAGAATTCTATTAACATTTTCAGGCATTTCAAAGCAATCAATTTTAAAATGTTTTCAGTCACGAAAACATCATAGAATGTCTAGTCAAAGTTTACCTAATCCTTCAAGCGCCTTCTTAGTGATATTGAAAAACAAACAAACAAATGTCTTCAAAATAAGTCCATTTGCCTTGACTGAAGTCTACCACACGTACCAACAATACTTTCAAGTGTACAAGCGGGTCCAAAAGTTTGAGACCACACTGAAAATTGAGGTTTTTTTTATCTTGAAATGTAAATATTTCATATTTAAAAAACAAAAAACAAAGTTACAATATAAAACAAAGCAAAATAATCAAAAAAGCAAAGGTATTCATTGCAGTGCACAAGATGCTCTTTGGGACATTCATAAATCATGCTGGATAACAAGTTCAGTTCATGTCAGCTCAAGTACTGCTGTCATTAAAGAAAAAGATGGATCTACCAAATACTAAGACAATGTTTTTTTTTTTTTTTTTTTTTTCAACTCTGAGCTGAAAATATCATTATACACATTCAGTATACTACATAATACAAAATAAAAGCATTTCACAAGTTTTGTCTCAGACTTTCAGACCCCACTTTTCTTCACCAGATGATCCTTCCTAATTTTACATTCCTACATACATAAAAAGACACTTTCTTTGAAAGGAATAGTTCAGCCAAAATGGCAATTCTCCTCTACATATCGTTCCAAACCATTTTTTTGTTTTGTTCCAAAAGTATTTAGTTTTTTCTGTAGAAAGACAACAGTAATTGCTTGAAGAATTAAGAATTGGTACACAATTCTTGCCATACATTAATTGTCGGAGCATGACAGGAGGTTGAGTAAATAATGACAGAATTTTTGGGTACTATTTAGGAACTAAATTTGGGAACTATTCCTTTAGAGTAAGTGAGCAGCATTGCAATGACTGAAGCACTTGTGTGCGCACCACTGAACAAGAAAAGCAACAATCAAAAGGCTAAAATCATAACACTATCCAAGTGTTGGCCAGCAGTATCCATTAAAGCAATTAAACATCAGTGGAGCGGAGATTGTCAAGACTGTCGGGAAAGTCTGTGTCGCTGGGAGCGAGTTGAGGCTGGGAATGGTGTCGTTGTCGAGATTGTCGAGTTGTTGACTGAAAGACGTGGCCCATGTGTGAGAGTGAGGGAAGAGAGCTGTACGGCCCTTCTCTCTGACACTCTTCCTTCAAATGCTTCTCCTGATTGGGCACCGGGGTCCACGGCTGCCACGAATCTGCAGTGGAGCAGGACTTCACAAGCTGAGGCTTCCTCTGCGCAGAAAAGGTTTTGCCGGAAGAGTGCAACTGTCAATCAAGAGAGGATAACTGTCAGAAATGCTCGTTTATAGTTTTTTTAATTTATTTTTTTAGAAATGTCCTAAGATACTTTTTTTAGAGAGAAAAACATTTATAAAAGAAAACTACAAGTTGATGTGATGTAATGCGTTTTGTGTTGCATGGTGATAAAAATGTAGTATTTATATTTGATTTTAATTATTAGGATTGCTTGTTATTATTATATTCACAAACTATATGTTTAGTTCTCAAAAAAAGGTACAAATATTTGGAGAGTATTGAAAAATTATTTTGAAAAAGAAGCTTAATATTGTAATATTGTAGATGATGTCTAGAAGTATAAAAATGTAATATTTATATTTAATTATTTTTGGAAAATGAGATTTATTTCATCTGAAAGCTGAATAAATAAGATAGGATTGGACAGTATTTGGCCGAGATACAACTATTTGAAAATCTGGGATCTGAGGGTGCAAATGAAATCTAAATAGTTAGATTTAGACTTTAAAGTTGTCCAAATGAAGTTCTTAGCAATGCATATTACTAATCAAAAGTTAAGTTTTTATATATTTTCGGTAGTAAATTTACAAAATATTTTTATGGAACATGACCTTTACTTAATATCCTAATGATTTTTGGCAGAAAAATCGATAAAGTTGACCCATACAATGTATTTTTGGTTTCTGCTACAAATATACCCCAGCGACTTAAGACTTAAGACTTAAGTCGAGCGTCACATATTTGTAAGTCAAATGGAATGAAAACTGGCTGTCTGAACATTAAAACATATTACTAAACAATATCTGAAAAGTACGAGAAATAGCATTGAATATAACAAACAACTAATCAAATAATAATACCTGAAAGAATAAATAATATCTGAAAGATCAATGACTGGAATCTAATGATTTTAAACACTTTAAGAATATTTACCTTAGATGGTCCTCTAAAGTCTTGAATTTTTGAGGATATATCCTTGATCCAGCCCTTCATGTCTTCTGGGGTGTCTGTCTGTACACAAACACAAAAGCTTGAAGTTTAAAAGCTTCAAGTTGTTTAGTTGTGCTATATGAAACAAAGGATCAAAGATCTCCATAAGCCTCATTTGCATTTATAACATGGCTCAACAGTACATTAGCCACATAAACACCTGTCACATACTTGAAAAGTATTTATAATGAGTTATTTATGTTTCGCTTGAGTGACAGAGCATTTATGCAAGAATGATTCAAAAAACAGTTGATCTTTAAATACATTGACACAGCTGCAGATTTGGATGCTAGTCAATGAGATGAACCACGTGCACAATATGTTGTCCACCTACACCAACATGATTTATTTTTAAATTTATTATCTGTGTCATTCTAAATTCATTTAGTGCAGAGTTACCTGGATGTAGAAGGTTCTGGTGTTGGTGATGATTTCAAAAAGGTTATCACGAGACAGCAGATCTCTACAACAAACAACACAATTAATGACAAAAGAACTCTTATGTACAACAAAGCAAATAAAAACTGCATTTTAAAGCTCTTTTAAATTTCTTCTAATAATAACACACACGGAGGCAGCGTTCTCACCCTGATTTCACAAGACACTCGTTAACTTTCAGCACATCCTGTAATCGAATACTGCGCAATGGCTCTTTATCCTATAATGAAACAGAGTACTGGTTTATATATCTGTTCATTATATGAATCATCTGCATTCTTTTAAAGAGTTTACCATTCCAGCATCTTACCATTTCAGATTTATAGTAGCTCACAGTTTGGCCATCTAGAATAAAAAACCTCCTCTTCCAGCTTTTCCTCTGAAAAATGATGCAGTTTAATTGTGGTGCTAACAAAATTCTTTTAACATATTTTGATAGAAGTATCTATTGCACACTGTAAAAAAAAAAAAAAAAAAAGTTGAGCCAACTTAAAATTTTAAGGCAACCAGCTTCAGCAGATTTTTAAGTTGGCTCAACTTATTTTTGTGGGAGATGCTCAAATTTTTGTTGTATAAACTTAAAACGACAAGTTGAGAAAACTCTGCTGAAGCTGGTTGCCTTACAATTTTAAGTTGGCTCAACTTTTTTTTTTTTTTTTTTTTTCACAGTGTAGATTTACATTGGACATCAAGTGGTGATCCAATTACATATTGTACAAAATTGTATTTAGCAGAAATAATGTAATAATACTATGAACTGCATAGGCCCAATAATATGCTAAATTAAAGGAACAGTTTCACCCCAAAATAAAATTTTGCTGAAAATGTACTCATCGTCTGCCCATCCAAGTAGTTGATTATTTTGCTTCTGAACATATTACTAACAAACACTCTTTTTTTACCTATCAAGACATTAATTGATGGACTGTGCTTGTGTGGATTATTGTGATGTTTTTATCAGCTGTTTGGACTCTCATTCTGACGGCACCCATTCACTGCAGAAGATCCATTGGTAATACATTCCAATGAAGAAACAAACTCATCCAGGCTACATCTCAGATTGATTGAGACTGAGTAAATTTTCATTTTTGGGTGAACTATTCCTTTAACAATTACATCTATGGTATGTTATCTGCAGAAACTGATTCTACCCAACTGATATGACACTTACCACATTGCCTTGCTTAACACAGTAGCCAGACCTCATGACATTTGGACGCACACTCTGACATCTCCTTAACGTGACGTGTGATCCTAGTTCACTCGTGAAGACGTCCTCATTTTCACTCTGAGAAAAACACAACAGATTAATATTCATATTTTCCTAAAGTAAAAAGATGAATAAAGAACACATATAAATACGTCACCTGCTGGACTGGAGTGTGCACAACCACACCTCCCACAATTTCTGTTTTATACGCCTGTCGAGATGTTGACTGATTTGGGTTTGAAACATTTGTGGCATCGGAGCTTTGGGTCACTGGTGATGCTTTTGGAACCTTAAAAAAGATATGTACTGATTAATACATGCATAAAGTTTCATTAGTTTATTCAGATACAACTGTATATGACTTCGCATTAATCAAAGTATAATCTCATTTTTCATCTCCTAATTGATGTTGCAAAGGCTCTAAAATTGCTGATTTGTGGATTAAGTCCAGGTTTGTCATTTTTATTAGCATATGGATGAGATATGACAAAGAAAACACCAAACATAACAACAGTATGTATACAAAAAGCTCCACATACTGTAATTTTGGTGGCATTATTCAGAGCAATGACCCATTCCTTCAAGTCCATAGCATCATTGGCCTGCAGAAAGTACCGTCTGGACAATGCATGTATTACTGGAAGACAAGAAAAAAAAGCAAAAAAAAAAGTTATTGATACTGTGAGGAGAAAAACAACAACATAAAACCATACCCACTTTATGTACTTACCAAGGCAGAATTCTGCTTTTGGTTTCTGCTTTACTGATGCTTCATTAACCTACAAACAAGTTCAATCAAAAGCGAAATAAGTAATTATAAAAAAAGTCTTGTATTTCTTTTTCTATTACAGTAGAATTTGATACCTTTGAAATGTAACTGAGTCGTAAACTTCCAACAAACTTTGTTCCCGGAGGTAAGTTCTGTTTAAGGAACAATATAAGGAAAACAAGTGAAAATAGTTATGCAAAAATACAGGGTTAAAATTTTTAGAATGCAAAGTTGAGGTTTGCAGTGTAGGTAAATAAGAAAATCCTCTGTAAAGCCATACTGCAACTTGAAAGCACACAAAGAGCAATACCTGTGGATTGTCCATATACCAGAGGAGAAAATTCTCATGAGTATCCAAGATAAAATAACGCCGATAAAACTTATCACTGTTCTCATTTTCCTCAATATCCAGGAATCCACAGGTCCGATTTTGTCTGTCCAGGTAAGGCATGTCCCAGATCTACAAAACAAACAAATGAATAAATAAGTAATAATAATAATAAAGAAAAAATAAATAAATAAATCTCTCAATCTCACACGTAACTCTTGGTCCCTTGTTTAAATAAATTAACTTAAAACAAAACTTGAAATTGATTTAAAAACAGACTGATATATAGATATATAGGCCTACACACAAATATAAATAGGCCTATATTTTATAAAAGAATCTGGTTTAGAAACACCACATATCATTATACAATATTTACAAAAAAATGCAACAACGAAAATAGCCTTATAATAATAAATCAGTAAATCATTATGTATCAGTACTCATTAGAATATGGTCATTTTTTTCTTTATTCTGTCAATAATAGATCCAGGGTTCCCACATTTTATGAAAAATTAATTCATGACTATTCCAGTAGCTCGTGATTAGATAACTAAAATGTATTTTATAGAGGCTACACTTACAAAGAGTAATTTCTAAGCGATAAAAATAGCAGAGCTGAGCATAGCTTAAAAAAATCAATGACTATAAGAGTTTAAAGTAAGAGTTTTCATAAGCGCGGGAATCCTGTAAATCCAGCATAAGCGGAGCAAAAGCAAGTTTCCAGAGAGTTCATGACAGGTGGATTCAGGTGTGGTTCACCTGGACCAGGTTTTCATGAACTCCCATGGAAAACGGTATTATGAGTATGAGAGGAAGTTGGTACTGCGCATAACTGCCACACCTAATATCAACTTACTTCACTTCCAAAATCCCAAAGGCTGGTGACTCATCCGTGTTCTGCTGTGTGTGTGTGTTATTCGGCGCTCTATCGGAACACAATACACGCACAACGTGCGTTCATTTATCCGCGAAAACAGATGAAAGCTCCGCGCCGAAAGCCGAGCCCTGTGCCCCGAGCGCAGCCTCTTTCCGGGTTGACAGCAAGTTGAGTTAAAACCAAAACTAAACGCATCCGGTAGTGGATCTTTATTTTTTTTTCGCATGCGGAAAGCGGAACCCAGCAGATGCCTTGTCAGTAACGACGCAATGGGCGAGGGTTTGACAAGAGCGTGCGAAGTTGTTTTTATACAAGTACTTTTGAGTTTTAACACTTTTAAAAGTAGAGTACATTGAAGCATCTGTCAGACGTTTTATTATTTTTAAATTTACAGTTTGGTCAGACTGCGAAACATCTGACTTGGTATCCATAGCAACAGTTCGCTGCTCCAGTGCTTTCCACTGCGACCAGTTTCTGGGGTTTTTTTTTTCATTGAAAAAAGTATGAAAAGCGATATTATATCACAGAAACGTTTATGCGTTTTGATGACAGGTGCGCGAGATCAACCTCGCCCTGCAAATAGCGTTTACATTTTTTTTTTTTTTTTAAATTCATTGTAAACATGCAAAATTCGTTTAAAACAGTCAACGGCTCTTACAGGTTTTGGATCAATTAAAGAAAAGTTTTTAATATGCACTCTAATCACAAGTATGTTTTCAATTGTGAAATGGTAAAATACACTAGGGCTATATTGCAAAAAGTAGGCCTATTGGGACACCCCCTTCTAATAAACAGGTTTGATTAGGCTGTCATTCAGTGTCAATAAACACTCCAGACGTGAGAACACATCTTAATTTGACTCGGCGTCATTCTTATTGCGGGGATGGTATTTTTAATGCACACATATATTAAATAATAAATAAATACAATAAAATAATAAAACAAAAAGCATGATCCTTAGAAGCTGTGTACCATTAGGCTGACTACCATGTGCTCATATACTGATTTTCAAGCTAGAGTGAACATTATTGGATTGGTTCGACATTGCATTGAAATGTAAGATTTTAGATTAATCTGCCTACACCACTGAAAAGATGTTAAACTTTGTAATTAAAATGTTTAATAGCGATGTGTCTCCAGATTTGTCTCCAGACTGTAATGCAAACACTGACACTTCAAACCAAATCAACATTTTGATTAAAGTACTTTGACAAAAGATATAGTCTTTAATAATGTCTAAATATATGCACCTAAATGAAAAACCAAATGCAAAGTAACTATGTCTGAATCAAATATTCCCAGAAACCATGAAATACACAGTAATGTTGATATTTTTAACATCCATCTAGTGGTTTCACATGGCATTACAGATGGTAAATGCATAATTTAGGGGTAAATATTTAGTACAGTAAAATCTCCTTTAAATACATGTTAAAGGAAAAAAAAAATCTGGCATCAACCCTGATCAGGAGACATGGTGAAATTATGCATAGTAGTGCAGATACTTTCAGTAGCATCAAGATTACAAACTAATATCATATGGTCTGCTGAAGAGGAGGAGGATGATTAGGATAAATAGAGTGAAAACACAGAAATGTCATTTCCTAATATTAGCTCGAAATTCAGAATGAACACATGGCACTCAGTCTAATGGTAGCCTACACAGCTTATAAAAGGATCATGCTTTTTTGTTTTATTATTTTATTTTATATTATTATTCATTATTAATTGATTTTTTTTTTATATGTAAAGTGCATTAAAAATACCATCCCCGCAATAAGAATGACCCCGAGTCAAATTAAGATAAAGAAAGTGTCCTCACGTCTGGAGTGTTTATTGAACCAATCAGATAAGAGTAAATCGAGAGTCAGCCAATGCCTCATTTGATTGGCTGCAAGAAGAAGGTAGACGTATATAGCGGGTTATTTGTGGAACATTTTGCTTTATGCACGCAAGAAGTCATTTAGACAGTTGCAACAATTTTTTTTTCTACACACACATATTGGTTTTACACAGTCAATCTGATTTGCAGTTCTTATACGGTTGTTTTCGCTTGCAAAACACTGGTTACAGACTTGGAATAGGCTACTTTTGGCTGTATTTGGGCGAAACAAAAGTGCCAAAAGTGTAAGCGCGGAAAAATGAAAATTAGAATAATACAGATCATATTTATTGTGCCTTAGCATGAAGTTGCAGTTTCACAATACATGATATATACTTACAAAAAAACAGTAAAAGTCTGCAAATATTTTTTTCTTACGCTTGAAATGCAATTTGCACTTTTACGACTCTTTCCTTGCGAATGCAAAATTAATTTACGCTTGCTATCTTATGTACACTTTCACAAATCTTACCCTGCGCATGCGAATCTTTTTGACGTCATTTTACCTTCATACTATTGGCCTTTTCGAATTTCTCAGATTTGAATGCCATTTACATTGTTTGCCACAGTGTAGCTACATAGAAACATTAACGTAGCCGTTTTCAGCAGACGTTTGTATATCGTTATATTTCTTCCAAAATTTCACGTGTCTAAGAAAATGTTTTTAAAAAACCCTGTAAAAACATACTTCTCAAACTTACTCTAGAACATTGTAAATAATACCAATAATAATTCGTTTATTCTTTTCTAGGCACTCAAAGCGCTTTGCATCTCCTCATCCATAAATCTGAAGACTTTCGCTTTCAAGTGTCGTGATTAGGAAAGTTCTATTTTCCTATTAACGATATTTTAATGTAAATGTTTTAACGGTTTAAATGTAGGCTATTTATTCCTGTGATCAAAGCTGAATTTTCAGCATCATTACTCCAGTCTTCAGTGTCACATGGTCCTTCAAAAATCATTCTAATATACTGATTTCCTACTTAATTATTTTCAATTATTATTTGTGCTCAGTTATTAATAATGGTTCTTATTATTATCAATACTGAAAACCATTTTTGCTTCTTAATATTTTTGTGGAAACTGTGACACTTTCACTTTTTCAGGATTATTTGTTGAATACAAAGTTAAAGAACAACATTTTTTATATAAAAGTAATTTGCAATAAGTATATCTTTACTGTCACTTAAATCAATTATGAATGAATGAATGAATATCTTGTCATTGTACAAGTACAACGAAATTGAATGCAATCCTTCCACTTATTAATGCAACCTTGTTGAATAAAAGTATTTTTATTATTATTATCTTATTCTAGACTGAATGATGTATCACATTTTCCACAAAAAAATATGAAGCAGCACAACTGTTTTCAACAGTGATAATAATCAGAAATGTTTTTTGAGCAAATCAGCATATTATAATGATTTCTGAAGGATCATGTGACACTGAAGACTGGAGTAATGATGCTGAAAATTCAGCTTTGATCACATAAATGGTTTACTATATATTTGCATAGAAAACAGCTGTTCTAAATTGTAACTCTATATATTTCACATATTACAGTTTACTGTATTTTTCATCATCATACAATTCTTGTCCACATTCTGCACTACATTCCAAGTCTTCGAGAGCAGAGCATTGTTACGGACTGATATTATGGTAGGCATTTAACTTTAGTGTTATTAACCTGTCCCTCTAAGGGATGTGTAAAAATATTATTTACAAATTGCCATATACACCAGAAAAGACTAATTATAATGTAAAGTATGACGGTCATTCACTAATATGTGTCTATATATTGTATGTACAAGTCATTGGTGTTTGGTGATGAGTTTTTGGCTTAAGGTCACACCAGATGTGTTCAGCTGGAATTAGGACTTTGCTTTCTGCAGACCACTCAAGTTCTTCCACAACAACTAAATCAATCATTTCTTTTTGAACCTTGCCGATATACACAGATGCATTGTTACGTTCGAATAGAAAAGTGTCCTGTCCAAACTGTTGCAATAAAATTAAGATTTGTACTCATTGAAATTATTAAAAGTCAAACATGTTCATTAGAAGTGGGTGTCCCAAAACTTTTGGAATATATTGTATGCACAACTTGCATTTTATAACAAGATGCATAAACTTCAAATAAAATAGTCTATCACAATCTTTTTTAAACATTTAGTTCAACAAAATATTTCATAAAACACATTTTTGCATGTAAATATACATGCCTCTAGTCCTATTTTTAAAATACACTATAAAATGCAAAGCTTTAGGCTTAAAAAAAAAAAAAAAAACATAGGCAAAGCTGAAATCTTATACCTGTTCTTCAGAAGGTGGTACAGTTGGATGGTTGTTCAATTTGGCAGGTTTGTACTTGCTTTGTAAATGCTTTGCCTTTGGCACAGCTAACATGACCTGATACCTGTATCAGGTCTTAAATGGATTCAAAAATTTGCTAAGCCAAAATAGCGATTTAAATGAGTCAAGGTTACCATTCCTTAATCGCCTACTTTGTGTGAACATAATTATGTTAATGCACTAAATCTGGAAAATAAAATAGAAGGAAACAGGCCTTATTGAAGTAAAAAATAAAACAGTAAAATACAAACCAGAATCTATAAGGAAGTAGCTTACTTTGACTGTTGACTGTTGTTATTCCCTTCAGGCGATTCCTTAGATCTGTTTTTTATCAAGTCGGAATATATCAAACAAGTTTGGAATACATTTAGACTCTTACAAAGGAGAACTACCAGAACAACAATGAACAATAAATGGATGATAACAACCTATAATTATAATTATAACTAATGATGCGCAATTATCTGTATGTTAAACCTTTTCAGAGCAGAGCCAAAAGTCTAGTAGACAGATCATTACACAAGTCATAGGCACATGTCACAAAATCAAAGTATTTTCCTACATTTTTATGTATTGCATCTACTGTGAAAACTATACAAATAAACATTGCTTGAATTTTTACATCTTAACACCCAAAACAGATAAAAGAATATGCTGCGTATATCAATTATGATATAACATGTTTTAAATACACAAAGCTGAATAATGACAACCATACTAAATCAGCTCATTTATTAGAGTTTCAGTCAAATTTCATCTATAAAAAACAACGTCAGGTTAAAACACACTAAAACATTTTCATGACCTACATTTGTACATTTTCATTGTATTATAAACCGTAAAGCTCTCAGTGGAAAGCTTATAAATGGTAGGCAATTACATACGAGTAACAAAGATAAATGCTTTAACATTTATGACAAACAATAAATTATTTCTATTAACAAAGGTGTACTTACCAATGGTAAGATATTGGATTTTGAATAAAAAAAACAGAAAAAACTAAAAAAAAAAAAAAAAACATTTATGACACAGAACAAGTATCATTTGAAAGAATCCGTGAGAATGTGTAAATGTTCATTGTTAAAATTCCATTTGTTCCAAAAGATTCAGTTGGCGTGTCTGCAACACAAAGAAAAACAAAAGGTAAAAATTATCACAACATATTCTCATATTTCCTAAATCAACGCATGTTATGCATTTTTCACAGAAGAATCTAAATAATTACATGAAGCATTATTTAATTTTGGTAATTTTATAACATTAATAATAACAACTGTTAAAATGAATTTAAAATGTTTAATTTAAAGAAGGAAAAAGGTCTGCAATAGACTACAGTGAGGCATATAATCTTTTCTTAAGATAAATAGTGAAATTAGAGTGAAATTAGAGTGCTTCTTTTATATAGCAACGTGTATTTTGGATGTTTTCTTTCAACCGGTCTGAAAAAACACTTTTTGAAAAGCCAAAAAGCCCAAATTTGACAGTTGCGTGAAAAAACAGTGCTTTTTGCCAGTAGAGTATCACCTTTATAACTTTCAGACCAAACCTACAACCTGGTCAAGACCTAAAGATCAGTCTGTCTGATTATGCTCTCAGTGACAAAGCAAGAAAGCAACCAGGAACCAAGAAAGAGAAATAAAACTTAAAATACAGGAAACATTTTTTCACTAGTTCATTTCAGTCATAACCTGTATCCACAAGACTATAGTGGATAGCAGAATGAGATGGAAATTCGAGTCTGAGACTTGACTTGGACTTGTGAGGAACTGACTCGAGACAGTATGACTTAGTGCATGGAATAAAAGCACGGTATGGCTTAGTGCACTTATCAAATTACGAGAAGGCTGTGAGTCAATTAAGTAACTCTATTTGTTGCACTGCATGCACTTTGTCATGTCCAACACAGTTCAGGGGACTGCAACTCCCATTTCTGCATGTGCTGTGAGTTTAATGTGCATTTAGGAATGCAACCGGGCCACCAGTTGCACATTGTCTTCACATTCGCATAATTTCCAACATTTTTGTGGACAGACGATTACCGTATTTCACCAGATTTGTAATGAGAAGCATTTGTAAACCTGTAAACCAAAATTACAACTCGAGGGTTTAACTCTTGCACGTGAAGAAATTAAGATAAAAATATTGTAAAATTGATAAAACGTATTATAAACTACTAATTTTCAATTTACATTTATTTTACAGTTCAGCTGTATTACAACAGTAATATATTACTGTTTTAGGCATACTACTACTACTACTTCTAAAATCAATAAATTATAATTGTTTGGCTAATTTCTAAAAAAAATTTATGACAATTTGTAAACATGTCTGAGCAGAATACAGGTCAACTGTATGATTTGATAATTGTGCAGTGCAATGGGTGTGAAGATTATGGACACAAAGGAAGTTTATGTAAGGTGTAAAATTAATGTAATTTATACATTTAAATGTACATATTTTTAACGATGTTTAGCAAAAATGTATTGGGTTATGGTCAATTTGAAATTATTAAAGTTAAATGTTATTAATTTTCAGTTATTGAATTATTCAGTTCAATAGGCTGGTAAACTATGATATGTAGTTTGATATGTAAACTAGCCACATAGTTTGATATGTAAACTAGCCCTGTGAATTTTTCACAAAAATGTAAACTTTCACCTGTAATAAACACAGGAAACCGGTGAAATTAATATATTTTATACATTTAAATATAAGATTTTTTAAATGATGTTTTGCAAATGTATTGGGTTATAAATGTTATTCATAGTACTCCAACTGTGGACTTTTCACAAAAATCAAAACTCTTACCTGTAATAAACACAGGAAACCGAACAGAGGCATTTTGGATCTGAAGTCGAGTCAAACAAAAGAGATAGTCGGGTCGGTCCCGTGACATGACATCACAATCATGATAGGGCAAGACCTCGACTATGCCAGCTTTCTGACAGCAATCCATAAACTGCTGTTTCTTACTTGCTTCAGGACTGGACCTGTCGAGGACATCAGAGGTTAGTGAGATTCAATGCCAACAACTGCGTAAGCAAATACAAACTAACTGTAGCTTTTGTATAAACACAATGAGGATCAGTCCTTGAAGGCCCACACATCCAGGATTTTTGATACCTTGCAGTTTCCCGCAGTCTGCGACTGTCTCTGTAGTGCAGAAACCATTTCCATTTCCCTTGCTTGTCTAACTCCTCCAGAATCCCAACGACTTTCTTCATGTCGTCTTCATATAAATTTGACAGAATTAGTCCAATGAAAATGTCAATGTATCAGTCCATCTCCAGTAAAACAACATGCATAATTTGTGTAGCAACTTGATCAGTACCTAGAGTAAGTGTGTTGAGAGCCAATTCATCACATACTATAAAGCCTCCCTTAGCAAAAAGCTCTTGGTGAGTGAAGTTCACCACATCATCGGGTCGGTCGATGCCAGCAAATAGGACACTGGGTGACTTCTTTAATTCCAGCAAATAAGGCACCTGGTTAAAATGAAAAACATTCAGAAGCCAACCTCAATTCAACAAGTAGTTCACAAAGAAGCTATTTTGGGAACCTGTTACTTACAAAAAGAATTACGTTCATGCTAATTCAAACCAAAAAAGATACACATGCTCAACAGATTTGAAACTCCATTTAGAAACGGGCTTAAATTTAGTGCAACATAGCTTTTCTTCTCTTCTTCTAGGAATGTATTGATATTGAAATTATGAAGGATAATGATAAGCCAAGAGTGATGATAAATGGCTAATATTAAAATTATACTGTTAAAAACTATTTTAAATTAAAGGTATCACAACATAATGTAGAGTTTGAAAAACTATATTTTACTTGATATTTGCTAAAGATTACGTTAAGCAGTGTTAATCAATTGTTTAGTGTTTTTAAAGATTAACTGAACCCCCATTTTTTCATTTAGATTATCGCTTACTGTTCGATAACAGCAAAGGCAATTAAATGCACAAATAGTGGAAATGAGCATGCATAATTAAATCAAATATCATATGCAAAATTGAGCAATCATGGCAACGATACAGTGCATACTCAGCACAATTTGTCTATTTTATGTCAATTTTTAAAATGATAATTTTGTCACAATCATGTCTTTTTTTTACTAAATGAGCCAATGAAATGATTCAAGCCGCCATTTTGCATCTGGGTCAAATCATCCACTTAAAAAATGATTTACACATTTTCAGCTTAACACAGTTGTTACTCAGAAATTAATGCTAGTTCTTTAATAAAATTTTGTGCTTCACTCATTCACTTACCTCACATATGTGCGCTGCAATGTCCTCATTTCTCAGTATAATGAGCAAAGGGGATTGATCATCACCATTGAGGTCAAAGTCATCTGGCTCAACCGGTCTGTGGCCCTCAATCTCCAAAAGGTTCTATAAATCATAGAAATTCACATGAAAAGTTTTCTTCACTGTTTTGTACCACTGTATAAGATTCTTTTAATGCATTAACTTACCTTGGTTTCTTCAAAGAAGGTATCTGTTGATGTGACAAGGATATAAAACCTGTACTTAATCTTAGCTTGACTCACAATAGACTTCGGACTGTCAAAAACATCTTTCTTAATGCGCCCACAGAATCCAGAATGACGGCCAACTCTATCTTGATCAAACTTCCTCTTTCTTGCCTCAGTTGGACGAGGCATAGTCTTCCCGCTGCAGACATCGTTCATCATGGACTTGTATGTAACAGCGCATTGCTCTGTTATTTCTGATATCCCGGAGAACTCAACATCACTGCCTTTTTCCCAGAAAAGTCTTTGGAGATGTGGTTTACGGTTTCTCACCGTTTCCCTCATCTCTTTCCCATCGGACATGTCCACTTTAATCTTAAAATCGGTAAGTGATGGTTGTGCTTTACTAAGTTCAGCGGAACTCTCTACTTCACTGAGATTTGAAAACCGAACAGTCATGGGACATGAAGCCGGGTCAGGATTTGACCTACAGTGTGACGTGGTAGAGCTCTTAGTTCCTTTGAGAACCCTATTAATTTTTTGAGAGAAGATGAGGTACTCGCAATCAAGTGCAGACCGGGTCACGTCAGCCTTACTTTGTTGTTCCTGCCATTCATTAAAAGAGTCTTCAAGACCCTTAGTCAAACTACTTCCATCGAAAGATGGTTTCATGGTGGGAGAGTTATCGAATATAACACGGTTTCCTTTCCTGTCCAAAATGGTAACAAGGGATGAGGGTGGAATGTCAAATTTGTTATCCCTCTCACTCGCATCTAATAGCTGACTGCAAGTCACCTCCCTTCTGAAATACCTGCGCCAGTCAAACTGCTGTGTGCTTGGCTTAACATGTGAAGTGGAACTAACTGTGAACGACCTAGTTGGCTTTGTTTGATACGTGTCAAAGTATGATGTTTTTGTAATGCTGTCAGAAGAATCATTCCACTCAGCATTTTGACAGAAGGCATCTGGGAATTTGCTTTTTCGAGACTTCTTTTTTGAACTTCGGGCTACTTCGGTCTCATAGTCTGCAGTACAAGTAACCTTTATTGGGTATTTGAAAGATGGAGTGTCCAATTTATAATTCTTTTCTGCCCAACAGTAGTCATCCTTCTCTTTCTTTGCATGCTTTTTGTGCTTGTAGGAATAGTCACGTTCAGATGTAATGTACTTGGAACAAATGGGTGAATCATTATCATCAACAGAGTCGTTTCCACATGGGTAAAATTGGTGATCAATGGATTCCACTGTATGGTAATCATGCCATGGCATATCTTCATCAGATCTGTGGTAATATCCATGTAAATCGTCTCTGTAATAGAGTTCAGAGTCATTTTGAGATGCACCCTCTATGAAGTTACAGTCGTCTTTTTGTTGGGAGGTGGGATAGAGTTTGTGCTTTAACGGAAAAGAGTCCTCATTGGGTGAATGCTCAGTAATTGTTGCAGATTTCTCTTTAAAATCCATTGTGCCAGTGTATTTGTTCCTACTCCACCTTAGGGTGTCATTGTGAATTTCCTCATAATGTCCTGTAAAGTCAGATAATGGCTTCATGGTAGAAACATGGGGTTGAGGGCTTACTGGACTTTTAGGTGGCATCATGTCAGCGTGATCAGTGTCATCTGGGTAGTACAAGTCCCTTTTCAAATCCTCTTTCCTGAATCCTTTGTTTACCTCTGGATAACATGGAATTTCATCTCGAGTGGGAGTAGAGCACATGCTATTTTCCTCCACTTCTGAAGGTTTGTCAATTAGAGCAACTGCTTCATCATGAGAGTCAGTCGTTGTATTTGGGGGTGATGCACAAATTTTTAGGGACAGACATTCTTGGTTTGATTCGATAATTTGATCTTCACAAGAACCTTGACTTTGTGTTTCATTCTCATCAAAAAGTGTATCATCCTCACCAGTGACTTTAAATGCATCTTGTTGGCCTAAATCTCTTTCGTCATCTTTTTCTAAATGACTAATATCCATTTTGGTGGGTTCAATAGTACTTGTTGGTTTCAATTCATCCTGACAAACATCAAGAGCCTCCTGCTGGACCACTATACTCTGCTCAGTAGTCTTGGTTTCACCCTCATCATGCATTACATCAGAAGTATCATTATTAGCAGCTAGGGTGTGTTTATCTTGAACAGACATGAACTGATTTACACCAGGACATGAATCTTTTCTAAACTCTTCAAGGGCACCATCTACAAAGTTTGCCTCTTCTGGTGTCTGAGGTTGTTTTTCACTCTTGTGCATCTTCATGTCATGGTCACCATCGGTGATGGCAGATGATTTGTCAGTGGAGATGTTTTGTTCATAAACTTCCTTCTGTACCTTGGTTTCAGAATCCTCATCACTGAATTCCATATCAACACTGTTTATATCATCCTCCAAAACCAAAGTAAAGTCATCTAGATATTCCTCCATTGCTGTGGACGTCTCATGTTCAGTATCACTGCCAACCAGATCTGCCTCTTCCTTTGATTTAATCTCACTTTCTTGCATCATTTCCTCACTTGTATAGCCTTCTTTCGCTTCCACGGGCTCTTTAGTGTCATTACCTTCAGTTTCAAGGAATGATGCATCAACCACATTTGATTGATCTTTCAGATCAAGTTCTTCCTTGGCATTAGAATACTCATTACACTCTTCAACATTAGTCGCTTCTGATAAATCATCTTTCAGCTCATCAGCCATATTTGTGTGATCTTCACGCACATGCTTAAGTACTTCATTTGTATTAGAAGTCTCATTAAGCTCTTCAGCTCTCGTCTCATCTGATGAAATATCACTTAGCTCGTCAACATGGTCAACTAGACTTGTGTCATCTAGTACAGGTTTAGGTTCTTCCGTTATATGAGGAGTCTCATTATGCTCTTCAACATCAGTCTCATGTGATGAATCATCTCTCGGCTCATCAACCATGTTTGCATGATCTTTTAGATCTAGTGAAGTTTTAAGATCTTCCTTTACATGAACAGTCTCTTTATGCTCTGTAATAGTAGTCTGATCTTGGCTAGGCATTTTGGAAGTCATGTTTTCTTTGACACTTCCATCTTCCATCACTGTCAGACATCTATTCCTGCTATCTTCATCTGATACAACTTTACTCTCTTCAGCTACAGATACACTCTCTTCCTCCAGAACGGATGCTCCAGTGTTAAGTTCAACAGTCTCGTCAACATTTTCATTAACCATAGCTTCTGGGCACCCATCTTTCTTTCTTTCTTTCATTGCTTCAAAAATCTCTTTAGTCTCTGCACTGTCAGACACTTTCTCCTTTTGCAGTATTACATGAGGTACATGCCCAGTTTCATTCTTTAAACCCAGATCAAACCTTTTCCTACCCAAAATCAGACGGTGTTGTTTTGAGAATGCTGATGGTTTTATGGGACCAAGTATTTGATGGAAAACACCAATTTTTTGGGAACCAGAAGTGGCCACGCTGCTGGATGCTTTATTATTTGTGGCATTTCTGACCTTTGGTTGAAGCATCCGAACACCTATTCTCATATTTGATGCTTGCTCACACAACTGGTTGTATGCACTGTTTTTTTCCAAGTGTTGTGAATATGAGCAGTCACTGGTGATGTCATTTTCTTCATCAATGTCGTCATTGTCAGGCACTGAACTTTCCACTGGTACATCTACAGCAGTTCTATAATTCTGTAACAGAAAAATAAAAATCAGTATTTAAAAATCACACACACTGTACAAGAAGCAAATATATATAACTGATTTATATATAAACAGTATTTTCACAAAAAAAGTTAAGCCAGTTATTTCTTTCTTGCGTGTACGTAGAAAATATCCGTTTACATTTCCAAGCATTCCTTTTTCCATTAACAGCCAGTATGCTCCAGAGATCTGATCTCACCATCATTCAGCCGGTCTGGGATTACATGAAAAAACTGAGACAGACTAAAAACCAGAAGAACCGTGCCAATGTCTCCAAGACATTTGACGAAACCTTTCTGCAAAACTACCTGAAAAACAATGTGCAAGTGCACCTAGGATAAAGGCTAAGAGTGCTGACACCAAATGTTGATTAGATTTAGTTAATAGAAGTTAATTGATAAATGAAATCTATTTATGATATTATTTTTAAAAGCATCTACCCTTTACAGCATTTTTACATAAGTGCCCAAAACATTTCACAGTACTGTAGTTCAGCAGGTAGGTTTCTTCAAGTGTCTTGGAGATGTTGCCACAGTTCTTCTGAATTTAGTCTCTCTCAGTTTTTTTCTGTTTCTTTCATGTAATCCCAGACAAAATCAATGATGGTGAAATAGATCCCTGTGTGGAGCACTGGCTGTTGTCAGATTCCTTGTGCATATAAAACCTCACTGGATTATTACAATTAATGGCAAAAGGAAAGTTTGGAAATGTAAACTGATATTTCCTACAGACACTACAGCAAAAGATAGAAATTACTGGCTTAAAAAGTTATCAGTTAGCAAACTTATCTCAGAAAAATTAATTCTATAAAAGCTCCTATAAATACTTATAAACATTTTAAAAAATGATTAAAAAATATGAATGTGTTTATAAAAAAATCATGTGTTTGTTGTGATCAGAACAACTTTAAAGTGTTGAACCCATTAGAATTTTCTATATTTCAGCATAAACATAACCCAAAATATCATCAGATTTTTGTGCAAGTCCTGAAAGTTGACCAAGAGAACGCAATCAAACAAATGAGGCAAAAATATATACTTTGTCATTTATTTATTCAAGAAAATGATCTGATATTACATATCTGTGAGTGGCAAAAGTGTGTGAATCTGTAGGATTAGCAAGTCATTTTAAAGTGAAATGAGAGTCCATCTGTTCAGAGGTATTTTCAGTCAGTGGGATGACTATGAGGTGTCAGTGCGTGCCCTGTTTTATTTTTCATGTTTGTGGAAGTAAATGATTTACTTTGCACTTGCAAAGGAAATCTCTGAGGACCTCAGAGAAACAACTGTTGTTGGTCATTAGGCTGGAAAAGTTTACAAAACAATCTTTAAAGTGTTTGGACACCACAAATCCATAGATTGTGTACAAATGAAGGAAATTCAAGACCATTGTTAGCCTCCCCATGAGTGGTCGACTAACAAACATCACTCCAAAAGCAAGACATGTAGTACTCCGTGAGGTTGCAAAGGACCCCAGGCTAACTTCGAAGTAACTAAAGGCCTTTCTCACATTGTCTAATGTTAATGTTCATGAGTCCACCATCAGGAGAACATTGAACCACCATGGTGTGCATCATAGAGTTGCAAGGAGAAAGCCACTGCTCTAGAAAAAGAATATTGCTGCCCATCTGCAGTTTGCTAAAGATCATGTGGACAAGCCAGAGGACTACTGGAGAAACGTTTTGTGGACAGATGAGACCAAAATAGAACTTTTTGGTTTAAATGAGAAGCGTTATGTTTGAAGAAAGGAAAAGCATTCCAGCATAAGAATCTGATCCCATGTGAAACATGGTGGTGGGTAGTAGCAGAGCTGCTTGCTATCATTGATGAAACAATGAATTCAGAATTATACCAGCAAATTCTATAAGAAAATCTCAGGACATCTGTCCAAAAACTGAGTCTCAATAGAAAGTGGGTCATGCATTAAGACAATGACCCCAAGCACAACTGTTCTACCAAAGAATGGTTAAAAAAAGAACAAAGTTAATGTTTTGGAATGGCCTAGACAAAGTCTGGAATTGAATCCAACTGAAATGTTGTGGAAGGACCTGGATCAAGCAGTTCATAGAGGTGAAGCGGTTCTGTACTAAGGGAAGTTGTTGGGCAAGACTGATCAGCAGTTACAAAAAAAACATTTAGCTGCATTTATTGCTGCAAAAGGGGGTCAGGCCAGATACTGAAAGCAAAGATTTGCATACTTTTGCCACTCACAGTTATGTAAAGGCCTTTTCACACTGAACACCGAAATGTGTGTTGTTTTTTTCCCCGTTGCTCAGTGTCAACACGGTCCGATCAATTAGATTTGAGCTAAGATCACCTGCCCGGAGCAGCTGCTGTTGCACAAAAGGGCGAGAGTGGTGGTGCTGTTTCAAAAACCAGTGTAAACAAACACCGAAGAAGAGTATTCTGAGACAGAGTGCATGCGTCCCAATGTGCACACTATCCATCCTAATTTTTACGTGGTATTAGTAATTTTCAATACTACCGTATTTAGGGCAGATAGGGTGGATAGTATGTACATTGGGACACAGGGATAGTTATGAGTCAGAGCGTGTTCACTCAAGAGCTGTCAATCATGGGATAATATCATGTATGAAAAAATGAGAGAAACATTTTCTCTATACATGAAATATGAAAGCAAATACGATTATGAGCATATGATTATGACGATATATTTTCTGTATGTGTTTTATGCAGCTCATGATATTTTCATAACAATAAAGGATGTTTATGACAAATGAGAAGCAGGTGTCTCGTTCAATCCTTTATATAAATATACAAAGAGTGCATGTCTGCTTATTATAAAATAAAAATGCACTTTAGATCTCAATCGGAAGTTATTACAAGTACTCTGTGATGGTTTAAAGTGGGTTTTAAGCAAAAATATAAATAATCTCATACATTTTCAAATGTAACAATGCTAATTATACCTTTTATTTATATTTTAAGATGTATTCTTGTAGGCATTATTCGTAGTTTGTGTTTCTGGTGTAGAACCAAATATTATTTATCTTAATTTAATGCTGTATATTGAGCAGTGGACCATATTCGAGATACACAATGTCAGCGCCACCTAGCATGCAGGCGTGAATTAGCAGAAGGCGATCAATCGGTTCGCGCTCGGCGTGAAAGTGATAACATAATAAATTACTGATTTATGTTGTCATAGAACATTTTAAAATTCTATAAAAATATAAAATCTCATCATGGAAAAAATATAAATTACATCACCTAAATACAGTATAATTTTAATGGTGTAAGATAATACATTACCATCAGTACTGTAACTTTCGGACTGGAGGAGAGACTTGTCCCAGAAGGTGAACGCCTTAGTGCCGTTTCATGCTTATGAGATGATATTTCACCAGGTTGTGATGCAGTGTCTTTGCTTTTGGTCTGATCTGAGACTGAATGAAGACTTACAGGCTCATCATTTTTCACAGAAAGATCCAAAACTTCTGATGAAACATGCACAGGCTTGGCCGAGTCCGCTTTCTGGCTCAAATCAACATTGAGTAATGACACAGCATTCTGAATAGCGTTTATGTCCAAATGAACCATTTCGACATTCTTCTCCTTTGGAAGTGCAGTACAATTTTCAAGGTGAAATAACCTGGACGTAGGCTTACTATAGAAAAGACCAATCCACATGTGAAAAATGAGATGGATATCCTCATAGGTATCTTCAATGTTGAACTTCCATTTCCTGTCAATATTAGGAAAGAGAAAAAGAAATTCAGAGCCTTTCTGGAATGTCTATTTATGGGTTATGATGACTCGAAGGATTACCACAAAAACTGTTAAACGATGTTAAACTCACATTCTCTCCACAAAAAACTGTTACAGAGGGTGCAAACCGTATCTTTGGCATATGTTAAGCATGTGGCATTTTTGTATCTTGGAAACTCAAGACATTTGGTGTTCTGTAAAATTCTACATTGGTGTTGCAAATTCCCCTGATTTGTCACCACCTGGATAAAAATGTTATCTGGCTAATATTTATGGAAAATAAAGCAAATTAATAGTCTAAAAATAATTTTTTTAGTGGGATGGATGAAAATATTGGAAAGGCAAGTAAAAAAAAAAAAAAAAGGAAATGGCGTGACTGAACCAGCAGATGAAAAAGCAAATACTTGTTTCTGAGTTTTGAACTTTGGGTAAACTATTCCTTTATATTGTCACTATACTGTGACTTATCAGAAAAAATAGTAACTAAAAGCCATAACGTTTTGATATTTGTCTTGTGCGAATAGCTTGTTGGCCACAAATCAACATAAAAACAGTTAAATATTCACTTCAATAATCATAATTAAACCTTACCCGAAATTTAGGGGCAACAAGCAGTACTTACCCATGAAGCGCTCGTGTGACAGTTTTGTCTTTACTGTCATTGGTGAACTTGCTGTCAAATTTAAAATCATACGGTTCTTTCCAAATCCTCGTCACTTGAATCATTCCCTCCTTTTCGATTATGCTTCTGTTGCGTAAAATTCTTGATCTCCGTTTCGTCTTGAGGATCTCTGACGATGACGTATTTGGAGAAATCAAATGCTTCCATTCTGCTTTAACACCTTCCTCTTGATGACATGAGGCCACAGCATCTTTGGGTAGGTTCAGATGAAGCCCAGTTTTCAATGACAGAGGCGATTCTACACTTCCAGATGGAAAAGAAACCTTGGGAGATGGACCTGACAAACCTGACAGCGGAGAGGTGGGCTGTGAGTAAGAATGTTCTTTTGATATTTCCAAAATCAGTTCCCCAGTCACTAAAAGACCTTCTGGGAAAGGAGACCTGGGGGGTAATTTAAATCTGGCGGATGGATAACGAAGAAGTGCATGAAGGACTGACTCCGGGGAGCCGCTAGCCTTCACTCCATCAAGGGCCTCCTGGCCAGCTTTGGCTTCTAAGTTTAACATTTTATCGTTATTCGCACCAAGGGCCAAGTCAGCCAGTAAACTCAAAGCATCTGAGGGCAGAGATGCACCCGTGCTCAGTCTCTCTGCACTGGCTTTGCCATCAGTGCTAATTCTTCTCCTTCCCACCCTATCCCCAATAATCGAAGATATGAGCTGCGGGTCAGCATGTTTAGCTATTTCAAAAGGTGCTGATGTGTCAAAATTGAGGGACCCTGTAAGAAATAGACAAAAACAAAGACAAAGCATAAAATAGCAGTAGAAGCAGTGCATAATCATGCAGACATGCAAAAGAATAAGAGGAAGTAGAGTACAACAGTGGCTTTAAGCAGCAGCAGAACGTGCACACAGAAGACAGACAGATGGAGAGGGAAAACGTGGGGCCAATTTTAATACACCAGCATAATCATGCCTTAATATCAAACCAGTCTAATATTCTACTGAGAATGAAACGTAATCACAAAGGACTGAGGTTTGAAATTGGTTGCAAATACACACAGAACACTTTCAGCACACTATCCCACTCTTGGTATGTGAACATTTGTTTAATCACAGAATGTGTAAACTAATCATTTCCTTACCATTTTCTTTTGATGCCTTGTGAATAAGACCTCTCCAAGACACAGGTTGTTTTGTCAACTCTGCACCTTTCATTGGCGTAAGCTGTGCCTCTTCATTTGTGGGTTGTGATCTTTTGTCTGTCAGCTCATTTTGGGCAGTATCACAATTCAGATCAAACTTTCCTTTTTTTGACTCTGGCTCTGCATTATCTGGCTCAGATTTTGCACTGTCACCAGGGGTAGGAGATTTCCCCTTCTTTCCCCTTCTGAGCACAGTCTTTAATTTGCTTATAGATATTGCACTGTACACAACATGTTTTCCTTTCTTTTTGTTTTTTTCAGGAGAAGATACTTTTGGGTCAGAATGCGTGGATTGGTCAGAAACTACTGGAACACTGGAAGTTGCATCTGCTTGAACAGCAACAGGATGATCTTTGTTGTTTTGCTGGACACCTACAACCACGTTTGATGTATCATTTGCAGACTTTTCTGGACATAAATCCTGACTTTTGTCACTTTCTGATGGATGGGTTTTGTGAAGTTTTCTCAATATCCTTAATGCTGACAAGAGAGCATTTGGCATGTCTTTTGAAGGGCTGTCTGAGGGTTCGTCGTCATTGACCAGTGGATCTTTAGAGGGCAATTCTTCCTTACTCTTCAAGGGAGATTCTCCCTTACTTTCCACTATTTCTTTGGATTTGTTCTCCACAGGAGAAATCGTTTCTGCATTTGTGTCAATGCTCATCTCAACATGTGTTTTCTCCTTTTTTGCAGATTCTACGTCAACATCTGAACCATGTGGGACAAAGACTCTGCCACAGTTTGTGATTATGGTCTTTAGACCATATCGTTCCCTCAAGTTAAATCCCTCCATCTTCCTCTTGGGTGTGCTAAACAAACTTTGTTTTGTTTCATTGTGCTGTATATTCTCTATAGTCTCCTCATCATTCTTTGCAGCATCTGATCTCAAAGACCGTTTTAGATTATCATCTGTATTCCACAATCTTTTACGCCTTGGAAGTGACCGCCAATCTCTTTTTGAGAGACTTGTACTTTGATCATCTATAGTTTCAGTTGTCACACTTAATAAAGGGTCTTGTGCTTGTCTGGCTTTACTCAGATTTTGATTCACCCCACTTTGCCTACGTCCCTTGCCCCTACGAGTTGAATGGGGTTTTTGATTGATGTCATCAGTCTTAATCTGGTCTTTCGTAGAGTCAATGGGAGAATTCACTGGCAAAACGACAGGCAAACTTGAAGCTGGTAAAGCAATGTTTTTTTGAACTTCTTTTTTATTCTGCATGGTTTTCCAATGAGTTCTACGCTTCCTACCTCTACGCCTTGAAAAGGACCTTCGATTTACTTTCTTATCAGGATCAGGTATCGTTTTCTCAGGATGTGTATTATCCTCCATCCCCCCAGCAGCACCTTCTTCTGTTGATTTGATTATTGGTATACTGCTAGTTTGGATGGGAGTCTCTTTTGTAGATACACCGACTCCATCATCATCTCCTTCAGTACTACCTTGAGATGTTTTCTCAACATCATTCTCAATACTTACACAATTCTCTGTAGGGACATCACCCAATTTGGGTGACACTGTGGAAGTTGGATATTCCAACACACTGTCAGCTACTGTAACTACAGCTGTTCCCAGCTTTCCAAGCCCCTCTGGCAAAGCAGGTTGAGGCTTCTCTGTGGACAAATGCTTTTGCTCATTTTTTTGTCTCTTAACTGTTTCAGCTGTTCTGTCAGAGGCATCACTGATGGTCTCAGATTGCTTTGTCACCTCCATTTCAATGTGGCCATCAGTCTGTGCCACCTCCTCTGGTGATGATATACAGTAATAGACGTCATCGTCGTGATCATCACCACGCTGTTGTCGACCAGCAGTGAGTAACTCCAATGCCCTTCCTACTGGAATAGTAAAGCCACATGGCTCTTCAAAATAGGACTTTAATCGAGTGCCTGCCTCCTGTGACCATTTAGGCGATATTAGGGTAAAACCACCAGGCACATCATATTGATCTGGAAACATACTGGCTTCCCTGGTGGGAACATCCAATAACCCTGGGTGAAAAAGAGTGCCATAGTCTTGCAAATGCTTCTCTAAAGACATCTGAGAGCATCCCTGCTGGTTTTGAGGACATTTTTCCATCTCCGTTTCTGCATAGTTGAGTGCTGGGATTACTTGCATTATTTCTGTTGACACCTTAGTATTTTGCAGGTCACACTTGGCATCTAAACATAAAACCATACAAAAGATATGTTCATATGATGTGAAATACTTGCAAATAAAAGCTGCATAAGGTACACAGATGTAAAAATCTAATAAATCAAATTATTCTCCTTGTTACCTCTTGGCACAGTTCTTGAGTCTGGGAAAATAAACATGCCTTGAAGTGCTGCTGCCTTACCCGACTTTGCATCTAGAAAAAGGAAATTAAAATAATTATTTAAAAATTACATTCACAAATGTTCACAATATACAGTATATACAGTACTGTGCAAATGTCTTAGGTCAGGACACTAGTATTTTCACCAACAAAAATCTTTTGCTGTAGTGTGTCAGTAGGAAATATCAGTTTAAAGTTCCAAATAGGATTTTTGGTAATATACTGTAGTTCTTCAAGAATTGACACAGACTGGCAGCATTAATAAAAGCATATATCACTAATTAACAACCTCAGAGCTCATGGTGGGTTTGTTTTTTAAAGGTTTATACATTGGTTTTAAAAATCAATTACTCTATTAAGAAAATTAGTGGGATTGGAATCTGTTGGGCAACATCTTACCTTCATAAGAGAAGAGGTGCGTGGAGTGTAACAATATAAGAAACCCAGAATCTTCCAGAGGGATAACAAGAGCCTGTTGAATGGAAAAGATTTGTTCAGAGATTTGTCCAATTATTAAAAATATTTCCCTCTTCTCCATATTTACCGTGTCTTTTTCCTTCAGCTCTTGGGCTATCTGAGCCAGGTCATTTTTCGCCTTAGAGGAGACAACGTCATACAAGTTGAAACATCTGCCATCTATGCAAACTGTGTGGAGATAGAGGGAAACAAATTACAAGACGTCTCCCAAGCACTCATTTACAGTTTTAGTACCAATATGGGCGATAGTGTCAATTACCAAAATAAAATGTTAAACACACCTTCACCCACAATGCAAGTTTCAAAGATTTCACGTGGCAAGGTCCTCTTCAGTTCAGACACACCAATTGCATGGTCAATTTGAACTGTTTTTGGGCTGAAAATACAGTTTGCATTTCAGTCCTATAGCGTATAAGTACATAGTATAATATATCTGAATCTACCCTTGATTCTTTTTGGTGCATTACCAAATATGGTTTATACATGTCGTAAAATAAAACATACAGTTTGGCTGGGAACCAGGCTCCGCTCGAAGACTGAAGACCAACATCATAGACAGTAGATTCAATCTTGAACTGGCCAATCCATGGTTGGTAATGAAACACTACAATACAAGATTTAGCTTAAAACACCATGTTGATAATTACATACTCTCAAAGGAACATTTAAAATACACTGAATATTATGCAAAAGAAGTGCAAAACCCTTTACAATTAATTAAAATAAAGACAACGGACAAGACTGTGAATGAAACAATCTATTTGCCCTATTTGCAATTTCACCACAAAAACAAAAAAGAACATGCAAAATAATCTAATTCTTACCTGTTTTGTCTTGGCTTTAAAAGAAACAGTGAAAAAGAAAAACTTTAGTTGTCAAAAATCACCATTATCACATGTGAAACTTAAAGTTTCACTTAATAAGAAAGAAAGAGTATAAAAACTGCTAAACCTTTTTTTCTCCAACTCTGGCGAGGTGCTCATCTTCCCATATGAGAATGCCACAATGGCAAACGGACAAGCATGTCTTGGACACGTTTCTATTTCGTTGCTTCCATCACGGAGTTCATACATAAAGTACTGCAAGACAAACCAACCTTGTTAGATTTACAGTTTGAAACTAAGGAAGGAAGGAAGGAAACTGTTTTTTGAGAACTTTATCACCTGTGTTCGCTCATAGGCCAAGAAAGAACTAGTAGTTGAAGACACCGCACCAAGCTGATCTGATATGTGGCAGTCATAGCCAGCTGACGGAGGAGTGAAATTCTGGGTGTAGTTGTCTGTAACCTCTTTCACTCTTCCCTGATGTTTAAATATATAAGAAAACATGTTTGCATGTGGTGCATTAGGAAAAAACAGCACAAAGTAACAGAATGTGGGTGGAAGAATTACAATTTTCCACCAACTTGCATACCTTCGTCAGCTTCAAAAGCACTATGTAGCCTGTCTTGCCATCGTACCAGCGCTTCAGGTCAAGGCAGTCCGAGTATTTTGAGATATAGACACCTAAATTATACCAGAAATATAATGAGATAATAATCACCTCAACAATACTAGAAAACAACTACACAACAGTTACAAAACAGTGCAACAGAACCCTGTGCAATAGCTACATTTCACACAAATGTTCTACATAAAAGCTGTATTCAACCCACATTTCAGATATTCACAAGCCAAAACAGATAAGGTCCAGAGAGCTTTGATGGTGTTCATCCACCACGAGATCACGACTGTGAAAAATGAGCCCTCAAAGAAGTCTGTGTTACAAAAACTTAATGTCTGAACATAAAAGCAAACAACACGTGCTTCAGTGGAAGGTGTAACTCAAAAATAAACGCAATTAACGGATAGTCAATAAAACCAGAAAAACTACTACTACTGCATTTTTGTGGATGAGAAAAAAGGTGCACAAGGAGTTCTTAGGAAGGTCTGTTTGCCTTGACATGTCAAACTGCAGCAAACAAGTTTAACCTTTAGTACTGGTAATTATTAAGCCAGCAAGTCCTAGTCTTGCATAGACAGACTTTCAATAAAACATAAACAGAAAACATAAAATCTGGTCCAGATTGCAGTCAATAATAATATAATATACTGTAATTTAGAAAACAAAGTAGAATACAGGTGCTGGTCATATAATTAGAATATCATCAAAAAGTTGATTTATTTCACTAATTCCATTCAAAAAGTGAAACTTGTATATTATATTCATTCATTACACACAGACTGATATATTTCAAATGTTTAATTCTTTTCATTTTGATGATTATAACTGACAACTAAGGAAAATCCCAAATTCAGTATCTCAGAAAATTAGAATATTACTTAAGTCCAATACAAAGAAAGGATTTTTAGAAATCTTGGGCAACTGAAAAGTATGAACATGAAAAGTATGAGCATGTACAGCACTCAATACTTAGTTGGGGCTCCTTTTGCCTGAATTACTGCAGCAATGCGGCGTGGCATGGAGTCGATCAGTCTGTGGCACTGCTCAGGTGTTATGAGAGCCCAGGTTGCTCTGATAGTGGCCTTCAGCTCTTCTGCATTGTTGGGTCTGGCATAACGCATCTTCCTCTTGACAATACCCCATTCTCCATACCCCATAGATTCTCTATGGGGTTCAGGTCAGGCGAGTTTGCTGGCCAATCAAGCACAGTACCACTATGGTCATTGAACCAGCTTTTGGTACCTTTGGCAGTGTTGGCAGGTGCCAAGTTCTGCTGGAAAATGAAATCAGCATCTCCATAAAGCTTGTCAACAGAAGGAAGCATGAAGTGCTCTAAAAATTTCCTGGTAGATGGCTGCTTTGACTGTGGACTTCAGAAAACACAATGGACCGACACCAGCAGATGACATGGCAGCCCAAATCATCACAGACCGTGGAAACTTTACACTGGACTTCAAGCAACATGGATTCTGTGCCTCTCCATTCTTCCTTCAGACTCTGGGACCTTGATTTCCAAATGAAATGTAAAATTTACTTTCATCTGAAAAGAGGACTTTGGACCACTGAGCAACAGTCCAGTTATTTTTCTCCACAGCCCAGGTAAGACGCTTCTGACGTTGTTTCTGGTTCAGAAGTGGCTTGGTAGCCCTTTTCCTGAAGACGTCTGAGCTCGGTGACTCTTGATGCACTGACTCCAGCTTCAGTTCTCTCCTTGTGAAGCTCTCACAAGTGTTTGAATCAGCTTTGCTTGACTGTATTCTCAAGCTTGCGGTCATCCCTGTTGCTTGTGCACCTTTTCCTACCCAAATTCTTCCTTCCAGTCAACTTTGCATTTAATATGCTTTGATACAGCACTCTGTAAACAGCCACACCTTTCAGTAATGACCTTCTGTGACTTACCCTCTTTGTGGAGGGTGTCAGTGTTCGTCTTCTGGATCATTGCCAAGTCAGCAGTCTTCCCCATTATTGTGGTTTCAAAGAACAAGAGATACCCAGAATTTGTACTGTAGGGATGGTCATTTATTCAAACTCAAATGTAAATATTCTAATATTTTGAGATACTGATTTTTGACTTTCATGAGCTGTAAGCTCTAATCATCAAAATGAAAAGAAATAAACATTTGAAATATATCAGTCTGTGTGTAATGAATGAATATAATATTCAAGTTTCACTTTTTGAATGGAATTAGTGAAATAAATAAACTTTTTGATGATATTCTAATTATATGACCAGCACCTGTATACAGTTCTGCTAACTAATAGCTAGTTAACTTGCTACTTAAATGGCTCAAGCAAAATTTGTATTTTTCAAAAATGTATTCATTTAAAAAAATTTATTCAAACTACAGCAATTCCAGCAAAGACTTCATTAACAAACAGTATCTTTTCCAGGTTATTTGACAAAAATGTGTATGCCCTTACACACAGTTTTTGGGGTTTTGGTTTACATCAGATGGTCAGAGAACAGAATGTGGGTGTTGTCAAGGATATTTAGAACTGAGACTAAGCAAACCTTCACAATATACCAACATTTCTGAATTTCACAAAATTCTTAAAAATAAAAAAATAAAAAAATAATAATAATAAAAACACATCACAAGAGTATCCTCAGCCATTTTCAGACTTTGAAATATAAACTTTCTCTTATCCTCCTACTGATTACTCACTGGGTCTGAACATATTCCTGCATAAAGACATTGATATGATAGCAACTTACAGTCAATATCACATGAAGTTTACTCTTATTTAGTTGTGCAACCTTTGTAGAGACTGTTTGCTTTTTTTCACTCACAAGTCGTTCCCCTCACAGGAAACAGAGGTTACAGCTACATCATACTTAAAAATAGTAATGAAATGAAATATTTAAACCTATTATCATCTGAAGACCTGAAACAATTTGTATAAATATATGTGCTGAATTTGACCATAGGGTCAAACAAAAGGCCTATTTGTCTTCACAAACCTGCTTTGAAGTGATACTTCACCAAAAAATGAAAATTCTGTCATTAATTACTCCCGTAATTCCAAACCCGTAAGACCTTCGTTCATCTTCGGAACACAAATTAAGATATTTGTGATGAAATCAGAGAGCTTTCTGACTCTCCATAGACAGCAAGGGTACTACCATGGGCAAGGCACAGAAACGCAGTAAGGACATCAGTAAAACAGTCCATGTGACATCAGTGGTTCAATCATAATTTTACAAAGCTACGAAAATATTTTTTGGGCACAAAGAAAGCAAAAATAACCAATTTATGCAACAATTCTTCTCCTCTGCATCAACCTGGAACCAATTTGGAGAGTACCAAGATGCATACGCGTGCTGTTTACGTGCAGGGTGCATGCGTATGTGTCGTGGTACTCTCGGTTGAACCACTGATGTCACATGGACTGTTTTACTGATATCCTTACTGTGTTTCTGTGCCTTGACTGGTAGCTCCCTTGCTGTCTATGCAGGGTCAGAAAGCTCTCAGATTTCTTCAAAAAATATCTTCATTTGTGTTCCGAAGACGAACGAATGTCTTACGGGTTTTGAACGACATGAGGGTGATTAATTAATGACAGAATTTTCCTTTTTAGGGTGAACTCCCTAAAAAATAACATTTAGTAAATAACATTTAGTTTTTTTCATTGCGAGATTGTTTTTTATTAGTAGTAGTAGTGTTGCTGCATGACCCATATTCAGATTTTGTGGTCCACCAAACATCCAGACATTCCTCTTAAATCTACTTCTCAGATACAAAATTTATTACAAACCACTTAATAATTATCTGCTCATCCTCAAGCCATGATACTCCCACCATGTGACTAATGATATAAGATTATTTTGCTTGAAATGGGTCTCATTTCTCCATAATATGATATAGACTTCCACCAGTAGTTTATAACAGCCCTGCAGTCTCTAGCAAATGCTTAATTTAGACTGCATTAAATACATCTATATCTAGGTTATTTAATCTCATACAGTAGTGAGAAGACCAGTGTAAAGGCAAACCTTCACTTTCTCTTTCTATAGATTTAACTGCATCTTACATCGCATACTTTCACTTTTCACAGGAGAACCTATGATGAAATATGCAGTTCTCCTGACCAACCCTGTGAACACTATTACTATTAAAAGCCATCATTTTAGTAATCTGTTATATGCTATTAATGTTAGTATATGCTCTTTTATTTACATGGTTTGAGGCAGTTACTCAGTTGCAATACAACAAAGTTGCAATTCACTTACAACACTATATATAAAAAGAAACAAAGCTGGGATTTATTGACAGTTCACTGAACTGTGGCAATGGAAATCATGCCAGTAACTGTTGCTGACAACAGCACATTCGCATCAAGTCCTGTCAGACAAGTATGAAGGATTCAGAACCTCCTCTTGGCTGATCTTGCTGCAGTCACATGTGAAATATTATCTTGTACGTGCAAGTAAACACACCAGGCTCTTATGCCGAAACAACCACAAAATACTTTCTTTACCTTTCGAGGAGTCTCCAAGAGTAGTGCATTTTGCTTGTCCAACTAACAAGCCTGTTTCGCCAATTTTCCTTGCCTGTGGGAAAACAAATGTTGCAGTAATGGTTTGAAGTTTCAGAAAGAACAGTCTTGAAATCAGGTCGATTCAATAAGCTCCATTAGTGTTGTATTTCTGTACCTTGTTTGCATCATCAAGCAACAGGAAGCCAAATGACTCTTCAAGTTCCTGTTCAGAATATCCCTTTTCCCGTTTCTCGGAACGAAAGGCTGCATACTGTTGGAAGACGACATTTATTACAACATGACGCAAATCTCACAAAATCATTTAAAACTCAGTGCAGAATGGGGGACATTCAGATAAAACTTACCCGTTTTTGTAAAGCGCCATTGTTGATCAAATGGGCAGAGTTGTACGTGAAACATTCTTTTGATTCCTCATACAAGTAGTTGTTATGAAGTGGGGCTAGAATACTCTCATTAAAGGTTACTGAGCCTGGATGCACAGGCTCCAGAAGACCTGGTAAAACAGGACACATGTTTGAGTTATTATAACTGCTTCACAATCTTCCAAAACATTCCTTCTTTCCAATAACAAACAAAATGGACAGTGTTCTAGGTCACATTCTGTCGCTCCAGAACTGTAACCAGAGAGCATGTTGTAAAGGTAATCTCAAGGAAATTTTGAGATAAATGCTCGGTAAAAGCAATAAGTCTGGTAAAGAAGAAGAAAGGAACCAAGAGTGTCATGAACTGGCTAAACAACTTTAAAACAAACAAAACAGTTTTCAGCATTAAAGAAAGAACAATTGCACAATTCTTATGCTGAAAAAAAACCCATGTTGTTCTTTAAGTGCGGTACAATTGCGCAAGACTCCTGTTTCCACACTAATCTTCCAGATGTAGAATACAACAACTAGAATGTCACATTAAATATTAACATTAAATAACTCTGTTCATTATTAACTGGTGCTTCTATACAGAAATATGAAATGCAGCCTATTCTCTTCAGCACATGGTGGATTTCCAACTTCTAATTTTTCTAGATAGAAAAATTATCAGCTGGTCATACCAGTTAAAGGTGGTCAAGCTGGTTTTTGAAGCATGTGTCAACCATGCTAGAACCAGCTAATGCTCATCTTAGACCAGCTAAAAAAACAGTTACCACATTTATAATATAATAATAAACAAAATTGATATAGAAAAATTTCAACTGTGGCTCAATCTTAAAAACTCAACATTCAGCCTATACCCTTATGAAAATTAACCATGGTTTTATTATACTAAAAGTGCAATACTCGTGTGTGTTTTTTTTTTTTTTTTGGCATATTAATTAATATTTGTTTTAACTATAGTTTTACTACAAACACCATGGTTAAACTATGGTTAGTGTAGCAAATCCATGGTTAAATTGTGGTTACCGTGGTTTAACTATAGTACCCATGTTTTTTGGTTTTATTTGTAGTAAAACCATGGTTAATTTTCATAAGGGTATACATAATATATAACATGGAATGAGGTTCATATAACACAACTGTAAATACATCAACATTACTGGCCATAATTTACATTTATAAACCTCAAAAACATTGAGAATAAAGACCAAAATAAGACTTTTCAAAAAAATCTAGAAAACACTTATTAAACCGAGTACAAGTGAGTACACTTTACAGTAGTGAACTGAAAAACGTGATTGTAATCAACCCTTATTCAAATTAATCCAAAAGCTTGAAGCAAAGGTAAAGCTATCACGTGTATTTTACCAGGCCCACGTTGACTCAACTGTAGGACTGGTTTAGAGTTGAGAGCAACCAAATAAACCAGTAAGTTACTCGTGTCTTCTTTCAACCAAAATAGGATAGTCATTTAAAATTGTTAGCAAAGCTGCAATAGTGTGGCTATATTGAAATATCTATGACTGAAACTCACAAATTATTAACCAGTTTCGTTAGCCGTCAACACAAACAAAATTACCACAAAAAAATAGTGTGGGTTTAATTTCTGAATACATAGAAACACACGCATAGATCTTTCAGCACAACACGGATTATACAAAGGCTATCGACGTCAAAAAAGAAACTAAACGTGTCCATGAGGCAGCTAAACCCAGTCACCTTCTGTTGATCGAGTAGTCTCATTCTCCATGAAGACGAGGCATAGATCCCAGGTTTTCACTTTGCGCTTGATATATTAGATATTTCTAATCCTCGACGGCTCACGACATTCCACTTAAACGAATAAAAGGATACTGCCTCTTCCGTAAAACAATCATGAAATGTTTATTTAAAGCTGTAAGGACAAATATTATGCTCGACGACAGTTCTCTCAAGCTAAAGCTGCGTTTTGAAGGACTAGAATTGTACTGTGTGACTGTGTGTTGCAACCAGGAAGCGAATCCACAAAAAAGACAGCAAAGGTTGGGCTGTGGAAACGAACGGCTGCCAGCGAATCGGTCTGAAGGACTGTTTTTAACTGAATTCGAATTCTGACTGGGATTCGAATTCATTCGACAGCGCGCTCCGTCTGCTCGAGGGATGCCGCGGTATCTAGAAGAGAGTAGCTCGCGCGAGCAAAAGCAAAACGAAAAAGAAACAGAAAGTCAGAAGTTCGCGTCCATCTTGCGTCCTGCATGCGGTTTCGTTTGCCGTCGCTAGTAGTCGCAGCCCAGGCATACCGAAACGACGCCGTTCATAGCAAATTATACGCTGATTTATCTCTGAATTTCGATTGAGTAATCAAAGGGGAAGTTGTATACGATTATAAATCGATAACGAGTAGACAACAATAGCGTGAATTTAACAAATATCCGTCGTTGCTCTGAAAAAGCCTCATTTACTCTTCCGGCCTCTAGGTGGAGCTATTCAGTTTTCTGCATTCCTGACCTCCAGTCTTACGCCTAAAAGAACATTGAGTTCTGGACGAAATGTTCACTGAGAGTGAATTAGAGCAAAACAAAGCTTTTTTTGTCCAGCTTTGCCTGCCGATCTTTGGTTGGGCGAAGCCAAAGTAGGTGTATTGAAAATATTTAAGCCTAATTTTGAAGGAATGCAGACTTCTTACTTGAAAGTGGAACTAGATATATTAGAATAAAAAAACAAAACAAAACATAGATAGATAGTGGTGGCCAAAATTATTAGAACACTAGTATTTATTCAGTATTTTAAGTCAGTTATTTTTTTTAATCTTTTGCTGTAGGTGTGTCAGTAGGGAATGTCAGTTTACATTTCCAAACATTAATTTGGTCATTAATTGTAATAATCCAGTGAGTTTTTTTTTTTTTTTGTCTGACAACAGCCTGTGCTCCACACAGATCTCATCATCATCCAGTCTGTCTGGAATGACATGAAGAAACAGGTCAAACTGAGACAGACTGTATTGCCTTTATTAATTTGCATTTAAAGCAGCATTTGCCCTAGGTGCACTTGCGCAGTTTTTCAGGTAAAGTAGCTTTTTCAGGTCTCTTGAAGCATCTTGGAGACATTATTACTTGACTGAAGCAACTTTCCATTTTTTAGAACAATCGTGTTAAAATTTAAGTATCAAATATGATAAAACAGGCTTTTAAGGAACGTCCATTTGTACATCTCTTAATCACTGGATATATTTGCCCTCAGAATGAAAACTAAAGAGGTCATAAAACTATGCATTTAAATATGAGACATCAAGACATTATTCAGAGGTGTAGAATAACTGATATTCATATGCATTTTATGTAGTCTGCTATACTGTATTATAAATCCTATTGATTTACAGTACAAGCTATCAAAATTTCATCTTAAATATCAGCAACTGACCAAATTGCATATTTTTGCTAATTTTGGGCCTTAAATTGAGTTTTCATTTTTGTAATATTTTATAAGGTTCAATAAACTGTTCCATTGTAAATGTGTTTATTAGTGGTTTACTTGCACAAATATATTAAAAATGGTTATTTTGGTAATGTCAATATGAAGAAATAGATTCCATTCATCTTTTCTCCAAAAAAGATTTTTATTTGTGAATCAAAACTTCACAAGTGCAAATACGTGAAATATGAAATGAGCATGTAAAATAAATACCAAATTCCACTGATCAAACAAACAGCCACACAAACATATCATCTAACAAACAGAACTATGCTTATCAGTAGAAATTTAAAAAATAAAACATATTGCAAATGGTTTGCAATCTTTCCACTTTCCCAGAAAGCAGACCATTCTCTATTCGCCTGATACGTCACAATGAATTGTTTTCTATTTAATTTGAAAACGGTTTGATCAGTCCATTATCCATGGCTCTAGACAGGCAGGCGCGAGCAGCATTAATAGCATCCTGCTTCTTGGGGTTGTCCTCTAGTTTTGACACATATGTCAGAATTTCCAGCAATTCACATTCAATGAGCTTCTTGGCTAGTTGTTCATCAGCATCAAGCATATTATACACCGTCACAAGACCTCTGTGCTGAATTTCAGGGTTGTCATGGATGCACAATCTCTGTAGGATCTCAAGCCACTGCTCAGTCTGTAGATGATAAAACATAATAGCAGAGTCAATCACCTTTGGTATGAGTATCTGATAACAACATTGTACCATGTGTACCATGGTACCACCACAATACTTAGGAAAGCAGTAGATGACAGTGTGACAAATGAATCACATGGAAGTGACAACTGTTGTTAACGATACATACCACTTTAGTTATCTTAACAGCCAGTTTCTTTTGTGCGGCGGTGAGCATAGCCAGTGCACCAGCAGCCGCCCTCTGAAGCTGCTCATCATCTTCACCGCAGAGCAGGACAAGAAGCTTGAGTTTATCATTGCCATCTTCCAGATATCTGTCTTGAACCTGTTGAAATGAATGAATTTGGTCAATTTTTCCATCCAAACCTACAAAAAATGCAACATTTGGTTAGCAAAATGTGCTCTAAATGGTAATTTCATACCTCTTTGCAGCAAACCAGATTGCACATGCACTCTGTGGCAGCTTGTCTTATTTGATCATGTTCCTCAAACATGTAGTTCTCAATCTCTGGAAGAGCTTTTTCTTTTAGGATTTTCACTCTGTGGAAATAAAGATAGAGGTTTGCAGAGATAAAGATGAGCTTTTCTAGAAAAATGCTGCAGTTCTTGCCAGGCAGCATAATAATTCAAAGTTTTAATTCGAAATTGATTTTGAATTTGAATTTTGCTTTCCATCCTTGCAGTGTGTGCTTACAGTTCCTCCTTCAGCCTGACAAAGTTCTATGAAGACACTTCCTGTTATAGTTTTTAGCTGCAATTCTTCTAGCTGCAAATTTTGTTCTCATGTCTTGTTGATCTTGGTCTTAATGCATTTTGTTTTTGGATTTGTCTACCTGGCAGTTTTGGTTCTGAATTCTTCCTTTCCTAAATTATTAGCATTTAATATTTAATCTTGTTTTTTTTTTAGAACAAATACCTAACTAAAAGGCTCTTAGATCATCACCAGATGACAGATGGGACATTTTCTATGACGCTTACCGAAGTTTGTCATTCAAGGCAGCCAGATTTGTAAGACCCAGCAGAGCTTCAAAGTTTTCTAGACCATCTCGTTCTGTGTTTAGCAAGGAAACCAGTGGTCGCACAACTTCATATATCTGTTATGGAAAGGATAGATATATGGAAAATGAGGTATTCGATTTTTTATATGCTTAAAAACATGCAAACAAACATATGTGACCCTGGACCACAAAATCAGTCATAAGGGTCAATTTTTCGAAATTGAGATTTATACATCATCTGAAAGCTGAATAAATAAGCTTTCCATTGATGTATGGTTTGTTAGGATTGGACAATATTTATTATATATATATTATACAACTATCAGAAAATCTGGAATTTGAAGGTCCAAAAAAAATTGTCCAAATGAAGTTCTTAGCAATGCATATTACTAATCAAAAATTAAGATTTGATATATTTACAGTAGGAAATTTACAAAACATCTTCATGGAACATGATCTTTACTTAATGTCCTAATGATTTTTGGCATAAAAAAAAATCAATCATTTTGAACTATTTTGGCTATTGCTATAAATATACCCCAGCGACTTAAGACTGGTTTTGTGGTCCAGGGTCACATATGCAAAACAAGACATTGTGTTTTCATTACTGTGCAATGTATACGTATCTTTTAACAGCTCAAAAAATGTATTTTAGAGCATTTCATGACCCTTTCAGTTTTCCTGACTTTCCTTTTCTGACTTTCACAGTGATAAACATGTAAAATGTTATCTTACCCTCTCGCTAGGGAAGGCGATTTCAGGGTTGGAGACGGCTGCTATCTTTGCCAAAGCATGGCTGGCCTTTATTTTTCCTTTGTCAGTTCCCTCCAGGGCTAATGGTAGCAAAGCCTGTAGCACATAGCAGTGAAAAGTTTTAATTTCAAAAGATTTACTGAAGTATCTACTGCGATTGTGTTTGGTCTGTGGTCGTTTACCTTTCCTCCACCTTGAGCTACAATTGTGCCACGATCTTTAACATCTTGTGCCAAGGCAAGAAACACTCTGGGTGGAAAAATAGTAAGGTTATTAACTTCAGCAGCATATTAGACAACAAATCATCAGCCCATATTAGATTTTAGAATGGTACTTTTAGCATCAGGGTCTAGATTTAAAAACACAGAATGTAATACCAAAATGAATTACAATAAAAAATAATTAAGAAATCAATGCGGTGTCTAAAATGATTCTTGAATTTCAATGGTTTCATTTGATGAAGTTAGTAATTCACAGTACGAAACAAGCTTTGTTTGCTGCCAACCTTATCAGAACAGACTTTTGACCCGTTTTTGAGTCTTACCTTGCTAGCATCTCTTTGGTCTGATTAGTCAGGATAGAATTATCTGCTTTGACCATGACAGTGAGAGCTGATGTGACTCCAGCTTTTAATAGCCTCTTTACGCGCCTTTCAATGAAGTCCTTCTTATCCTAAAGCACAAGAGAAATGTCCGGCATAACTATTCAAGCAGTGACAGCAGTGTCCTGCAGTTTGACATTATACACTTCATCTAAAACTAATTCAAACAACATTTTTAATTCTAGTATACTTATTAAACACACATTTATTGAGAAACTACATGGAGTATTTGTAGTTTTAAAGACTGATTCTGTGTATGTTACCTTCGGGTGCTGCTCAGGGACGTGTTGTTTGGAGAACTTGGCCAGCTGCACCATCTCAGGGATGATCTCTTTCTTGTCATAGCTGTTAGTGCAGTTGACCAGGGTGCAGGCGACAGCATATAGGATAGTCTTATCTTTTGACTAGAAGAGAAAAATGCTATATTGCGATCTATACATTTACATGTAAATCTCTATTAAGTCATATGGACTGAAAAAAATCTGCACAATTGATCAAGTTAATTCAGTCTTTTTATCTTTCAACACCCACCTTGGCAAGTTCAAACATGGCCCTCAAGGCTGCTTCATCCTCAACAAAGTCATCTTTTACATCGGCATCATTGGTAAGGTAAGCCAAACCTTCAACGGCCCATTTCCTTGTACGCACATCAAGTGTAGGGTTGCAGAGCCACCTGGAATAAACCAAATCTAGTTGAAATGCAATGCTGAACAGGCACTTTTGATAATGTAAATGGAGGTGGTCGTATGTTAATGTATTAGAGTTTCTGACAGTAGGAATGAAGTGTTTTCCATTTTAGTTTCAGTTCATTGTCTTTTTGCGGAGGGGAGAATGTTTTGAGTTCTGAAATGCTATACTACCGTTCAAAACTAATGTTTTTTTGGCTTTAATGTTTTTGAAAGAAGTCTCTTATGTTCACCAAGGTTGCATTTTTTCCACACAGAAATACAGTTAAAACAGTAATACTGTGGAATATTACTACAATTTAAAATACCTGTTTTATATTTGAATGCATTTTGAAATGTAATTTATTCCTGTGATGCACATTCTTCAGAAATCATTCTAATATGCTGATTTGCTGCTCAAGAAATATTTCTTATTATTATCAATGTAGAAAATACAGTTGTGCTGCTTAATATCTTTGTGGCAACCGTGCTACATTATTTTAGGATTCTTTGATGAATAGAATGTTCAAAAGAACTGCATTTATTTTAAGTATAAGCCTTTTGAAATAAAGCCTTTTGTCTTACTGTTACTTTTTAGATCCATTTAATGCATCCTTGCCGAATAAAAATCTTACTGACCCCAAACTAGTGCATGTTTTTATATTATATTAAAATATTATATGAGTCCTACAGATAAAGGAAAGCTGGCATTCTCACTTTCTGCACTGCTTGGCCAGTTTCTCAGTGGAGCCCTCAGCAAATTGTCTCATGCTGTAATCATCTCCTCCAGCGGATCCCAGTTTACACAGACCCTGAGAAAAGAAATTGGATATATTATGTTACATATGCAAATTATAACAACTGCCCTCGTTTAATAACTAATGAACACTACAACAAACACAGTCTGAATAGTGCATGAAGTGTCTGCTCACCACAAGGGCTCTGATCTTGATCTTCTCATTTTTAGTTTTCTTGTACATGTCCTTCAGCAGAGTTACTCCATTGCTGATGAAGAAGGAGGCTTTGCTGGTTTTGGTGGATGCGTGAATGAGGGCTTCCACTGCTACCAACTGGTCCACTTCCCGCTCAGATCCGCACAGGGCCACCATCATCTCCATAACACCCTGACGACCCGCAAGGATATTGCCCACATCAAAAGGCCCCTGAAGAATACCTGACAGAGCATTGATGGCATGGATGTTTTTGTCCATGTCGGTGGGGTCAAACTTGCTCCTGTTAACAGAAACCAGCAACATTGAGTATCAAGTCCACATGTAGGCTATGTTTATATACAATCCTAATTTCGTAGTGAAAGTAGAACTTACTTAATGTAGTCATCACAGACATCTCTGAAGTTATCTCTCTCGGGGTCACAGCGCATGTCATCGTAGAGCTTCTCGAGGAGAATGCTAGCAATCAGCTGTGTGTTTTCGGTCAACGGCAACTGATCCGGAAGGTCTGGAACCTGACCGCAGACCTTCAGAATCTTCTTCAGACCTGTTTTTGAGACATTTCCATAAAAACATTACATTAAATTATGTCATTGCTGTCCTCCTAGCAGCACAAATCACGAGTACACACTTAGCAATTTGCACACAAATGTTTTTATGAACAAATCTTTATTCATCAAAAAGTTTCGTACTAAATTATATTTTAAATATACAAAAATTACCATTCATATGCAAAAAGCACATTCTCTGGATGGCCTTACGGTCATGCTAAGATGACATTTAGAACAAAGGCTATAAAAAAGGTTGTGTTTTGGATGCGTTTTATGCAAATAATTATCCTCGGTCACATGGTTGCTCAATTAGAATACTCCAGATACATTAAAGCACATGCACAGCTGTTATTATAACGGTGATATATTTATGACACTATCATACTATACTGACGTATAACATACCATGGTCAATGGTGAAAAGGCCTTTGGAGTTATCCGTGTTTTTCTTGTCTTTCCTTGGCACATTCCTGATCAGGAGGTTCAGAGCCTGGTCTCGGCCGTGTCCAGACACCTTCTTGCTTGTGATCATTTCCAACAAGGCAAGTAGAATATCCTTCAAGTCCTTACTAGAGTCTGCCATTCGTGGAACAAGAGCAAGAAAATTAGAAATGAGTTTGCAATTTTAACTCAATTGCGCTCAATCGGGTCAAATTATGACAATTTTCAGTAATGTTACTCTGAATTCACATCTGCTCAGATGTCTTCTCTTACCGAGTACAAGGGCCTCTTCTTTGCCGTAATTTCTCTTGTCTCCTCCAGACAGGGAGTCATAGACACACTGGAACAGGTTTGCAGTGCCCAGAGCGATCTCTTCATTATCTATAGCCATGAAGCTGCACAGTTTGCTTATTCCCACCATGTGGATGATGGCAGTTGCCTTTAAAACCCAAACATATTATTAACACAAACATTTTTAAAGGAATGGTCACAAATACAGAGAAAAATACAGAACTGCACCAAAAAGACTGATGTTCCTTTAAGACCCGATGAAATTCAAATGGGTGTTTTGTGGCCTTTATTCCTTAGTACTTTTATTGCGTTTGTTATTGCAAAAACATTTTAATCAGTATTTGCATTTTTTGTTATGCAGCACAGTGTCTTAATATTTGATTGGTTTTATATTATATTATAGCTATTAATTCATATAATTCATATAATATAGCTATAATTCAGAGAATATGTTGATTTAAGGTTGTTTGTCTTTCCGCCAAAAATAAGAAAATTAATTGACAAATTTGTTTTGTGGCCTTTATTGTATTCCTTATTATGTATCTATATTATTTTTGCTATTGTTATCATTATCTGTTATTGCACAAACTACCAAATGTATTTTAATTAGTGTTTTTGTCTTGTTTTTTAGAAAAATAAAAATCAATCATTTAAAACAATAAATACATTATATAAAATACAGCGTCTTAATATGTGCATGAATTATATTATATTATATTGTTTTTCCTAATAATGAATAACAAATTAATAAACTCAGAGAATATGTAGATTTAGGGATATTTCTCTTACCCACAAAATATAAGCAAATTATTATTTTTTTTTTTTTTATCCCTCACATAGATTTTTGATTTATGCTTTTAAATAAGGGAAATCTTATTTTAATATAAAATAAAACATAAAATAATACAAATTAATTCAACAAACGTTCTGAAAACAAGTCTCAATATATTAATATATATGCATATTTATTTACAGTCTTAATTAGTGTAATTTTTGAGTATTTTTAGGGGAAAAGGATTATTTTACTGTTCTTTTTTTGCTGTTTTAATTACCCGTGCTCTGTGGCCTGTGCACATTCCTGACAGGGTTCGGATGGCAGCCAGGATCATCTCAGGTTTTCCTGTGTCAATGAGTTGCATGAGTAAAGGCACACCGTTGTTCTGGAATATTCTCTCTGAACCCGCGTCCTCTCTAGCCAGAACAATCAGGTTGTTGGCAGCCTGGTGGACCCAACAAACACGTTCAGTTTTACTGAGAAACATGTGACTGCGTTTAACATTAATTTAGCTTTTTTTTCTTTACCGTTTTAAGTTAACAGTGAACAGGATAGGAAGTTGTTCAAACCTTTTCTTGCTTTTCCTTATCTGACTCATCTGAAAACAGAATGTCAAACATGTTCTGTACTCTGGAGTCTGTTGAGAAGGTTGTTTTCAGCTGTGGGGAAAATCAGATAAGCTCTTTAGAAACTCAGATGTGCATTATGAGAACTCAAAAGCATCTTGATAAAAACTATCATCACCTTCTGCTGGATCTCAGCTCCGAGTCTTCTGAGGGTCTCGAGGAAGGTCTTGTTTTTAGGCTCTAAGGTTGCACATCTCTGGACGTCCTTGAAGGCCATGTCCAGTTTGCCAAGCTTCTCAAGCGCTTGACATCTTCTGTACAGAGCCTTGATGTCGGCGCCATCCACATCGATAGCTGCAATTGGTCAGAAGAGACTGATTTTTTTAATGAATCAATAGTAATATGTTAGTGTTTGAAGGTATAATGAGCCTGAAACATTTCATTTGTGAATCATACCTTTAGAGGCATCTGATGCGGCATTGTTATAACTTTCCTGTAAAACAAGACTTTGAATTAAATTCATGCAAAACTATGATTTTATATAGGCTTGTAATGTGTAAACAATTCTTACCTTTTTCAAGAAACAGGCTGATCTGTTCCTGTAGATGACTGCCAGTGCTTTCTTGTCTTTACAGGACTTAATGGCTTTAGTGTAACACTCAATGGCTTTGTCGATTTCTCCGGCCTGGAAGTGCTTGTTGCCCTCTTCTTTTAATTGAACTGGATCTGCGATTTCTCCCATCTAACAGAGAATGTTACAGTTTAAAAGGTTACATATTGTTCACATGCAACTCTTTCCTGTATACAGTCAAATTCATTCAAGTGTTACATTTAAACTTCTTTTAACTGAGCTTTCAGATTACTTGCACACAACAATACAATAGCAGCATTAGTCTCTTTAAAAATATGTTATTAGAATTTTTATGAAAATAACTTAAATTTTATTGTTGTGTTACTAAAATAGCATTAATCATTAATATTACAATTAAAAAATATATACAAAAATATTATGTGACGTCTTCCACATTAATTTATGTTGTTTTGTATCTAATGAATATTATTTAAGACAAGACATTCCATGTAAACAGGGAAAAATGTAACTAATAGATATCACCATACTATCCCAGATGATTGATTGCATTAAGAATTGCAGACATTTTTTGTACTACAAGTTTTCTGAAATGTTATGTTAAATATGCAAATGAGGCAATATCTAATTAAGTATGCACTACTTTGCATACATTTCCAGAAGAGAAATTTGAACACTGGATAAAGCTAGGGTTAAAAATCATTTTTCTCCTTTTGTTGATTTCGGATGTTCCTTTATTATCACTCCATAAATCAGAAAATACTGTTAAAAGCCAGATTTCACCATGTTTTTAGAAACTAAATGTAAATGTAACTGTGTATAAAATTATCAAACCCCTCTGATATCTGGCAGTGGGCTGAAGTGGAGATTTCTGGCTCAGTGCATGAACAAAGAAACACTATACTAAATAAAATAAACACTTAAAAGTGTATTTTGGATGTTTTCTTTCTGAAACAACACGTTATGAAAAATCTCAAAATTGACCACGCATAAAAAAAAATGTTCTTGCCTGTAATGTGCTGCATTGTTACAAACTTTTAATCCTTACAACATTCAGACGTAGCACATTAAAACATGTTCAAACTTACTTTTAAGGTGCCAATTTTCTAGTTTTCTCAAGCAAATGGTCAAGCACATGTTATCTCTGACTTTAAATGACTGACCCTCATGCCTTATTTGGGCAACAATGTGGCCTCCAAAAAGGTCCTACCTCCACAATACTGAACACAGTAAATGGCAACTTCTGTTATCTATACATTATAGACACATTCCCCATTCTGAACACTATAACTCTATAGATTATGCATTCAAAAACAAGCAACAATGCATGTAATTATAGCTACGTACCGTCATTGAAGTCGATTCTGGTTCGTCGTAAGAAGAAAGTCTGTCCTGTGTGTAGTTTCTTGTCGTTTATAAGAGTCACTTATATATATATATATCTTGCACATTGGGGGGTGGGGTGGGGGGATACCAGGATAACGGATGCATCCATTTTATAATGAGGGGTGGCGAGGTCTTCATCCACCCCACCTGTTCATGCAAATGTATTATGCATCTACCAGTGACAACCTGTGATTACATCTTTCACAGTTTGTCGCTCTTTCAGTTCACGCTGTTTGTTTATTCCTTTGATGGTACATTAATTTTAGTTAGCAGATAAGTGGACACCCCTCATATCAGTGAATTGGCCCTGCTCTGATATGGTCTATTTAGGGAGAAGGTATGACAGCTGAGAAATCAGTAGCAAATGTCCAGAGCTGACCGATGGGAGGGGGAGGAAGTGTGTGTCCCAACAGCTGGTGGAGTGGAGCTCTGACTCGTACTTTCTAGAATGGAAGAACTCTCAAGATTGTAGCAGTAGACCTGGGGGAAGGTGTTACAATCATAACAAAACATCCTGGAGACTTCTGGGAGGTGCTGGTGGTGAGTGACACTATTGTGGCATGTTTATATTGGGTCAAGACATGCTGATGCTAAAAGAGCTGACAACACTACTTTTACTGATTACTACTTACTACTACTACTTATTATTACTACATTATATATTATGCACAATAATAAATTAGATTCGATTTTTTTTTGAGTATTAGTATTATATAAAATGTTTTGTGGTTTAAAAATAAAATTCTATTATTATTATTATTATTATTATTAATTTATTTATTTATTTATACCCCAATGAGCTAAAAGCACAAACCCCACAGATGGAAAAAAAAAGTTTAAACTTTTCCCCAATATATTCAAGTTATATTGTGCCCAATGTAACAATGTTATTGTAAAAGATTTTTCCATGTTGTAAATGAAGATTATTCATTTACAAATCAATACTATTTCAGTCTTTCTACTTAAAAATTTCATGTTTTCTTCAAATTCAATCTGTTACTTGCCATTTCTTTGTAATTATTCCTGATACTCACATCCAAGTAAGCAAGTTGGCTTATAACATTAATGTTCTACTGTTTAATAATCTACTGTTTAATAATCTACTGTTTGGGGTCAGTTAATGAATGAATTAATTAGTATTAATTATAATTTTATTTTAAAAAAATAATACTTTTCTTCAGAAAAAACACACTGAACTGATCAAAAGTGACATTGAAGACATTTATAATATTTACAAAAAAATTATATTTTAAATAAACTGTGTTCTTTTGAAATGTATATTCATCAAAAAAAAAAAAATAAATAAAAAAGTTTCTTGATTACCAAATCTGCATATTAGAATTATTTCTAAAGGATCACGTTACACTGAAAACTGGAGTAATGTCCACTGAAAATGTAGCTTTGCCATCATCGTTATTAATTACATTTTAAAATTTATTCAAATAGAAAACTCTTATTTTAAATTGTAATGATATTATTACATAATATGATTTTTCTGTATTTTTGATCAAATGATTACAGCCTCGGTGAGCACAAAAGACTTCTTTCCAAAAAAATCTTACTGACCCCAAACATTTGAATGTTAGTGCATACTGTACGTAACGCAATTTAATGGGAGCAAAATATATACAAATTTGCCACAATAAAATGGACACTCATTCACAAACAATGCACGTTGCAATAATCTCAAAATGGCCAAATACTGGTTGACATGAAATTCAGACTAACACAAAGTTAATTTATAATAATGATTTAATAAATTATGGCCTCAAAACAAACAAAGGTGCAATAATAATATTCAAAAGACAGTCCTGACATGGCATTTAAAATCAGAAGCGCACTAGCATCTACCATCAAGCAATCATTTGGATGCTTCTAGGAAAAGGATCTCCTGAGAGAATGTATATGCGTGTATGAAACTCACTCGTCCCCACATGAAAGACTGACTGCATTTTAGCACATAAAAACATTCTGGCATCTGGATATATGTAAATGATGCACTGCTGATGCGAATCCCACTCTTGATTATCAGGAGCTGATGTACCAGCGTAAATCTGAGCATGTTACACAGTGAAAGACACTCCTACATTTACAGTACATGACACATTTGTGATCATAAGAGATGTCTGAGAACTACAGTCGCACATCTGTTGTTTCCTAGAAACTGTGTTTGCTTGGAAATAAAACGTCAGGATTATTACTCCAGTGAGGAGAACTACGATAACACACACTTGTATAATGTATGAAAATTGCACATTTAAAAATATCTGAACAGCTCTGTTACATAGAGTTTGAATCGCCAAGCGCTGCATCTAGGTCACTAAAGACTAGATCCTTTAAGAGGTAAAGAAAATAGCAGTTATAAACCATCTTTGCATATCAAAGGAGCTTAATTATTGCATGTTTCCAAAACAATGAACGACGTGATGTGACATCTGTCTTCAGTTCGATCCCAGAGCTGCCTGTAATGTAAGGGCTACAAAAGCACTATCAGTCCAATGTCCAAGAATCTGAACAGCTGTAGCCACATTCCCTCCAAACAGTCCAAGGAAATGTTTAGCACTGTGATCCGATGTACAGATGTGTGTTTGTAGAAGTTGTGTTGGCGAATGTTTTCTTTATTTGGCAGCAGGTGGTGCTCTCGGCACATGAGGATCCGGAGGACTACAGAAGCAGGTGATAGGGAAGGTAGAGATGAAGATCATCCCATTTTGCTCCTTACTGGAAAAGAGATCAACAATATGATCAATGTTTATAGCAGTTAAAAGTTATTAGTGACAGTATAACTTTTTATATATATATATATATATATATATATATATATATATATATATATATATATATATATATATATATATATATATATATATATATATAAACATACATATATACATATACATATACATATATATATATACATATATATATATATATATAAATAATATTTTAATATGGTTATATTATTTTATATTATCGTTTTATTTTTTATGCTTATTTATTTTATTACAAAAGTAGTTTTTTTTATTATTTTATTACTTTCAAAAACTTTCATAATCTGATATTTCTAAATATTTATAATTTAATTAGTGTTGTAATTTGTAAATATTTATAATATCATTAAATTCTGAAAGATAATATTCATATTACAAATGTAATTTTTTTTATTTATTATTAAAACTTTTTTTTTAATTAAAAGATGTAATACTGACTGACTAGCCTTATTCCTTACTTAACTTTCAAAATTTGCTCTGATATTTTTTAAAATTTATAAAATTCAGAGATAAGGTTAGTCACTGAATATCACAAGTTATAGGTAATTAAAAATGAATAATAACTTAATTATTATTGGTAATATAAATACCAACTTGGAATTTAATGTGATATTTATACATTATAATGATATATAAGAATTAAAATATAATAAAATAAAATCTAAATATAAAAATTTAAATAAATACATACATGTTCATTATTATAATATCAGATTAAATTCTGAAAACTTTATTTATATATAAAAACAAGTGAGGGATAATGCAAGGTTAGCTGGTCAATATTACAAATGACAAAAACGGATAGTTTTATAATGGGTCCAGATCCAAAAGACCTTATGCAGGCGCATCATATTTAATTTAATGTGTGAAAATAAGGCTCTGAGGGATAAAAGTACTGTGGATTATATTGTGTAGCTTGGTATTGATAATTAAGTCAATGAAACGCTGAAAATATCTTTGCAAAAAACATAGAACAGTATCTTCATTTTCTATATGACCATGACTAAGATGCAATCGACTAACTGTCCTGCACAAACTCACAAAGTAGACATCCAGCACCGAGTCGTCATCTCTGTCTATGTCCATGGTGCTTTGCTCCGATGTCAGACAGATGGCACTGTCCTCCAATGTAAAAGTTGAGCAGGCACATCTGAAAGCAAACCACAGCAGCAGTGAATCAGAAGAACAGCACGAAGAAGCTCAAGGACAAATTAAGAGTCCTCAAAACATGACAGATGAATACTGAGCAAAGCTGGTGGCCTCATAAATGCCACTGAGGGAATATGTGTGGCCGTGTGAGGGAGACCAGAACAGAAAGCATTTCTCATCATTACCGTGACGTGTTTCAGATGAGCGCTGGCCATCTATATCCATTTTGGAATGTGCTTATGTTTTTATTGCCTGTAATAATCTCTTGAGTTATTGCTGCCATGGCAACCAGACCCTTGTTCACCTCATGAACATAAAGCACTTTGAGCATGTGACACTTTTCAGACGCTGAGGCTGTTCATTAACACAGGCTCACCCTGGACTTCATCAAACGCTTTGACTGCTTGAGGTCAGCAAGCTACTTTTTGAAAGAAATGAATACTTTAATTCGACGAGAACGCATTAAATTGATCAAAAGTGACAGTAAACACATTCATAATGTAACTGAGATTTCCATTTCAAATAAATGCTGTTCTTTTGAACTTTCTATTCAGTAAAGAATTTTCCACAAAAATATATTATTAACATTAAGCAGCACAACTGATGACAAATAAAAATGTTTCTGGAGTAGCAAATCAGCATATCAGAATGATTTCTGACGGATAATATGACACTGAAGACAAGAATAACGGTGCAGAAAATTCAGCTTTGCATCACAGAAATAAATTACATTTTAAAATGCATTCAAACAGAAAACAATATTTTAAATGATAACAATATTTCACTTTTTATTACGGGTATCTGTATTTTTAATCAAATAAATGCAGCCTTGTTGAGCAAAATCTTTCCGAGCCCAAACTTACCATCTGAAACATTTTAAATCCCTAACATGAATAGTTTGTCTTAGCAACCACCTCTAATTAACATATTATGTTGATTGAGTCAACAAGATAGCATCTGACTAAGCTCTTTTAACTCAATAATCATTGTTCAAGCTGAGGTGCACCGAATGCCCCTTTTTGTGGTATTGGGTGTCATAAAACAACACCACTGTTATATTCGTCCTTAGCAAGCAGGTGAAATATTTATGAGGTCTTTTCACAGGAATTCCTCTTAAAACAGGTGTGTGTCAAAGCTGAGGAGATCAGTGAAAACCAAACACAAAGAATCCAGCAGCAGAACAAGTGTAGCATGACAGCACCTGGTCAGCTGCTCACGCCAGAGCAGGAAGTGTTACATTGTGGCATTGTTTGACTATATTCGAGTGACTTGGGTAGTTAAAGGCATAGTTCACACAAAAATCAAATATTTGTCATCATTTACTCAACCCTCCTGTTACTCCCAATTCTGTCTTCAATGGAACACAAAAGGATTTTGAAGTATTTGTTGCTCTTTTCCAAGCAATTACAATAAATCAAGGTTTTTTTAGGCTTCAAAAGGGACTACATATCTTGAAACTAAAATCAAATGACAAATCTAGCTCTCTTTGGTGTGTATTTTCATGAGATAAGTAGCAAAGTTGTATTTGTGAAGGAATGATTCTTTTCAATGTATCAAGTGAGCCAGTTAACAAAATGATTCATTAATGATTTGAACTGATCTGTTTTTTTTTTTGGCATTATTTACCCATCCCTCATGTTGTTCCTACCCATTTAACCTTCTTTCTTCAGTGAAACACAAAAGGATTTTGAAGAGTCTTTTGCTCTTTTGAATGCAATTACAATAAGTGATTGTTTTTAGGCTTCAAAAAGGACTCAAGCACACTATAAAAGTAGTCTATACAACGTAAAACACAAATCATATGACAAAAATGATGATATCTAGTTTTCCTTGGCATGTATCTCCATGAGATAAGTTTGATTTTTTGAACTAGATCTTCAATGTATCAATTGATTCAGTTCTGAATGATTTATTGATGAATTGAACTGATCTGGTTTGTCATTATTTACTCAACCCTCATGTCATTCCTAACCTATTTAACTTTTTTTCTTCAGAGAAACACTAAAAGTTTTTGAAAATCTTCCACGAAATTACAGTCAAATGAAGGTTTTTAGGCTTAAAAATGGACTCCAGTGTACCATAAAAATAGTAAATAACATGAAACTGGAATCAAAGCACAAAAATAATGACATCTAGCTTTCCTTGGTGTCTTAATGAGAGAAATAGCATGGCTGGATTTGTGTAGGAATCATTCTTTCGAGTCAGATCTTGTCAATGAATCAATTGATTCAGTTCACAAAAGTGCTCTGAATGATTTGTTTATGAATCGAGGTAATCTGGTTCTTGAGTTCAACTCCCTGTGGTCCACTCATCTCATAAAGTTCACACTCATATGATGCACAACACAAGTCATGTGGATATTTTTACGATACTTTTATGGTGCTTTTGCCGCCCTCTGAAGCCTGAAAGCCTTAGTCCCTATTCATTAAGACTAAGTGGCTAAAAGAATTCTCCATTTGTGTTCCATGGAAAAAAAGTCAAATGTGTTTGGTAAACGATGACTGAGTTTTCATATTTTAGTTGAACTGCTCCTTTCAGAATCTCTGTGGCAGGAAGAGAAGTGGAGATGTGAGAAGGTAACAGGTGTGTGTCGGGTGGATGGGTCTGAAGGTTTGTGAGATGTGAGGTGTCACCTTTCGTTCGTTTTGGCCTCCCGGTATCGATCTGTGACGTAAATAGAGGGCGGGGAGAGGGTGTGGCTCAAGGAAGAGGCTTCATAAGGGTAAGGAGTCTGAGGGACCAGGTCAGGACGGTTATAGGACCAGAACACTGTGGTATGAGATGGCAAAAACATCATATGAGGTGACTGGGAGGCAACATGTATTTTCTGATGAATAAATGTACAGTACATGACAATGTAACTAAACTACCATTTAAAAGTTTGGAGTCTGCAAAATATTACTGTTTTTGTAAGAAGTATTATTTGAATATATTTAAAAATGTAATTTATTCCTGGGATGTCAACGCTGAATTTTCAGCATCATTACTCCAGTATTTAGTGTTACATGATCCTTCAGAAAATTATTCTAATATGCTGATTTGGTGCTTAAGAAGATTTATTAGTATTCTTCTCATCAATGGAGATAACAGTGGTGCTTAATATTTTTTTTAGAAACCGTGATACATTTTTTTCAGGATTCTTTGATGAATAAGGTTCAAAAGAATAGCATTTATTTAAAACATAAATCATTTGTATCAGTGTGAATGTCTCTTTTGATGAATTTAATGCATCCTTACTGAATAAAAGTAGTAATTTCTTTTTAAAAACATAATGACCCCAAACTTTTGAACGGTAAGATATCACATTTTTTATTATAATTCATACCCAGCAGCAGCTCTGTGCTGATGACTAGTATAGCAGCGCAAAAAGTCAAAGCAAGGACATTGAGTAACTTCTGCCGCTGTGGTTTGTGTTCAGGTAGTAAATGCGAATTGAACGAGGAAGACATGACTGTCTGGGAAAAAATGTCTCGGATGGCAGCTCATCTTTCAGGGTTTTTCCAAAAGATATTGCACGAAATAAAGCAGACACTTCCTGTTTGTGTATGTCAACAGCGACAGAAACTGATGTTTGCAAGTAAATGTGATCATTTGTCTTTAGTGATGGAATAAGATGCATATCAAGGGCTTTTCACACTGCACTTAACCCAAGGTATCTTTTTAACCCCAGACTAATGCCATTTTTAACCCTAGCTAATGTTGCTGACCTCATTAATATGCAAATAAGAACATTAAAGGGATAGTTCATCAATTACTCACCCTCCACTTGTTCCAAAACACTAAAGATATTTAAAGAATGCTTGTAACCAAACAGCTGATGGTAGTCATTGAGGCCCTGTTTACAATAGTGCGTTTTTTCATTTTAAAACGGTGTTTTAACAATCCTTGTCTACACTGGCGTTTTTACTGTTTCAGAAACGATCTCCATCCGCACTACACAACCAGAGTCTGCAGTGTTTTCAAAAGTCTCCCTTTTCGAGGGTCGAAAACGCCGGAATAGTGTAAATGACAGGCGTAAACGTAGCAAAAGTTATGCGTTTTAAAACGAAAATGCACTAGTGTAAACATAGCCTCACTTCCATAGTATTTTTTTTTTTCCATACTATGGAAGTCAATGGCTACTCTCAACTTTGGTCAGTATAACCAACATTCTTTAAAACGCCTTCTTTTGTGTTCAACAGAAGAAACTCACAGAACAGAAATTCTTACATTCTTACAAGTTAATCCAGAGTTAAAAATGTCTCTCAGATAACATTTTCACATGCGAAAAGCCCTCTAGCCCTATGAACAGTTTTCATCTAGTCAGTGCCGCCCACCTTGTCCATCCAGACTAGCAAGACTACGGGCTCCTCCAAGTCTGTCTGTCCTCTCCTCGGCCTTTTCCTCCTTCTGTGAGGACAGCACCTCTTGAGAAGAGCACTTCAGTGCTGATATGGAGTTCCGCGCCCTCTTGCTCGGGGAGAAACGATTTGCTGGATGTGCGACAAAGAGACTAATTATGGACACTGTCCTAAATGAACTGAAAATATGATGATGTAACTCTCCCCTAACTGTTACCTGGCAGCAGACAATTAGACCGTGAAATGAAATCTTAGTCTGCTGTCTAACTTTATTAGAAAGGATAAAAATAAATCTGCATTCTGCTATTTTAATTTGGCTTATAAAAATCTGATTACCAGGGTGAATTACAGTTCCTGACTTTTTGTTAGGTTGTAGAAAGAGGAAGGAGAAGTTCTGTTGTTGTAATGTTGTTTCAAAATATTCTTAGTAATGCAATTAAAGCTGAAAAATAATGACGTTCGAGCAAGAATGTTGATGCAACTTCTGTTCTTATGTTTTGTCACTGACAGGAAGTTTTATATATATGGTCATTATCTTTTTCCAAATATTTATTAGATTAACTTAAATTATAATTCCACTGCTTGCAATGCACTTCTTTGACCTGGTTTTAATGTAGAGGCCAGAATATCATAGAAAATAACCCAGAACATCGTAGTACTGTGGCAGTGACTTTGCATATTTTCATTTAGTTTGATATAATTCTTCTTTTTCATATCCACAGATATATGCAATTAAATGTACAGACTTAAATTAAACTACTTCCTAATTATTAAACAATCGGTAACATTTACCAAGAAGGTTTCATTTTTTAACATTAACTAACAATGAACAATATTTCATAAGTCTTCTACATTTACTAAGTTGCATCTGTTGAAATGATTTTATGCACTATTAACATCAACAAAAAATTAACAACTGTATTTGTATTTTTTTTTAAGAATTTACAACTGTTTTTCACATCAACAAAGGTAAATAAGTGTTGTAAAAATATATTGCTCATAGCTTATGTTAACTAATGCATTAACTAATGTTAACAAATTAGACCTTTTTGTGCAGTGTTATCACATTTCTTAAAATATTAATTTTGCAGATGCAAGTTGTACTATTATAATGTTTAACATTCAAAATGTATTCCATTGTGATTATGTAATACTCGCATAATGAATTAATTTGCTTGTGTTGTTGACTTACGCTGAATCTTTCTGAATACTCTGGAGCTCATGAACTTGAGAAATCTGTTTGCATAGAAACTCGGTCTGTGCACAGACACCGTATCCTAGGAGAAAGAGAATACAAGACAATTAAACCAGGAAGCGTCTTTAATCCCCCAGCGGCATGAATAGTCTATTCATAAACGAAGAGAGCAGAATGACATATAGACTTACACCATCATAGACGAGTGCCTTCCAGGAGTGCTCCAGCTTCTTAATGAATCTTGGTGGGAAATGAGAGCGAGAGATCTCGTCAGGGATGAGGGAGTTCATTTAAAGGAGGTGCATTGAGCTAATATGCTGTAAGCTAGTGTGTAACATGACATTTGGGCTCTTGGGTTTGTTGTAAACTGACACCAGGCGTACCTGTAAGATTGCAAGATGTCGATAATGCCTAGAAAAATAAGTAGTTTCTCATCCTTGTGTGTTTTTGCAGGAATGCCTCCCATTCTGTGTAAAAGGGAATATTGTATTTAAATTATATCATGTTATTAGTGGCCGGGAAATAAACATATCAAGGTCAAGACAAGCCATCACCCAAAAAAAAAAAAAAAAAAAAATTCTAAGCTTTCATCTTATATATATATATATATATATATATATATATATATATATAAAATAATAAAATAAAATATAAAATAATTATCTAATATACAACCCGAATTCCGCAAATGTTGGGACGTTTTTTTAAATTTGAATAAAATGAAAACTAAAAGACTTTCAAATCACATGAGCCAATATTTTATTCACAATAGAATATAAATGTTTAAACGGAGAAATTTTACACTTTTATCCACTAAATGAGCTCATTTCAAATTTGACACCTGCAACAGGTCTCAAAAAAGTTGGCACGGGGGCAACAAAGGGCTGAAAAAGCAAGAAATTTTGAAAAGATTCAGCTGGGAGAACATCTAGCAACTAATTAATTTAATTGACATCAGGTATGTAACATGATTAGCTATAAAAGGGATGTCTTAGAGAGGCAGAGTCTCTCAGAAGTAAAGATGGGCAGAGGCTCTCAAATCTGTGAAAGAGTGCGTAAAAAGATTGTGGAATACTTTAAAAACAATGTTCCTCAATGTCAAATTGCAAAGGCTTTGCACATCTCATCATCTACAGTGATCAAAACATTCAGAGAACCTGGAGAAATCTCTGTGCGTAAGGGACAAGGCGAATACTTTTGCTGAATGCCCATAGTCTTCAGGCCCTCAGACGACACTGCATCACTCATTGACATATGGGCGCAGGAATACTTCCAGAAACCACTGTCGGTAAACACAATCCGCCGTCCCATCTGCAGATGCCAACTAAAGCTCTATCATGCAAAAAGGAAGCCATATGTGAACATGGTCCAGAAGCGCCGTCGTGTCCTGTGGGCCAAGGCTATTTAAAATGGACTGTTTCAAAGTGGAAAAGTGTTCGAAATATGTTCGGACAAGTCCAAATTTGACATTCTTGTTGGAAATCACGGACACCGTGTCCTCTGAGCTAAAGAGGAGGGAGACCTTCCAGCGTGTTATCAGCATTCAGTTCAAAAACCAGCATCTCTGATGATATGGGGGTGCATAAGTGCATACAGTATGGACAGCTTGCATGTTTTGGAGGGCACTATGAGTGCTGAAAGGTATAAAGTAAAGTGAAAGTGAAAGTGACATGACATGTGGCGAAGTATGGTAACCCATACTCGGAATTAGTGCTCTGCATTTAACCCAACCTAAGTGCACACACACACACACAGCAGTGAACACACACACACACACACACACACACACACACACACACACACACCCGGAGCAGTGGGCAGCCATTTATGCTGCAGTGCCCGGATAGCAGTTGGAGGTTCGGTGTCTTGCTCAAGGGCACCTCAGTCGTGGTATTGAGGGTGGGAGAGAGTGCTGGACATTCACTCCCCCCACCTACAATCCCTGCCGGACCTGAGACTCGAACCTGCAACCTTTGGGTTAAGAGTCCGACTCTCTAACCATTAGGCCTCGACTTCCCCCAACTTTAACGACTTCCATAAAGGTTTTAGAGCAACATATGATGTGTATTTCAGCAGGACAATGCAAAACCACATACTGCAGCTATTACAACAGCATGGCTTCGTAGTAGAAGAGTCCGGGTGCTGAATTGGTGCATCATTAAACAAAAAATACGTCAAAGATGACCACGAACTCTTCAGCAGCTGGAAAGCTATATCAGGCAAGAATGGGACCAAATTCCAACACCAAAACTCCAGAAACTCATAACCTCGATGCCCAAACGTCTTCAAATTATTTTGATAAGAAGGGGAGATGCTACACCATGGTAAACATGCCCCTGTCTCAACTATTTTGAGACCTGTAGCAGGCATCAAATTTGACATGAGCATTTTGTGCATATGTTATCTATGTTCTATTGTGAATAAAATATTGGCTCATGTGATTTGAAAGTCTTTTAGTTTTCATTTTATTCAAATTTAAAAAACATCCCAACATTTCCGGAATTCGGGTTGTAAATTACTTTAAAATAATAACGAATTTTAGAATTAATATTGATATATAAATAAATATACACACATTAATACATAAATAATATATATGAATAACAATGTATATAAATGCACATTTTCTCAAATAAAGTATTTCAACTTTTCTTTTGATTTTGGGGTCAAATATGAAATTAGAGGTCAAATATATTTAATTATTTTTAATTTTCTGCAGTGAAAGTCACAGGGCCTAAATACATTTTTTTTTTTTTTTTTTTTTTTACCAAAACATTAAAAAAATAAAATAAAAATAATAATATTATATATACATACATATATATATATATATATATATATACATACATACATATATATATATATATATATATATATATGTGTGTGTGTGTGTGTGTGCAACCAATATGCATTAATCTGTGTATATAACAACACACACATTTTGAATATACTGTATACAAACAGGATAAACACTGGTTTTAATGTCAGGGACTCACGTGTCATCGGTAGTCAAAGCCTCGGCTGCCTTGCCGTCTCCCTGAATAGACTCCATGGCGGTGGAGTAAAGAACTTTCTGTCCCACGGTCCTCTTCCCGTCTACAACGTTGACGTCTCCTTCTCTGTGATTTTGGTCCAGAACGTGCACTCCCAACAGCAGACTGTAGTCCATGATCTTAAAACTCTCCAGAACCTGTGTGACATACAACACAACATTTAACTCACCATGAATCTCACACACAATATTACAAGGACCACAGCCAAAATCCTCCTGATTAATGTACCTTGTCTTTGGCCACAGTGCTGTTGCTGTTTTTTGTCAAGATGGTAACCCACATTCTGCAAAACTCTTGTTTAAGGATGCCAAACAAATATCTATATAGTTTTTATTAATTTAATTTCAGTTTTAGTTATTTTTTTTATTAATTATTTTGTTTTATTTTAAAATGTAATTTTATTTTATTAGTAACAAACTGTTTTATGGTTTTAGTTTGAGTTAACTTTAATAAAAAGTTAACACCCACTAGCACAGCTCTAAGCTTCTCTGCTTTGCAGCATTGTACATCAGCGTAATACACAATTTCAATAACATAACAGAAAAAGCAGCAATGATGGAATAAAAATGCCACCACATGACAGTTTCCACAGATATCCGAGGTTTTATCTCGGGGGTCATGCACCAAATCTGATGGCAGTTAACAAAAAGCTCAGAGAGTCTCTTCAAAATGAAATCCTGAATGAACTTACAGTAAGAACGCTGCAAAAATGGATTTTCTTGTTTTTCTGTACAAATATCTCAACATTAAATAAATCTTAAATCAATATACATTTACTTGAAAAGCAAAATGACTTAAGAAATGAAATGAGTTCATGCTTTAAAAAAAAAAATCTGTTAGATAATAATCAAGATAAATACTCTTGTTTTCCTTTGAGTTGTTTATTTTTCTTACCTCATTGAAATATTTTGTCGTTTTAAGCACAAATTCACTTAATTTTAATGTTTTTTTTTGTTTGTTTGTTTTTTCGGAAAACGAGACTTTTAGTCATAGAAAACGAGACAAAATAACAAGTAAAAAAAAAAAAGTAAGACCAGGGAAAGTCTGCACAGCATCTTCATAAATGAGTCAAAAGGAAAAGCGATTTGTTTATCAGTGGTAAGAAACTATAAACAGGATTTAAACAGACATTAGTCATCAATAGGTCACCAGACAAAAGATCTCAGCAATGATTACTTGTTAAAAATACCCAAGAAACCTAGCTGTTAGTGTTATAGAAATACTACGGTATATATCTTTAAATATTTCCAGGCCTGCACATTGTTTACTTTTGGCTTTAAATGAAACATACTCAAACAATCAGGTAAAGCTGTAGCTGTGAACCAGTATATTTCACTTTTGCATGACGCTCTTGTTCCCCTCATACCCTCCATATTCAAATGAATAATATTTGAATAGGAACACACAACATCCTTGTTTTGCATCCCGTCAGGAACATCAAAAAGCCTCTAAATGGGACCTCAACTAGGTCACAGTAATGGCCAACGATGGCGGCAATGGAAGGCAATATCACTTGTTTGGCACATGAAGTCATAGGGTCAAAGGTTTACTTGTCGACGAAAGGAATTTACACCATTTTTGGGGTGGAGTAACAGATTAACATTCTGCTCCATGGAGTGTGTTTGAATATATACCCCTTTTTTATGAAAGCCTAAATAGGTCTAAGCACTAAAAAGTGTTTTTCTAGTTTTTCTACATATTTCCATTGTGAAAAACAAGCTCACTGAAACATTTTTCAATCTTCAAAGGTTTATAATTGAACTTGGAGTCCCCATTGGAGTAGCTACATCGATTGTTTTTCAGTGTAGTTTACATTAGGTTTTAGACTGAAATCGTGTTGTTGATGTGCAACTGCGAATGATCATGTACTCAAGCCGTTTTGGCCTTTTTGAACTGGAGAGGAAATTTGAGCTCTGAAAGTTGCAGTATGTTTTCAGAGTACAGTGCATCAAGCTTGTTTGATTCCTCGTGAGCCCTTAACAAAATATAACAAGTACAAATATGGGCTAAATATGACAAGTGGTTCAGTGCACTAAAACAAAAGGAAACAAAAGAGTTATGTGAAAGCTCTTCCTGTTTTGATATACTTATGTAAAGTATTTTCCATTTTCCACAGAAAACATCCTGGGCTTCAGGGCAGCAGTCCACAATGGCATGCTGTTATACAACTATTAAAACCACCTGTTTTGCAGCTTGGTTTGCAGCCATCAGTCGAGTCAGCTTAAATGAGAATGTAATTTCTCTTCACAGTCACTGGTCATTAATTAACATCAGGTGAAGAGTTCAGTGAAAAAATGTGTCACTTGTGTTCATATTGTATGTAAACATGAGGTATGTGACCTCCCGTGACCCAGTAAAAAAGATTTCATTAGGGTTTATTAGGTTTTATTTTCTCATTAGGTTTTATTATTGTTTGTGCACTTGACATTTCAAAAATAAAATGTATTTTTATTGCACATATATAATATGTTAGCAGTGCCTGTATTTAATAGGCATTTAATCTAAATATTTCTAAAGACTCTTTTCTTTTAAATTCTTTTAAAACATGAAATCTTCCTATAAACTTACAAGAACCAACTTTTCAAGAAGTTTCTATGTAATAAATATATTACACAATGATTATTTGCATTCAAAAATCCATGTTCATACAGAGCGTTTACTCTTTAAGGGCAGCTTGTTGGAGAAAAAGTTCAATAAAAATAATCAATAATAATAATAACAACATTTTAATAAATAATAATAATAATTATTATTATTATTATAATTATTATTGTGTGTGTGTGTGTGTGTGTGTGTGTGTGTGTGTGTGTGTGTGAGGCTTACACACACACACACACACACATACATATACATATATATATATATATATATATATATATATGTATATAAACTTAATCTTTCCTTGAGGGGCGATAAATGTCAGGCAAATGTAAGGCATTTGCTCTCACAAGACTAATATCAAACCTAAATATTGGTTTAGTTTTGAATATGAAAATAATAAAGAGCCATAACTACCACAGACTCTGAGGATGACATCCTCCTGCAAAACAACAATATATAGATACAGCTATGTGCCAAGAAATATAAAAAAAACACTCTACTTCTTGTAAGCGGAAAGAAGTTGTGTCATTATTTTTCATGTGTCAGATACGGTGTCATGAAAGTGTTCTTTATTGTCAAAATCAGGTCATTAAAATGAATGCTTACTCATTTCTGTTCAGCTCAGAGAAGACATTTAAATCAAGAGTGAAGATTAATGGCGGCGACGCGCTCTATGCATTATCGAAATCCCATAAGTGCTTGGAGACGAGTCACATAGAAACCGATTAAAGGCTTGTTCTTGATTCTTATAGATTTGGTTCTATTGTGCTCTGCAGTTGAAGCCCAGGGTGTGTTGCTTACTCAGGAGAAACTTTCTGCTTAGTGTTCATTTCAGTTTCTGCACAGGACATAGCCAGAAGGAAAAGCTAACAATAAAATCTTACAGCACTCATGGGAAAGTGTTTGGACTGCAGTTTGTATTTCCTTGCATCAAGAACATAGTGTAAAAAGATGACAGATCAACAATTTCAACAATTTCAATCCATAAAAGACTATGTTCTTCTCAGATGCTGAAGTTAGATGGCAGGGTGGGCTACAGCGGGCCGAATGTCCCCAAGTATGGTCATTATTGTGTGAAACTCGAGTTCTCGTTTTTCCCTCGGCCCTCTTGTGACTCGCATTACGGCTGATCCTTTTAGTTCAGCACTCACAGGGGCCGGCCGGTCAGTACATACTTCAGGTGCCAAAAAAGACAAACTCTATATAGGGAACATTTTGTCTCGAATCGCTTTTAATAACAGGTCATGTCTGGAATGCCATCGCAATAGCGCCGTTGTAGAGCTTGTTTGTTGGTAAACAAATGAACAGTAAGAAAGTCGAGTGCCAAGTCTGCTGAAGAATTCGAGAAGCACAAGGCAACCACAGAGGGCTGGTTACCTAATGCAGCATTGGGACACTTCAACATCATGCCACAATCATTTGGGTAATTCACTTACTGGGCTGTTTACTTGCAGCTTGATTTTGGAGGAACTTAGAAAGTAAAAGAAAACATGTCAGAGGTGGCATTTGTCCTTGAAAAACAGTGCAGTACGCAAATAGGAAACAAAAATGAAAGATGAGATCATTTTAATACAAATAGTTTTTCCTGGACAGCAATGTGAGGGGCGAATACAGAATAAGGAAAGCAAATGAAGGCTTAAAGGGATAGTTTACCCAAAAATTCAAGTTCTGTTATAATTTACTCACCCTTGCATTGTATTACATTCTTTAACTGTTCCGTGGAACACAAAAAAGAGACATTTTGAAAAATGTTTAAACTGTTTGTGTCCATGCAATGAAAGTCAACAGGGTCCAAAACAAACCACATTTTTCAAAATAATTTCTAATGTGCTCCACAGAAGAAAGTAAAATAAGAAAAAAACTTTAATTTTGGGGTGAATTGTTCCTTTAGGTATCAAATTTTTACCAAATTGTACTTTGATTTGACAGTCAAATATCACGGATTTCTTAAAGGGGTCATATGACGTTGCTAAATAGAACATTATTTTGTGTATTTGGTGTAATGCAGTGTATTTATGTGGTTTAAGGTTCAAAAACTCATTATTTCCCATATACTGTACATTATTGTTGCTCCTCTATGCTCTGCCTTTTTCTGAAACACGTCGATTTCTACAAAGCTCATCGTTCTGAGAAGCAAGGTGTGCTTTGATTGGCCAGCTATCCAGTGCGTTGTGATTGGCCGAATACCTCAGGCGTGTAACGAAACTTTTACGCCCCTTATTGTGATGCCATGTCGAGACAAATACAATAAAACCCATTATAAATGAGGCATTTGTTGCATCCAGTGGGGACATAATTAGTGATTATAATGACTTATACTGTCTTTTTACATTACCATGTCTGCATATGTGATCGGAGAAACGACAAACAACAAGCGCAACTCTACACTGCTCAAAACTTGTGTTTGAACAGTTAGTGGCAAATTCTTTAAATATGAAAACATACTTACAGGCTGTGAGTCAGAAGCGCCAGACTGTCCTTGCAAAGTTGGAATTGCCCCACTTTATAGAAACAGCCTTTATGCACAACCGGCATTGTAGGCTACTCTCCCAGGTTCAGGAAATAGTCCTCCGTAAAATGCGCTGCACACACTCTAAAATCCAACTTAACCACTAATTTAGTTGTGTCCTCTTTTGGAAGCCCAAACAAAGTACTTTCGCTTTCACAACAAAACACAGTGTCTCTAGGACATGGCGCCAGCGGCAGCAACAATACGACAGCAAGAATAAAAAAATCACGCTCTCTTTGAAAACTTGAAATCGCATCATATGACCCCTTTAATATTTTTGTGGAAACCATGATGCAGTTTATCCAAGATTCTAAAAGAACTGAATTTATATGATATATACATCTTTTGTTACATTACATAACAAAAAAAAAGTTTCTTACTGTCACATTTGACCAATTTATGCTACATTTCTGAATAAATGTATCAATTTCTTTAAAAAAAAATATTACTGACCCCAAATTTTGAACGATACTGTATCTGAGCTATTCTAACTACATTCATTTTAGAAGTGGTGTTTATTCAACGACCTAACAATGCCCTAAAACCACTCAGAACAGTTTAACAACCACAAGCTTCCTCAGAGAACAAACGAATGCTGCTAATCTGTGGTTGCCAAACACTGTCTGATCATGTAGGGCAGACATTATCAACCAAGCCCCAATATTTAAGCAGTAATGGAAATTACCATCTGATTGTTTACAAATCATTTCATGGAAAAAAAAAAAAAAAACTAAATCATGTGAAAAACAACAATATTTACCAGACCATGTTGACAGCCTGATCTGCTGAAATAGAAAGGAATGCCAGACTGGATTTATGCGGTTTGTTTCCCAGCTGAACGGAGAGGTCTGCCACTCAGCACATTTTGAATCTGTTAATAAGCTACTGTGGAGACTCTCATGAACTTGTTTTCCGTGAAACTGTGGCATCTTCCCGGGTGCTTGTGCATGAGGATGAGACTAGAACATCTTTACCGTTTATTAGGGGAACAAAAGATTCTTAGTGGTTCCAAAGAAAATTGCAGATTTCTATTAAATCTTGGTAAATCTAAGCGCCATTTTTTTAAAACACAAAACATGACAAAAAATGCTTCTTGATGCAACCTTTCTATTATGTTACACTCAAAATAACAAGCAGTTTTGTTCCATTCTCTCTCAGACGTAATGTAATTGTATCACTTGACCTTCTCCAATTCTATTTACACTGATGCTGTTGATTTTCTTGTCCCGCTTAGAAACGTACTGTCTTGTAATGTAAGAATGATCCTCAAGCACATTAGTTAGCTGATTGTTATCCTTGTTGTGATTCAAGTACTGAGTCTTGAGGTCTGTCTGTGGTGTTTTAAGGTGTTTAATATATGTTTTTATCTCATGAGGGTTCATGTAATGAGTGTTTTTGTGATGTTGTCAACAGTTTAAGACAACGGGAAATTAGCTCTTCATGTACACTGCTGTTCAGAAGTCTGGGGTTGGTAAGGTTTTTCAAAGTTTTAGAAAGAAGTCTTTCTAAATGCTCACCAAAGCTGCATTTATTTGATCAAAAATATAGTAAAAACAATAATATTGTGGAAAAATGAAAACAAATTAAAAGAAATGTTTTCTATTTTAATACATTTATAAAAATGTAATTTATTTCAGTGATGTGAATTTAAATTTTAAGCATCATTACTCCAGTCGTCAGTGTCACATGCTCCTTCAGAAATCATTCTAATATGCTGTGATACATTTTATATTCATCAGGATTTTTTTGATGAATTGAAAGTTCAAAAGGACATTTATTTGAAATCTAATTTTTGTAATATAACAAATATCTTTACTGTCACTTTTGACAATTTAATGTGCCTTTGCTGCAAAGTGTTAATTTCTTAAAAATAAATACATGAATAAAACTTTTGAACAGTAGTTTTCATCGCTTATTGAAATGTTAATGAGACAGAGCTCATAATATTTAAAATAATAGTGAAATAAAGGAAAAATTGCATGTAAATCTTTTTAGAACAAAAATAGAACAATTTTAGAGAATTGTTCAAATGATAGCTGTATCATTTGACAGACTCTATCATTGTTTGTTCTGCAAATATTTAATCTCTAGCAATGTAAATGACAAAATAGGAGGAATTTTTGATGGCCCTGTTTTTTAACTTCATTTATTCTAGTGGAACATGAGCCATATGTGACCCTGGACCACAAAACCAGTCTTAAGTCACTGGGGTATATTTGTAGTAATAGCCAAAAACACATTGTATGGGTCAAAATTATAATTTTTTCTTTTATGCCAAAAATCATTAGGATATTAAGTAAAGATCATGTTCCATGAAGATATTTAGTAAATTTCTTACCGTAAATGTATAAAAACTTCATTTTTGATTAGTAATATGCATTGCTAAGAACTTCATTTGGACAACTTTAAAGGTGATTTTCTCAATATTTTGATTTTCCAAATATTGTCAGATCCTAACAAACCATACGTCAATGGTAAGCTTATTTATTTAGCTTTCAGATGATGTATAAATCTCAATTTCAAAAAAATTGACACTTAAGACTGGTTTTGAGGTCCAGGGTCACATATGATACACTTAAGTGCATGATTTTTCACAAAATACCTTGTAATCCAACACTGTGATGACACTCAGACCAGATTATCAGGTTTGATCAAATCAAGGTTGATCGCCACAAAAACAGAGCCACTCAAATGTGTAAAATACATTTGTTTTATCCTCCTCTCGATTCCCTGTGATTCATATCAGAAGCCTGTTTTTGTTTTGCTTCCAAAATTGCTTTCTATTCTATTGGACTCACGCTACGCAAAACTCCAAACATGCTAACAACCACAGCAGTGCACTGGAAACCACCCACAACTTTTGCACAAGCAGACGACGCTCATTTTTTGTTTGAAAAATGCCAAAATAGAGTAGCACTCACCCGGCAGTCTCGCTGTAGTGTCTTCATCAGGGCGTTATATGTCTCTGTGTCAAAGTACAAGCCATCATGCATGTCCACAAAGTCTAGGTCCTTATATGTGGGGCAGGACTTTTCCCGCTCTTTTCGCGACGCCCGTCTCTTGTACGTGGAGCCCTTCAGGTCATATTTGTAGTGCATCTTTAAAGACCGAGGCAGAACATTGTTCATAACCACAAGACGAATGTTGATTCCTCCGGATTGAACACAGTACAGGCCGTAGAACTTGGGAAGGAGAGTCCTTGGGTTCTGGTTGAGGTTCTGAGGAAAATAAATAGCTTTAATAAAAGGAAATGCAACTTTTGATCTTTGAATACTTTCTTCCATGTTAATGTTTATAGTCAACTGTAAGTCATACTGTGGCTCTTTGACGCTATCAAAAACACCGTTGTTCATGTGAACATCCCAACCAGCCTAATGCAACAACACTAAAGAAAAAAATAAAATGTTCAACCAATGACAGACAGTTCTGGAAACCTTTTTGGTTTCATATTTCACCTTTCATTTTGATCAATAACAGCAAGTCAGACTGCTGAGTTTGTACATAAACAATCTTTTCAAATTATGCAACAGAAAAATCAGGTTTGTTAGTCAGTTATTCATGACTATTAGCAATAAAGTTTACACACAATACTAAACTGGAATGTTTGGTAAAAGAGACACAGAGGACACATATATGACCTGCCTATGAAGAATAGTCCTCTGTCAGTAAGATATGTGTATAAATATGAGAAGTGTTTTACATTATATAATGCACCGAGTGACACAATGGCCTACCCTGTTTACTAGAAATATACATGCAAAAAACTTTTAAATATTTTTTAAATAATCCTATTTAAAAAAATAAATAAATAACTACATTTTTTAATATATATATATATATATATATATATATATATATATATATATATATATATATTTAATTAAAAAAAATTATATATATATATATATATATATATATATATATATATATATATATATATATATATATATATATATATATATATATATTAGAAATAGTTGTAGCTCATTTAATCCACAAAAAGTAGCTGCACAATAGTGAAGCTGATGTGAGAGGGTAATTTTAGATCAACAGCCATTTGAAAACACCAGTAGTAACCCTCTAAAATAGAATAGATGAATGAGAACAGAACAATCTATACTACTGAGTCACAGTATTTTACTCAGCTTTCTTCACTGAGGAGATGAATGAGTCTGTACTCTACTGAGACCTACCATGTAGTATCCTGGAAGCAGTTTTTGCAGGAACTCTGCCTCTTTGTGCTGGACGGTTTTGATGATGAATTCATCATCGCTGGTCAGGTAGAAGAGCGAGCCGCTGGCGCCCGGATTAGACAACTCAATCAGGGGCTCTTTACAAATGGAATACTGCAGGATTACATACAAAAACAATCCATTAAAACAACACAACAGTATGGGCCCAGAAGTAAAATTTAATTACAATTACAATTATATTTAAAAAAAAAAAAAAAAAAGAAGAAAATAAAATATGTAAATGTTTGACTTAACTGTGACAGTCCCTATAAAGAAAATGAATAGAAACCGAGACTGCTGAAAAAGTGGGTGTCTGAAATGCTTAAGACCACAGATAAACAGTGTGTGCAATTTATAATGAGGTACTCTGGGATCGTTACAAAAGAGTATCTATTTTTACCTGTATTTTAAATATATGCTTTAAAACACCTAATCAGCACCAATTCATATTTATGTTAAACTGGCAACAAAGAGTAAACCCATCCAAGAGTAAGAAAGGAGTTACTTACAACACATCACCAAATTGACTGGCTGCAGTATACTGAAAGTGTTTCCTAAAACAGTTTGCCTTACACACTGTAAGATCAGTTTATTACTGCCTGGAAGTCCCGTGGTTTAATTGGGGTTGCATAAAAAACCCTAACATTATGAGGTCTTAAAGCAAACATTTCTACTGAGTTTTCTGGCGGGGTTCCCTGAGGAGGCTGGGACGCAGCAGCAGCATGAGGACAGTGTTGAACCGAAGCCAGACACTCATATTCAAGGCCTGCCTAATGAAAGTCAACAGTCACGTTGTACTTCCAGCCCAAACACATGGACATTTGCATTTGGACTGCGTGTCATCCCGCGTGCATGGGGCTTTTTAATTAGCTTGTGCTTCCTCTGCCCTATCTACATAATTATAAAAATGTACACAAAAAAATCAGAAGAGCATGAAACATCACTTTCTTTCATCTTAGCTTGACCATTTTATACTGCATTTTAGACCTCGCTCCTACTTTATACAGAGATTTGAATGTTTAGTGCCCAGTTACAGTACAAAACATCTACATTATGTAATGTATCCTTTCTTGTACCAAAGAACTTAAAGGAATAGTTCACCAAAAATTAAAACATTTGCAGAACATTTACTAACCCTCAGGCCATCCAAAAAAATCCATGCCCTGTTGCCCTCTCACACCAAAATCCACAACTTTTGTTTTGGACTTTTTTTTCATTTGATCTGTGCATATTTCTCCCCTGATTCAGACTAGACGGCTTTTTCACTGGAGAAAGCAATATTATGGATTGAGGGCAATATATTTTGGCCAGAAGTGATGGTTTGAAGGTAAAAATGCCTTAAAGGGATAGTTCACCCAAAAATAAAAATTCTGTTGTCAAAATTCTGACAATGTATGCACGCGGATACGCTGTTTTTTTGTTGTTTACACTTTAATCTGAACGTAAACAATGTATCCACGTGCATACGTTTTTTATGTATGTGATACTCTCTAAAATAGCACTATAGGGTGACGCGGAGGAGACGAATTGTTGAATAAAGTCGTTATTTTTGTTTTCTTTGCTCACAAAAATTATTCTCGTAGCTTCGTAAAATTACAGTTGAACCACTAAAGTCACATGGATTATTTTAACGATGTCCTTACTATGACCTTGATCATGTTCGGATCCTTGCTGTCTATGGCAGGGTCAGAGAGCTCTCGGAATTCATCTAAAATATCTTAATTTGTGTTCCGAAGATGAACGAAGGTCTTATCGGTTTGGAACGAGATGAGGGTGAGTAATTAATGACAGAATTTTCATTTTTGGGTGAACTATCCCTTTAATGATGGATTTGGTTCTTCTCACTTTTCACTTTCAAGACATTGATGGACTGGAGTCTTACTTTTTAAGATTACTGTGAGCTTTTTATCAGCTGTTTAGACTCTCTTTCTGACGGCACCCATTCACTGCAGAAGATCCATTGGTGATGTGATGGTATGAGATGTGATGGTAAATTTCTCCAAATCTGTTCTGATGAAGAAACAAACTCATCTACATCTTGGATGGCAAATTTTCATTTTTGAGCGAACTATTCCTTTATCATGTACAAATGAACAATGAACGAATATCATGTTGACCATTTAATCAGATTGCCGAAATGTAAGATACTTTTTACACAAAAAATTGGATTAAAAAAAAAATTCATAAATAACTGTATTTGGGAAATACTGGAACGCAACCCAACTACGCAACTACATTAAATGTAGCAAAGTTTAACAAGATTACTGTATTTACTGTATTCAATCCAATAAATGCAGGTTTGGTGAGCACCAGAGACTTATTTAAAAAAATAAAAAAAACCTTAACAATCTCAATCTTTTGAATGGTAGTATATATGTTCCCTGAGAATAGAAAACACATTTACCATGTTTTACCAAAATGAATTTACCATGTTTTACCCCTTAAATAGATATACTGCTACTGTGCACTTGAGTCACTTCATGCTGATTTTTCTGGAAGTGTGTCCATAGTAAATGCAAACAAAAAGGAACTCCCATTCACCTATGCAAAATATAGAATGCAAAAAAGTTCGCTTTTGAATGGTATTGTGTAAACAGGTATTCCCCTTGTCATTAGGGGCATCATAAAACCCAGCATCTGCATTGCATTGCATATACTATAATTAACATTTTTGTCTAAAGGCGGCACACAATAGATTTATAACAGGGGATGATATAATGCAGGTTCACAAATTACACAGGAAGACCAGACTATCAGGCACCTGGGAGCGATACCGCTCTGCTGGGCTAATTACAAGGCCATTAGATGTCAAAGAGCAGAAGAGGCAATTAACAGCTCGACTGAGATCATACGCCTAATCAGCATCATCCACCCTGACTCACACACACGCAAACATGCAGATCAAACTGTACGAGAGCTGCAGAGATGCTGCAGAGGCACTGCAGTGTCTGCGAGTCAGAGCGAGGCAGTGTTGCAGTGCAGGGAAACGTACACCTCCAACACCTCTATGTGCCAGGACACTTTTTACATAGCGAGAACACATCAAACCAAACCGCTAATCCCTGCCGGGAATTTACAAATGAGGACGTCGATTCTGAGTTCCTGCCAGTCACAGTTGGCAAGGTGCGGCGGTGAAGTTCGTCAGGGGTCAGTAATACTCTTGGTCAGTCTTACTGGCACCTGATGTAAGCAGCCACTGAACTTCAAATTACACAAAGATGCTTTGTTAGGGCTCAGGTGGAGAGAAATTTTAGGGAACTAGGCACATAATAGTCTTGGCATTAATAGAGACAGAGCCATAGCTGTTCATAAATACTGCATGCATCTATTTGCAGCATCATTTCCTGTCAGCTCTTGTCTACTATTGAAGTAAACATGAAATACTGTTTGAAACCCAGTTTACTTTCATAATATGATGTATTTCTGAGATAAACATTATTTTTTAATAAAAAAAAAGTTAGACACTACTTCACTTTATTTGAATAATTTAACATTTAATTTTAACAATTGTGAAAAATTGACGTTTCGCACTACAAATGATGCAGATGATGGAGGGGAGGCGTTTAAAGGCAAAAAGGATTTGTGATGTCATACAAAAATAAAAGTTGTTCAGAGGGCGAAATAAGTTATTATATTATAATGAAAGAGCACAAAGAAAAATGTTCTTTTTTTCTTTGCAATGATATATCACGCAAAGTAAGACATGTACATGTTTTGAAACATGTTTTGAAAGAAGTCTCTTATGCTCAATGAGGCTGCATTTATTTGATCAAAAATACAGTAAAAACAGTAATATTGTAAGATTATAACTAGATTTTTTCGAACCCCACAGATAATCCAAAATGGAATCCTTCCTGCTATGACAAGTGTTGGAGAAACTGTGGACAGTATGTTGGTAACCACACCCCTATTCTGTGGTCATGTCCAAAATTAAGAATCTTTTGGAAAGATGTATTTGATGCTCTTAAAGAAATCGGTCACACTTGATTTTAGGTGGCCTTAACTACTATGTACTTGCATCAAAAAATAACTACAATGTACTTATTGTGTTCATATTGTATTGCAAGACACTTTTGCTGCTATTGAGGTGGGATACGGGTAAGGTTAGAGACAGGTTTGGTGGTCTGGGTAGGTTTAAGGGTGGGTTAAGGTGTAAGGGATGGGTCAACAGTGTAATTATAAATGTAATTACAGATGTAATTACATATAGGTATTTTTAAAAATATAAGTACAATGTAAAAATATGTATGTACACAATATGTGCATTCTACCAAATGATTAATTTAAATGTAAGTACACAGTAGTTAAGGCCACCTAATATAGAGTGGGACCAAGAAATCTTCCATCATGAAATCCCTGAAGATCCCTTTGTTGCCCTTCTGGGTATATGCCCAGATTCTACTTGCCACAGCCAGTAAGTGCATTACATGTAGATGGTTAAAACAGTAATATTGTGAAATATTATTATAATTTGAAATAACTGTTTTCTAGTTTAATATATTTTAAAATGTAATTTATTTCTATGATGCAATTCATTACTCCAGTCTCTAGATCAGGGGTGTCAAACTCAGTTTGTTCCAACCCTGCTTCAACACACAAACCATGTAGTTTTCAAATAAGCCTAAAGACCTTGATTAGCTGGATCAGGTGTGTTTAATTAGGGTTGCATCTAAACTCTGCAGGGCTCCGCCCTCCAGGAACTGAGTTGGACACCCCTGCTCCAGGGCCACAGCTCTGCACAGTTTAGCTTCAACCCTAATCAAACACACCTGATCCAGCTAATCAAGGTCTTCAGGATCACTAGAAACTTCCAAGCAGGTGTGATTTGGAGCTGGTTGAAGCTAAACTCTGCAGAGCTGTGGCTCTCCAGGAACTGAGTTTGAGATCAGTGATCTAGATCCTTCAGAAATCATTCTAATATGCTGGTTTGGTGCTCAAGAAACATGTATTATTATTATTATTATTATTATTATTATTATTAAAGTTAAATACAGCTGTGCTGCTTAATATTGTTGTGGAAACTGTGATACATTTTTTCAGGATTATTTGATGAATATATAATTTCTACAATTTCTACAAAAACAGCATTTATGTGAAATTTGTAGTTCTTTTGTAACATTATGAATGTCTTTATTATCACTTTTGGCCAACTGAATGTGCCCTTGATGAATAACAATTCATTTCTTTTAATAAAAATCTAACTGACCCCAAACTTTTGAACAGTAGTGTATTAAGAAACTGTATTTCATACTGACTTTAATAAAAAGTCAAGAGAGTGGCCAAAACCAATAGAAATCAAAAAGTATGTTTTACCAAGTAATCATCTGGCTTGATACCGAACAGCTCCCGGAAGTAGCGGAAAGCCAGTGGTGCGTACGTCTTGAAACGGAAGTCTGGATAATGGTGTGCTGGAGTCAGGTTGCTCCCCTCACTGCAAAAGTGAAAGTATTTGCTTAAGGTATCGCAAAAAAAAAAACAAAGCATATAAATGAATTAACTGTGTGTTTTATTAATGATCGTCATTCCCAATACAAGAGGCTTCTGGGTAGAATCTGCAGTCTGTCTGTAAACAGAATCCTGGGAGAAGACCAGAAATTGTGAGAAACTTCTGTTACCTAACCTAAATGCTTCTTTATGCCCAAGGAACAGAGACACATTTGATCTTTCTGAGCCCCATTGAGTGCGTCCTTGTTGCAATGTGACCCACCGGCAGTAAACACCAGAGGTAATCTTTTCCAGAGACACACAACAGTAACTAATGCCTGAGGACAAGGAGGTCCTAGTCTTTTTCTATTAACGGTTACACAAACTAAAGAGCAGGGTCAGTCACATCAGTTACACATGATGAAATGTAAGCAAGCCCTGTGAAGGAAAAAAAAAAAAATCCTGTAACCCATTTTTCGCCTTTTGCTATTATGAGGCAGGCCATTAGTATTTGGATTAACCCCGTTTGAATAATTCCTAAAAGTGTGACTTGAACGGGCCAGATGATGTCATAATCACTCAAAATACCGCTTTGAAGCGATAAACAACAAGCGCCTGTGATCCCTCACAAGCGGGTTAGTGAGTTGCTGTTTTTTTTTTCAGGGCACTTCAATGAGTTCTGAGCATTAGCTGTTGCAGACCATGTCTCACTATCAAACCCCATTGTGTAACCCAATCCAAAATTTACAACTGACCTCTGAATTGAAGCTTTTCTCTATGAACTAGGCTTTCGCATGTGCAAATCTGTCTCATAGATGTATGCGTAATTTTTCTTGACCTTGTTTTTGGTAATGCAGTCTATGTAGCTTACACATTAGAGCATAATTCTAGCAACACCATGGTCATGGGTTCGATTCCCAGGGAAAGCCAAAACTAATAAAATCTGTAGCTTGAATGCAATGTGAGTGATTTTGGATAAAAGCATTCTGCCAAATGCATGAACGTAAATATGGTCAGAATAGGATAGCAGTATATTCTATTATTTCAGTAGTATAGAATGTGCCTGATTACCTTATTTAGAAAAGCATGAATAATGACTTTAAAATGAATAATAAAAGCTTCTGTAATAATAAAAAATATTATTATTAGACATCACATGTAACAAATTACAATCTGATGCTATATCAGAGTCAATAATATCAAAGACTGCCAAAAAATGCCTGTGGTGCCCCATTTTGTTATTATGTATGAACCTAATAGCCTAATAAAATTGTTATGGTTTTTTAGAAAATTGCTGCCATAATGTGAATCATGCACTTGTCATTTAATTTTATTCAATTGTCATTCCAAGTGCAACTAAAGCATGCAAGAATACATACTAGCCTACATCTGTTATGCATAATCACTAATACTATTTACTATACTAAATTTACACTACCATTTAATAGCTTGGGGTCAGTTTAATTTTTTTAAAGAAATTAATACTTTTACTCAGCATGGATGCATTAAATTTCTCAAAAGTGACAGTAAAGACATTTATAATTTTACATGTTTTTTTTAACTTTCTAAAAATCCTAAAAAATGTATTACAGTTTCCAGAAGAATATAAAGCAGCAAACCTTTTTCATCATTGATAATAATAATAATAAATGTTTCTTGAGCAGCAAAACAGCACATTTGAATTATTTCTTAAGGATCATGTGACACTGAAGGCTTGAGTAATGATGCTGAAAATTCAGCGTTGCATCACAGTAATAAGTTACATTTTAAAATAGAAAACAGTTATTTTCAACTAATAATATTTCACAGTTGTGCGGTTTTACTGTAATTGTGATCAAATAAAAGCAGCTTTGGTGAGCATTTTCAAAAACATAAAATCTTACCAACCCCAAACTTTTAAACAGTATTGTATGAACTGGGTATGAAGTATGTGCTTCAAGGAAATTATTAATTTACCTCTTTGATAGTTTAACCAACGTACTGTAAGTCATGCCCACTTTCACTTCAAGCCAAATGCAAATACAAATAATTTGTCATACTCAATATAAATACAAATAATGGCTTTGCTGCACATCCCTAGTATGCAGCATTTACAGTATGCAAAATTGCTTCATTTTTTTTTTTTTTTAAATAGCAAGCATCACAAAGTATACACAACAACTAGCACACTACTAATCCATCTCAACACAGCCACAGACTTTCAAATTGGTCCAAACTGAGGGTGAGCACATGCATCTGGAGTGCAATCCCTAGTGAGAGAATCGGACTCTATAAATAAGGAAGTCAGGCTAGTGGATCAGTGTCGTCCCTTTGAATCTTGGTTAAACTCTCTGCTCACTCTAAAGAGCCTTTCGGGAATCATTTGTGCGAGAATCAACTGTGCAGGATGTAGCATGAGCTCAAGTTTCTAGTTCTCATGATACACGATCTTTTGTGTGCGATTAATCACTGCAAGATGCCCTGATGTTAAGATTTCCTTGTTTGAGAAGAAACGAAGAGCAGATGACCCAAACTAAATGCAATGGGTGAGAAACTGTGAGAAAACCTCCTCAATCCAGACCACTTTGACAATAACATGCATGTCTGCATCACTGTCCTCTGCTCTTACCTGGGTAAAAACACACTCTCCACCACATAGAAGTCCTGCATGAGCACATCTCGGTCAGGTTTTGAGGTCAGATTCCCCACGGTGTAACCAATGCCAAGCTGGATAGCTCCTTTTAGGGCAGATGACGTAGTCTGTAACAATACCGGAAATACAAAGCAAAACAAATTAGTATACTTGAGTAATTACAAACCTGCTCTTATGTGGGATTATTGAGGTCATTTTTTAAATGTACAACACTAAACTCGCCTCCTAAATCTCCTTTGGTTAAACAAATGACATTTATGTGTCATAACTCTTGAGCGAGGTTCACTGGAAATATTAGATCAGCTTTAGCATGAAAAGTAGGCTACAAGTGTTTAGTGTCTGCCAACACCGTAAAATCCTGGAATTTTGGAAAGTTCATTGATAGGCCTCTGTTGATACCAGCATTTAGGAGGGTGGACATTATCAACATACTACACTCGTCACTGGAGAAACTGAAAATAAGGTGACTGGAAAAAAGTAGCTCATTCTTCACTGAACAGAGGTGTTGGCGGACAATTTGTTGATCTTTTTTTGTTTTATCAACATTCAGCGACACTCATGTAATAACTGCTGCACATAGTCATGGAATCAAAGGTCCTGCTTTAAAAAATTAATCGACAAGTGAGCAAAGTATTTTTAGTTTTGTTATTTGTGTATGTACTGTTATTTTATGTAATTTTTCTATATTTAGTTTATTTCCTGGTCTATATTACATCTAGCAAATTAAAAAAATTATATATATATATGTATGTGTGTGTGTGTGTGTGTGTGTGTGTGTGTGTGTGTGTGTGTGTGTGTGTGTGTGTGTGTGTGTGTGTGTGTGTATATATATATATATATATATATATATATATATATATATATATATATATATATATATATATATATATGTACACACAGTGCAAAAGTATTGGAACAGTAAAGACAAAATTGCTCTGTTGGCTGTGGAGTCAAGACATTTACAAATATGATTAAAAGATGAATATGAGACAAAACTACAGAATGTCACATTTTATTATTGGGTGATTCAACACATAGATGTTTTACCAGCTGAGAAGTTCAGCACTTTTAGAGCTTCATCCCTCTCTCTGATGTGAGCATAAGTATTGGAACAGTTGCCTCACAGGTCTTTCTAAGTGATCAGCTGTGTCCGGTTCCATTAATTCTTCAGATATTAAAAGCAGGGAATGTGTCGTATCAGTTATATCCATTACTTCTGATTTCTGAATCTTGCATTCGATGATGACACACAAATCAGGATGAAGATGAGGGAGCTGACTTTGAGAGAAAAGCAAGCAATTTGGATGCTAAAAGAAAAGAGGAAGTCAGTTAGAGCTAAAGCAAAAACAAAGGGCATGGAGAAATCAAGAGTTTGGAAACCACCAGCGACACCAGCAACCAACAACGACCTGATCGGCTGAGAAAACAACAGTAGTTGATGACAGACAAATCATAAAAGCTGTGAAAATTGATCCTAAAAGACGTGTCTGTAAAATCACCAACAACTTCCAGAAAGCTGGGGTGATGCTCTGACAATCTACTGTCCTCAGGAGACTTTGACACAGAATCATAGATGCTACACAGCAAGATACAAACCTCTGACCAGCTCCAAAAATAGAAAGGCAAGATTAGAGTTTGCAAAAAAGCACAAAGGTGAGCCAGAAGAGTTTTGGAACTGTGTTTATGGACCGATGAGACAAAGATGAACCTTTATCTAAGTGATGGGAAAGCAAAAATGTGGAGAAAAAAGGGAACTGCAACGATCCCAAGCATACAGCCTCATCTGTAAAGCATGGTGGAAGTGGTGTCATGGCATGGGCATGCACGGCTGCCTCTAGAACAGGCCCTCTTGACTTTACTGATGACTTAATGTATGATGACAGTAGCAGAATGAATTTGGAAGGGTACAAAACCATCTTGCCTACCAATATTCAAGAAAATGCCACCAGATTCATTGGGAAGAGCTTCATATTGCATCAGGACAATGACCCAAAACACCCTGCCAGTTCAATCAAGGAATTTATAAGAGCAAAGAAATGTAAAGTCTTAGATTGCCCAAGAAAATCTCCAGATTTATATCCGACTGAACATGAATTTCACCAGAAGAAGAGGAGAGTAAAGGCAGAAACTCCCCAAAACAAGTAACAGCTGGAATTGGCTGCATTAAAGGCTGGGAAAAGCATTTCAAAGGATGAGACCAAGAGTCTGGTGAGGTCTATGAAACGCAGACTCACTGCTGTGATTGTGTGCAAGGGATCTGCAACATAATATTAGTTTTAAATTTTTTACATCTGCCTTAAGTTCATCTGTCCCTATACTTATGCTCTCATCAAATGGTGGGATGAACTCTAAAAGTGCTGTTCTTTTTATTTAGCAAAACATGTATGTGTTGAAACAGCTAATAATAAAATGTGACATTCTGTAGTTTTGTCTCATATTCATCTTTTCATCATATTTGCAAATGTCTTAACTCCACAGCCAACAATACTTATGGAGGGCACTGTATGTGTATATGTGTGTGAATATATATATATATATATAATTTTTCAATTAAATTTTAGCTTTTAGTCCTTGCATTTTTTTAATTTCTAATTTTCTAACTTAATGGCACTAGATTAGATCTGGTTAATATTAACTGTGGTTAATATTTATATACAAATCAAACATTAAAAATGTATACACATAAGCACATGAAACACAAAGCTAGTAAATGACAAAAACTGTGCTTTTTAAATACAAAAAGGTCATATTTTATAATAATGCTATGTTAGATATAAAGAAAATATTAATGAAAAACAATTTACCTTTTTGTATGTTTTCTCTCTACTGTTATTGCTAGACCCGCTGACTCCATTCTCTTTGGCTGATGACATCTGAAGCAACAAAGAGTTAAAAGTTAGACAAGTCTAGTTCACAACCATAAGCCGGGCACATGTAAATAACATCCTCAGGCTCTGTCTAGTTGTATACCAGCAGATTTGCAAAGGAGCCTGACACGGACCACAGGATATCCTGCCAGAGTAATTGAGTGGCTTGTAAATGCAGAAAATGTGTGGCTCTGCTAATAAAATATGATGCAATTAGGGTTTACCTTGCTTTAACTGAGAACACAGGTGTTGGTCTGCTGTTCAGCGCTCCTGCGTGGCTCAGTCATGTGGACTGGATGGAAAGCAGAGGTCAGGGTCAGAATGGATGTTCTTCCTGTCAACCAGAGCATAGGAAGGGGTATGTCCTAGTTAGTGTGTGGCAGTGGCTGAAAAACCAAACAGTTTAAATGTCAAACAGCAAGATGTATGGGGAGAATCACGAAACCTGTCAAGAACATGTCAACCCAAAATCTGAAGAAAGACATTTTATTTTGACCATTAATATTTTTCTGTTAAATTAACATTTTTATTGATTGCTATTGTTATGTCAATTTGTATTTTTACAGATTAATATTAATGCATACTTTTTATATTATTAAAGGAATTAATTACATTTTACAATTTAAACTTTACAATATATTATATATATATATATATATATATATATATATATATATATATATATATATATATATATATATATATATATATATATATATATATATATATATTAGTCACTGTAGTAATATTTTATATTATACTGTTTTTGCTGTATTTTTGTTTAAATAAATGTATCCCTGGTGAGCATAAGAGACTTCTTTCCGACACCAGACTTTTGAACAGTAATGTATTTTAAAGCTTTTAATTATACAATATTTTCTTCAAAATATGAAAACTAATTTAATTTATATTTTAATATTATTTACATAACATTTTAATATTCAAACATTTAAACATATTTGAAATGTTTTTGAATAAAATTTTACATTTTTAATCTTCAAATGTGCATTATCGGTCGACTAAGCTCAAATGACAGAGAGAAGAGAGAAATAAAACTTTAATTTTTGCAGTTTTGTTTGTAAAGCTAGTGACGCATAAACCACACTTCACCTTTAATGGAAGATTGATTTCAGGTGTTCTCATTGAAACAACGCAGAATTGTTTTAAATTGATCTTGTGACCACCTAAGTGCGTGTTTGCATCCACAGCACTGAATAAACGGTGCGTCGTAAAGTCAGCAGACAGAGTGCAGGGCCTCACAGTCTGCGTAAATGACAAATAATGGCCTTTCAGACTGTCTGCATAAACAAACTGCAAGCCCTTATTCAGAGTCAAGAGCAGCCTGTGACTCTAAAACGGTCGTGCCATTCGCTCTGTGCCAGCACATTGATATCAGTGGGCCTACAGAGGGGTAAAACACAGGGAAAGTGTGGATGTTTGCTCCTGATAACCAGCTGCTGTCTGAGGAGCGTCTAACACCTGCGTGTCACTTCGCCCTAAGACTGCCATCCAGATCTATTACACAATCCACTGGGAGCAAAACAAGCCAGTGGCAACTTTCTTCTTGAGTCATTAACCACAATACTGTCATTAATTATACGTCAGCACTGAAGAACTATCAAAACAAAGGTTAGAAAATATTACACTTAGAAAAGGGCACATCCTACATCACAACATTTACTTATAGATCAGTGTTTCAATATACGCTTGATGGTTAGCCAGGTACATCATTGAACATTAAGATCAAATAACGCAATACGACACAAGAAGCCATGCATTAGAGTATTTTACCATAGTTAAGGGGTGTAAAATGATCGCTTTAGGGATTTTATAAAATGCAAAGAGTCACCAATATTTAATAAAAAAGTTAAATAATCTAATTATAACAATCAAGTTGTTTACGATTGCTAAGCAAGCAATTTGGCACATTAATAAATTATTTTTTTTTAATTACATAGATTCACAACTACTGATAATTAATATCTATATAATTAATATAAATAAAATAATACATTCTTACATATCGTGGGTCAACTGACATTCAAAAATTAACTTTTATGCTCATCAAGGCTTCATTTATTTGACCAAAAATACAGTAAAAAACAGTAATATTATGTAATATTTTTACAATTGAAATATATTTTAAGATGTAATTCATTTCTGTGATGCAAAGCTGAATTTTTTAGCATCATTACTGAAGTCTTCAGTGTCACGTGATTCTTTAGAAATTATTCTAATATGCTGATTTGCTGCTTAATAAACATTTATTTGAAACAGAAATCTTTTATAACATTATAAATGTCTTTACCGTCACTTTTGATCAATTTAATGCGTCCTTGCTAAATAAAAGTATTAATTTTAATATTCTTAAAAATAATCCTACTGACCCCAAACCTTTGAACAGATGTGTGTCTTTATAAATATACATGACTGACTGCTGCAATGATAAAGCCAAATCATTATATAAGCAGTGTCAGTATACAGTAAGATGATTTATGGATACATGAGTCAATATTTAACTGTCTGAGAAATGACTAACCAAACATCAGTTTTAGTTAGCAAAACAACTTATGCAAGTTACGGTAATGTCTTCCTGAACTGGAGGCCCCGATCATCATATTCCCTTGTAATATAAACCTAAAGTTTAACATACTGCATATGACATTCTTCTATAATTCAGTTAAGAACAATAGTCCCATTGTAAGAAGCACAAACAAATTATGTTGCACTGACAGTGGAAAATGATCATGAAGTGTTCTCAGAAGAGGCAAGTGCCCTTTAAAGGTATTAAAGAAATGTGAGCATGTGCCAGACATTAAGAGGACAGAGAACAGAAAAACACTTATGATTCTATCACCATAACACTTTAAAAACTTGTCCTCACTCTCTCTATCTCTTCTCGCTTCGCTCCTTCTTCTCTTTGTGGTTGCTATGAACCCAAATTCAGTGCTTGTAAACAGTAAACAGTGGCCACGTCCACCGCAGGAAATGAGTGGCACACGTACCCATGATTAGGCTTTTCCGATTGATTTGACTGGTACAATGAATAGACTCAATTAGTTTGGCATGCTAATTGGGGAGGATCTTAGCATTTGTGAGGTCAGAATCTCAAAGCGTGGCATCAACCGTTCAAATTTCTAAGTTCAAATTTTAGCTTATAGGTTTTTAATGGAATGGCAAACATGGGAGCCAATTTGGAGAAATTTGGTATTTCGTCACTTGCTCACAAATGGATGCTCTGCAGTGAATGGGTGCCGTCAGAATGAGAGTCCAAACAGCTGATAAAAACATCACAATAATCCACAAGCAATCCACACAAATCCAGTCCATCAATTAACATCTTGTGAAGTGAAAAGCTGCATGATTGTAAGAAACAAATCCACATTACGGCATTTTAACATCATTAACGCTTCCTCTAGTGAGAAAGTCCGTCCCCTGTCGTCCTCTCACATCAAAATCCACCAGTATTATTTGTTTAGAACTGTTTTGGACTGTTTCCAGTTGTAAATGGTGATTGATTTGTGCATATTTCTCTCCTGATTCAGACAAGATGACTTTTTCACTGGAGAAGCAATATTACGGATTATGGACTTGAAGTTATACATGTGTTAATGATGGATTTGTTCATTGCAAACTTGCAGTTGTGTGGATTACTGTGATGTTTTTATCAGCTGTTTGGAGTCTTATTGTGACGGCACCCATTCACTGCAGAGCATCCATTTGTGAGCAAGTGATGTCAATTCTTCGAAGTCTATAGTTCTGTATTATAGTAATTATTTTAGATCTGACATGTTATATGTAAGCAATGTCACCCAAGAGAAAAATAATAATAGTTTAGTTTGCTAATAGTTTACTATAAGCATGTCCTCATTACGCAGAATAAAAATATACCTTTGTGCATTACTTCTAACAGTTTAGCCTAAATGCATGTTTATTCTCAATTTTCCCTCCCAAATGTTGTACAATGTGCAGTTATGCAAATTCTGATTTAAAGTGAAAACCTAACTTTTAACTTTAAAAAATAATTAATTATGAGTGAGAGGGTCAAAATTCCACGTCTATTCATTTTAATTGAGGGCTAGAGAACCAGATTAGGAGCGTATCAAACAAGGCACAGGCCTCACATATGCACTCTTTGTTCTGACTGGAGGTTCTTTCTTCAGTTTGTTAATTGGATACAGTGACAATCATTATATAACTGGCTTAGTGTACTGTGTGAATGTTTCTCGCTAAAAGCTCTAATTGGATATGATGTTAAAGGCATTTTAGAGAAATTAGTTGAACTTGGACAATATGCACAACTTCACATGAGTACACTGAAACTGTAAATACTAATCATTGCTGTACAGATAACAGTCAGTGAGGAGGCGCAGCCCAACCGCTGGGCAGATCAAATCCTGGTTACTACATGTAGAAAATGAAGAGAAATATCCAATAAAGACTTGGCTATTTTTTTATTAAAAAACTTTTTTGCCCTTAAAATAAGCAGTCAAGGTCTTCAGGATTACTAGAAATTTCCATGCAAGTGTGTTTGAGGCAAGTTGGTGCTAAACTGCAGGACATTGGCCCTTCAGAAGCAGGACTGAAAACTTCTGCATTAAGGGGATCCTCTCTGTCATTTCCAGTCCTCTCAGCAAAATAAATAAATAAATAAAATAAAAATTGCCGGGTTGTGCAGCTTATCTTAAGACCTCTGAGGAGCAGCAGGGGAGTGTCAAAAGGAGGAAGTGTGAGATAAAGAAAGGGAGCAATGAGTAAACGGGAAGGGACGACATTCAGGCTACACTTCTATTTACTATTCCGGGCGAGTTCAACTCAGCATGAGCACAGCAATGTGAGCCAGGTGATCAAGCAGACCAACTGCTGAAAGACTTGACTCGTAGCAAGGGCAGAGTGATTAACCGTGGAAGTCAAACGAGAGAAACGAGAAGAAAGAAGAAAGGCAGAGAGGTGAAACAGCTTGAGAGAGAGGCCACAAACATAATATTAACGCAAGGGTCGCAGTACTCGAGGGGGCAGTAGAGCTGCCTTCTCTGTGCTGTCCAACCAAAAGTGGTACACTGTGTCCTAATTAGGTTTGGGGACAAAGAACCATTTATATTTTTTAACACCACTTCAGCCAATGCATACCATAGTAAAATACTCTGAAAGGTTTTCCAGCGATGGCGTCATAACATCAGTAATGAATCCATAGTGCAACCACTGTATAAGACGCTACTGACTTTATCATAAGTAAGTTGTTTCTAGTGAATCAAAAACCTACAGTGCAACTCTAATGAGCCGGCTCTTTTAAGTGAATCAAACACATGCAGCATATTCAGTGTAGTCCGATTCTTGAATGAATGACTTTTAAAAGTGCCCCTATTCTGGGGTTTTGAAAATGACCTTTCATGCAGTGTGTAACACAGCTCTAAGTGAATGAAAACATCCTGCAAAGTTTTAAATCTGAAAGTGCACAGTGTATAAAGTTATTGTCTCTCAAAAGAGTCAACTCTGAATCATTGAAACAAGTCATTTTTAAAACGAATCCCAAGCCGTTTCAAGTTGACTTCAAAATGAAATATCAGCATATTGCCCGCCCACTTGTTGCGCGCGCAGACCTGGGAAAACTTTGAATTTTTTGCATTGGTCTGAATGAAAATGCAAATTCATTCTTTACCACTAGGTGCCGCTTTTGGAGCGTTAAAAGCTTACAGACACTGCTTTAAATGAAATCGACCAATCACTGCAGATTAGCGTTGAACGAATCGTTTGGGAGTCGTTGAGCAAATAAGGTAAAAATAAATGCATATTATAAGAAAATGAAAGTATTTTTTTGACCTTGCATGCAGGACTCCCAAAATATGAACCTTTCATAACCCATAATAGGGGCACTTTAAGAACTGATTCTTTTTAGCGAATCAAACACATACACAGAATCCTCTGTAGTCCAAATTTCCAACTAATGACTCTTATGAATCATTTTTAGTGAATCAAAAACATACTGCCCATTTAAGAACGAGTTACTCATGTGATCTGGTTCTTTTAAGGAGAATCAAGCACATACAGTGCATCCAGTGTACTTAAATTCCAAAACACATGATTCTTTTGATTCCATTCTTTTTGGTGAATTGAATACACACACAGACACAACTAAAATATACAGTAAGAAAAAGATCAATTTCCTCTGTAGAATTACAAATATGTAAAAAATAATAATAATAAAAAATTCAATTCACTCTTCAGGTATAAAACAAAAACATTTTGAAAGGCAATGAGCCCTAACTGAAAGATATGAAAGGTAGATGTCTACCAGGCACATAATAAGCCTCTTTATGCACATTTATCACACTGCTATCTGATAATGGTGTACCCAGGATGGAGTTGGACCCGCTGTTCCACTCTCACTATGGCTGAGGTCCAGCCCTATGATAAGAAAACCATTATGCGCTTCCCTTTACTGTGCCTGTTAAGTCATCGCATGTTGCAGACAGGACGTTGTGAAGTAGCCATGGAATTAAATGACCTCTGTAATACTTGAATCAGCACATACGGCCATAACTATTCCATGAAATCTTCAGGAGTTAGTCAGCACACTACCTTTCAAAATTTTGGGGTCAGTATTTCATTTTTGGGAGAAATTAATACTTTTAATTAGCGAGGACACATGGATCAGAAGTGACAGTGATACATTATAATGTTACACAATATTCTATTTCAAATAAATGCTATTTTTCTCAACTGTCCATTAATTTGAGAATCCTAAAAAAAAAAAAATTAATCGTGGTTTACAAAAAAAAAAAAAAAAAAAAAAATAATGTGTGTGTGTGTGTGTATATATATATATATTAAGCAGCAGAACTGTTTTCAACATAATAATAAAAATGTTTCTTGAGCGCAAAATAAGCATATTAGAAGAATGATTTCTGATGGATCATGTGACACTGAAAACTGGAATAATGATGCTGAAAATTCAGCTTCGCAACACAGGAATAAATTACATTTGAATATATATATATATATAATAACTGTTTTTATTTTATATATATATATATATATATATATATATATATATATATATATATATATATAAAATAAAAACAGTTATTTAAAATTATTAAATAATGATTTTTTTAATCAAATAAATGCAGCCTTGATGAGCATAAGAGACTTCTTCTCAAAAATATTACCAACCCCAAACATTTAAATTAATAAGATAATTTCATAGTAATGGAATCAGATTTAATTATCAAAATAGAACATGCACTTTGACCTTAATAAAATAATAATAATAATTACATTTATTGCTGTTTTTTATTGGTTAAAACAATATGTCAAGATGTAGTTGAAAGGTCAACATGATGTAAATTCTCAGGAGGAATTTCAAGTAAATAATGTTGGTCACAGTCCAGCTGCTGATGTAGGTCAACATTAAACACTTCAGGTGTGCATAATTTCCATTGCATATGACATATAATGGAAAACATTCCCAAGTTCTCTCAGGTTGTTGCGGGGACATTTGCTTACAGAAAGGCACATGGTATATGAGATGTATGAACTTGATCATAAGACTCATAGCATGGTAACTAAAACAAAAGGCCCCGTGACCAAGCCCCGTCCATGCAGGGGACATATAATTCCCTCAGACTGTATTTGACAATAAGAGCCTTTCCAGGAGCCTGTTGTTGCCCGCTGGGGACACGTTGCCATTGGAGGCAATTGATGCTTTTTTTGAAAATCAAAAGAACAGGATATGCATGTCTAGATTCCATTGTTATTATGAAACCAGTGAGATCAACAACATCGCCTGCAGTTCCGTTCGTCTCTCCCCCACAGTGCAGTTAACACGCACTGCTCTCTGACATTTAACACTAAATGTTGGTTCAGTCCTACACATAAAGCAGCCAATCACTACAACAAGCTCATTGACAGGCATTCAAGGGCAGGGTGGGTCTGCCCTCCTACACTAGTCTGAGTAATCACTTTACACTTTTAACTGAGACATAGTGGTGCTTGCAAATGCAATTAGGGATTGCTCACACTTGACATGAGCGCATTGGTCAAACACGCACATCTAGTGTGTGTTTACACAGAAAAACTATGAAAAAGTAGTGGAATGGCAAAAAACTGGTTCAGTGTGAACCAGCCCTAGGTATTAGAGAAACTTTTTTTGGAAAACTAAGTTGAAATGTATAATTTTTGCACAATTTGAATCACTAAAGGGAATTGTATAAATCTAATAGGTAAAAGAGTTCAACAAAAAATTACATACTTCACTTCAAATTTAAATTTTCATCATAGCTCTCAAATCGTATCCCTTGTTGCGTTCAATTAAAAAATGGTGCCACTGAAAAGTTGTGCCAGATATGAATCCAAACAGCATAGACATGTCATGTGACCATTTGTGACACTAAAGAATTTGAACTACTCAGAATCGATTAGCAACTTCATAGCAACCGCACACAACATCTCAGCATAGAGTGCAACAGTCGGGTTTCGGAAGTAAATACTCCATTCATTTTATCCATAGGGAAATACATTTTTAACTATAACTTATAAACATTTATAGACAGGCCTGTTTTGAACTCTGAAGTTGTCAATGGTGTATTTTTTTTTTTAAATTATTTCCAGTAAGAAAATCTACATATAGTGTTATATGTATACAGCGGTTTTAAAACAAGCTATTATTGTCACATTCTAAATAAAAGAAGAAAATTCAGGGTCAGCAATGTTCAAGAATGCATTTCATTATGCTTTTACAAATGTCACAAGACACAAGTGATCATGACCGCCTGCTAAATAGCCTACAGGCTGAAACAACCTCAGGGAGCATGGTTATGTAACGTGTCAAATGAAACCTGCACATTTTTCTATGGGTCAATGGGAGAAATGTTCTTTGCCTTTTTTATTGATGCAAGCTAGTATTAGAGTCACAATTAACTCAATCATCTACCTTTATATTCAGGAACATTGTGACACTGATTGACCTGCAGTCGTTCAAACTTAAGTGGTTATTGTCTCGTCAACCTTTGGCTCAGCCATGCATCATCAGAGGTTCATTATGTAATTCTTTAAGTGAGAGTTACACACAGGTGTAGAAGGAAAGTTGACAGTGATGCAGTGGATGTGTTTTTGCAGACGCTCGTTTGCATCTGCCGATTTCCCATTCAAAAGCACTAGCTCGATAACCTTCAGGAGTGAAAGCTGCATGAAAGACTAGGGAACATGAAATCCTACGCAAAATATTGTCTTTCGGCTCTCTCTGAATTAAATAATATAACCTTCACCGGTGAATAAAGTAACACAGCTTGCTTTGCTGCAAAATGATCCATTAATGCCAACTTAGCACAAAAGCTGTATCTGAAGTGGCATATTATTTACCATAATAAAGTACATTTACACTATTTAATGTTGCATAGAGGCAGTATAAATACATTTACATAAAAGTTTTAAGTGCAGAAATAATTGTTGCACAGAGGCAGTATAAATACATTTACATAAAAGATTTAAGTGCAGAAATAATGTTATTAATTAATTTTAATTTGAGTTAATTCATTTTAAATATAATCAAAAAATAATACAAATAAATTAAAATGACAATATTTTTAGATCATTTAAAATATGAAATTATGAACATAAAAAAGAAATGAAAATGTAAAATTAAATAAATATTTTAAAAAGTATTTATCTAAATAATTTTTTTTTTTAAATACTCTGCCATGACAATAATAAATTTTAAAGCTGCACTGATGCTGCATTTATTTTACACAGAACCAAAGCGGCATCAGAGCTGCCACTTATACTAGGGGAGATGAAGTGGGTCAGAGCTGCATATTTTAGTATGATTTTAGTATGCATATTTATACTGAATTTTGTGCCTTAAATAACACATACAAATCAGCATGTTCTATCTAATATTTTCTGTCCCAAAAATAGTTCTATTAGTGGAAAGGTCACCATCAAATCCCCCAGTATAGGTATAATAATGATTATGGTGGCATAATCCAGCCAGAGAGATGGTATTTTACACATCAAGCAGAAAAGAGAATGTCACATCCCATCCCATCTCTTCTGTGCTGATCTAAGAGAAGCTTAGTTAACATAAACTGTGATCTTTTTTCTTATGCTGATATAAGAGGAGGTGAATCTTGTATGGGTCAGCTGCTGTCTATTGGCTGTCTGCAGTCTGAATTCTAGGGAGGAATGTAGCATGCCACTGTGGGAGCAATAAAAAAATGTGCATGGGAGTGAGACCGCTGGTCACGACTGCTGTTCATCATTCAGCTGCAGCTTTGAAAGGCCACAGAAAGATTAAAAATGAAATGAAATGATGTGGCTTATTGATCTGATTCTGACAGAGGACTGGGATTCACATGAAACTTGTCTGTAAACAGAACACCAAGTACTTTCACATTAATATTCGCCTCATCAGGTTGCACGTGAGTGGCAAGCAGTAATCAACTCTTTATTTTTAGTTCAATTTTCTGCAAAGAAATCTAAAGTCATTCAGAGACATTACAGATACATCTGCTAAAATATAATAAAATATTACCAAATAAACCTTTATCTTAATGCATACAGAAAATGTGGACAGTATACAATGCATAGTAAATACTGCAGAAATAGTTATTATTTTATTATTCACATTAGACAGTGATGCTAATACTATATTCTGAACAATACCTCTTATTTTCGTTGTGTAAACAAGCAAAACTTTCTATGGGGTATTTTGCATACATAAGAGCACAAAAGTGCCAGCATCAGGCAAACTTCTGATACAGAATTATGCAGTTTAGCACTGCAGCAGAAGGCTTTTGGGAACAGCCACATCTGCGCAAGAGACACGGAGCTTCGATTAAAGACATCACGACCACAAATACTAGAGGAATATTTCTTCTTCCCCTCATTGTTCTTTGCCGTCGTGCGGTTTCGTGCCTCCAGGTACAAAGCTTGTCCAAACAACTGTCCAGTCTGGGTTATTTTCAATGTGGGTAAAAGTTATGAGACTTTTCTCATGACCTCATCTGATCTATTAAATTGCATGTGAACAACTATGAACATGCAATATGTTTTTTTATGGCTTTTCTCAACACTAATGTTTCCTACAGTAATAAGACCAGCCTAGTCAATATGGATAGTTTGAAATAACTATCCATAATAAATAATATCCATTATAATTAATATGCAGTTTTTGATTCCGAACTAGTTTTTGATAACTAACTAAGAAAATATTGATAATATGACAGAAATGCAGTTCTTTTGTTCTATCTCACCGACATCATAAAAGTTCAATCAATAAAGGGGAGACCCGGGCTAATTGTCACACTTTTTAATGAGCATTTCTCAGTTTTTTTTTAAGTTGTTGTCTGTATATGCACATATTGACTAGAAAAAATGCTATTTAACATTTTCAATGTTATTGCTCAGAGACAAATGATACAATTCACTGAACATAGATTAACCTTTTGAGCCAACACAGTTACAGAGATATGACCCTTCTGACAACTTCCCATCTGACACTAGCCCTGGTCTCCCCTACTTTAATGTGAAGGATTTTTTTTTTTAAATCAGAAACGTTTAAAAGAGAATAAAACATATGTTTTAAAACGGCAAATGTTTTCTGTATAGACAGCACACTAGATTTGGAGATGCACTGTCAACACATCTACAAGACCTCATAATATTTCTGAGAAAACACTTCCCTGCAATATTACGTAATTTTGCCACTCTTAAGAGAGCAGCCAAAAAGACAAAATCTTAAAATGTAAAAAAATAAATAAAAATTGTCTTATGAATTTGCAATGAACAAATATAACGATAAAATCTGAGTTTATATTATTTTTTTAATTGGCTATACGTCATTTAAAGTTTTTTTTTTCTACATGCGTACTTATAGAAGTATGCATAGCTGAAACATAATTAAACACATGAAAATGTCAAATGTGACGTCTTGCCAATATGAGAGCGGAACAACACACCGCAGAACTGGTACAGGTGTACGTCCATCTGACAGCTTCACACAGTTTACATCGCAACAATCATTTTAAAAAAAAAAGGTCTTACCTGTATGTCTTTTAGGGTGGGCGTCTGTCTTGCCTTCAGACACAGAGAGAGAGAGATTTAAGTACACACTGATATTCCGAGACTTGTAGTGTTTCGCTCACTAGAGGTAAGTGTACTCAGTGTCCCTCTACTTTGTGGAATCGTTAATGAAGGCGACTAAAGTCATACGGCAGCGAGTCTCCGCCTCCTCCTGCGCTTCAGAGAAATGCCTTTCATTCCCATAATGTCAACGCGCTTTCTTTGATGCCACCTAGTGGTTTGATGTGGCATCTATCTGTCTATCTATCTATCTATTTTAATTTTTTTTTTTTTTTTAATCCATAAAAACTCTTTTCGTTTCACTTTTAAAATAACAAAAAAAAAACATTAAATACATTTTTCAAAAGCGTTCTTCTCATTTCACTTTTAAAAGTGAAAGATTTTGTTTACATGCAAATCGCTGTTATAAGAAATGAGCCAAATCGATTGAGAGAAACTGTAATGGGAACGAAAATCTTCCTGAATAAAACAGACTTTTATTTTGTTTGGGACTTGTATTTTGAAATGTCGCGAGGACAGTCAATAGCGCCATATGCAATCAGGCTGGCTAGTAGCCGGAGACTTGCATCCTTATAGAAGCTATGTCAAGGTTAACTAACAAGTTTCATTCTCTTTATTTGCTTAGCTTGAGCTCCACGTGGAAATGTCACCAACAAGCCTCCAGACTGTCAACAATGAGAAGTGGACTTGAAGTGAGTGAGTTGTAAACAAACGTTTAGCATGAATTGAATTGTCAGTCTGCGCCGTGGCAGGTTATGATGAGATGTGTCTTTTATGATAGACTCTTATTTGTTGTAAAGTTAAATGTCTTTCTCTGTTATTTTTTTTTATAGAGAACAATTCTATTATATAAGTTCTGGACAGACTGGCTACCTTTATTTTATTTAGGTGCTTAGCATAAAACTTTGTCTGTTAAACGAACCCTAGCCTGTAGTTTAGCACTTGCTTTTATGCTGAATTGTTGCCCAATTTTGATTATCTTAATTAGTGTAACTGTTTGTTTTTTAGTTGTCAGAATGTCTTGTCTTGATTTGCGTGATTTGAAAGTCTGTTTTGTTTGTGACTCATTTGTTTTAGTCAATATGTGGTGGCAGATTTAGGAGTATTTCTTCCGCTCACACAGTCACAAGGACCCTTGTATGTGGAGGACATTCAGAGGTAACGAACACAGATCTTTTGTGCCTTTTTACATTTCAGTAAAAACTAGAATATTTACATAAAACATATTACATTTTAGCTACACTAGAACATGAAGGGATTAAGGAATATTGAAAGCAGACATAGGAAAAGTGAAAGCATAAAAAAATTCTAAGTGCTTTCACTTTTGCTGTCTTTACACTCATTATTCCTTAATCCAGGGTTTAAAGTTCTCCGACACCATGCTCTAACCTGCCCTGCCCCGCCCGTTGTGCCAAATTCTGACCCCTGCCAGATTATTACCCCCTTAGTATTGGTAGGTTTAGGGTTAGGTGTGGGGGTGGGATTAGGATTAGGGCTGGGGCTAGGATTAGGCAATCAGGTAGCGATATAATAATTGTAATAATTGGGCAGGGAGTCAAAAATGGGCACAACACCAGACATAATGTTATACATAATGTACTTAAGTAGGTTATGTTCAGAGCTGGGTAGATTACTTACAAATTGTAATCCGTTACAGATTACAAATTACATGACAAAAACTGTAGTCAGTAACGTAATCCATTACATTACACATTTTTGGTAATATTGGTCAGATTACTTTTAGATTACTTTTGACCTAACTCGTTTATCACATTGATTTAAACAGGATAATCTTGAACCATAATGATGTAAACATACAGTGAATGAGTGAGAAAATATATTCCTTTCATTGTAATTAACAACATTAAACATTATATTATGTCAAGCTTTCCCAAACTGGGGTTCGTAAAGAAACTGCAGGGGGTTTGTGAGTTTAATGAAAGGCTAACAAGTAATTGGGTCCCACTTTACATTAGGTGGCCTTAACTACTATGTACTTACATTTAAATTAATAATTTGATACAATGCACTTATTGTGTACATACATGTTTTTACATTGTACTTATATTTTTAAAAATACCTATATGTACTTACATCTGTAATTAATTTCTGTAATTACATTTATAATTACACTGTCAACCAATCCCTTACACCTTAACCCACCCTTAAACCTACCCAGACCACCAAACCTGTCCCAAACCTTACCCGTATCCCACCTCAATAGCAGCAGAAGTGTTTTGCAATACAAAATGAACACAATAAGTACATTGTACTTATTTTTTGATGTAAGTACATAGTAGTTAAGGCCACCTAATATAAAGTGGGACCAGTAATTGAATCATAAAAATGTAAAATTAAAATAAATCGTTTTAAATAACAATCAAAATAATTCACTTACTTAAAAAGAAGAAATATTTTTTTATTTACCTGCATGCCATATGACCATTAACCAACGTCAGAGAACCGTGAACATGCAAATGTGATACTTAATATTTATTTTAAAATCTCAGGGGTACTTAAGGGGGTCATTAGCCATGTTTCCACTGTCGGGCCAAAAGCGGGTGTGCTAGTGCGTGCCAGTGAGTGCCAGGGCCAGTCGCGTTTCCACTGTCACTTCCGAGGCTTGATCGTGCCTCGTCGGTGCTTCCTCAGGGCCAACGGCCGGGGTTTTCTGGCCCGACGAAAACCTTGAGCCAAAGAGGGCCAACTGGAGCTAGAGGAGTGGTTATGAACAAAGGCGGAGTTTCTCCGTGTCTCGAGCGTCAGCGCTGCAGATCATTTCATAAAGTTAACAGCATGAAAGACTTTTAAAATAATTTTAGCTCAAAACTCACTTTCAGACAGCAGCGAGTGTTAATATGTAATCAATAAAAAAGTAAGTGTAGTCTGATTATGAGTATTTTAAAATGTAACTTACTCTAATTGCAAGTACTTAATTTTTGGAATCTGATTACGTAATCCAGATTATATGTAATCAGGTACTACCCAGCTCTGGTTATGTTCATATTATGTATAGCCATATTACATTGAGTATTTTAACAGTGTTGTTCAATAAAACCATTTTTGATATTTTATTTGAGGCAATTATTATTTATATATAGTTTATATATAAATAGTCATATTAAAGCCTGGTTTTCACTTAGGTCTATTTGTGTAAAAAAAAACAATTGTCAAAATAATCAGTAGATTACTTGATTACCAAAATAATCATTAGTTACGGCCCTACAAGGTGCTACAGTCATTGCATGCTTTGCATGTGCTGCCTGCCCTGCCCCGCCCCGCCCAGCACTGCCCCGCACTGCTCTAACCCGCCCTGTCCTGCCCTAACCCGCCCTGTCCTGCCCTAACCCGCCCTGTCCTGCCCCTGGAAAAAAAGTTCAGACTCAGGATTTTTTTTTTTCTGCTTTAACCCCTGTTAATCCCTCCCTGTTCTGGCTTCTGGCTTCTACTGTTTTGAATGGTGACAGAAAGCTTTTATTATTCTCACTTCTTATTGCCATCCTATTGATGAATCACTTGTATTCCTCAACTGTAAGTGACTTTGGAAGAAAGTGTCTGCTAAATGAATAAATGTAAACTTTCTAAATCAGGTCTCAAAATGTCTAAAAGTTTAAATGAACTTCTTTCCATATTAACCAATATTTAAATATTTTCAAGTGGTTTGATTGGATTCTGAAGAGAAGGGAACTCCATTTAAGCACACCGCTTGGAGAAGAAAAGGCACTTCAGTTCAGGTAAATAGTGTTCATTTTGCCCTTATCACTGACAGAGCACAACATTTGCAAAAAACAGTAAGACAAACCAATAGTGATTTACCTTTATCATTTATCATTACCAGTATCGATGTTCCTTGTACTTTTATTATGCAATAAGATATACCTGTTATGATTTATCATTGTGTTGGTGAGGGTTTGTTTATTGCAAGATCATTGTTCAAATATTTGTAATTTTCTAAGCTGTATTTTAGTGTGTTAAAAAAATATTTGTTTATAATATCAAAAAGTCCCAGCAATGTCAGCCTTCATTTCCCTGCCCTCGTAGTTTTCTTTTTATTGCTCGCATTCAAATAAAAATTGAAATGGTTTAAATAACTAGCCAATACAAAGTTATTACCACAGAAGCATACCATACAAACCAAACTAATATACTTGATATAAACCACTTATTTTTCTCATTTGTTATTTGCACATTAGCATCATATTCACTAGTATTTTGCAATGATTGGAAACTATTATTTTCTTAACATACATTGTTGATTGGTGATTGTTTTTTATAGAGATATAACAGAGACAGAATATGAGAAACTAGCAGATGAGACACTGGATGCATTGGCAGACTATTTTGAAGACCTCACAGATGAGAACTTCACTGGAATGGACTATGACATTGTCTTCTCTGTAAGTTCACATGCCCATATTCTCACATCCTTTCATGTTAAATCCCTGTGGTACTTTTACATCTCAACCTTATGAAAAGTCTGTTGTGCCTAGATGTCCAGTAGGGGTCAGTGTAGGTCTGTGTTAGGCTGTTTGCAACCCATTTATTTGGATGAACTAGGATCTTTAATTAGAAAAAATGTAGACTAGAGCCATTTGGAGGTGTAAATTGATTTCAAATACATGATATTATAGTTATTATTCTTAGATAAATTGATATAGACCATTGCCGTTACAAAAGTAAACAAAAATTATAATTGGCAAGATTTTAAAAATTTTAAAAAATTGCTATAATGATTTATTTAATTAAAAAAAACAATTTTCTTAAAGTTACATACTTCACCTGTCATGTAACCCATTTGTCTAAACTTGATATCCCCAGCCTTTTGTGGAACATTGCAATTAAGTTGTTGCTCTGTAGGGTGAAAAAGGAGTCCTAAAACTTTTATATTGGTGTCTTTTCTCTTCTTCTTTTATAGGAAAAGAGGTTTGTTTGAGTGTTATTGTTGTTGAGTGCTCCTGCACGACTTCTCTTAAGAGTTCACTGCAAAAAAAGCCATTTGTGCAGCAGCCTTTGTTGCAGCACCATGCAGAGAAAATGAACGTCTCCTGAAGGATTTATGAAGGCTGTAAACACTCCAGAGCTTTTAGCATGTTACTGTAAGACTGGAGTAATGCCACTTTCAATCTTTTCACACACACACACACACACACACACACACACACACACACACACACACACAAATATGCATTAATTCATTCATTTATTTAACAAATGCCTTTCTCAAACCCAGTGAATGATTGAGTCCATGCACTCATTTCAGTTTCATTTAAGTGTCTGGTGGGTGGCCAGCAAGCCCTGCTGACAGATTGACTGGTCATTCACGCTCCTTGCTCTCCTCTGGCTGGATAAATGTCAGGCAGTGAGCTTCCTGTTAGCTACTTACTCTGAGTGGCCCATTTTTACACCTCTTTATAGCCACACATGCAACCAGCAAACACAGATAGCTGCAGTCGTCCCCTTAAATGGGATTCAGAAAATTCTGTTTTGCACACTGACACTGTTGCTACAGCTAGGATGATATAATGATCCTGCGTCCCTTTAGATCAAACATTCAGAGAGCTGTGAGCCAAGGTGCAGTTGACAGATTGAGCCATGTTCCCAGTGCTTAGCCTCGGATCTGACTGTACACTCACACATATATAAATCATCTTTGTTGAGGTTCTTCCATATACATTTGTTACACATGATTAAACAATCATTTTGTTAGTTAAGAATTCTAAACCAGTGGCATTTTGGCATCAATTTAATTGTCAGAGTTTGTGGTTTAAATGGGATGTTGTGATTTAGGATCACTATCATTCAGTGCTGTGAAAAAGTTAGTAAACCCCTTGAATTTATTTATATTAAATGTTAGACAGCAGTTGTGTGTGTGTGTATAATATATTGTTTTATTAAAAATTATTTTCAGAAGTTGGGAAAAAGTAAGCGGACCAATTCAAACAATTATGATTCTATATAATAATTATTGCTGTCAAACGATTAATCTCATCCAAAATAAAAGTTTTTGTTTACATAATATATGTGTGTGTACTGTGTATATTTATTATGTATATATAAATACACACATATACCTTTATATATTTTGAAAATATTTACATGTATATACATTTATATATTTATATTATTATATTATATATAAATATATTTAATATATAAACATAACATATTTTTCTTAAATATATACATGCATGTGCTTGTATTTATATATACATAATAAATATATACAGTACACACACATATATTATGTAAACAAAAACTTTTATTTTGGATGCAATTAATCATTTGACAGCACTAATAATAATCAAAGAAAAATCTTGACCAGGGGTGCATCAGGCAAAACTATGGGTGCTCCAGAGAGGGAACAAAATATCAAAATTGAAAGTGGATCCCGTTGCAAAATGCAAAAAAAAAAAAAAATCCACATCCAGGCACTCATGTTAAAGCCTCATCCAGGTACTCACTTTAATGTTAAAGCCTCAGACTGAAGCCCTCGTATGATTACATCATGTGTGTTAAATTTCTTAACAGAGTGGAGTGCTGACATTGAAAGTGGGCTCTGACCATGGTACATACGTTATCAACAAACAGACACCCAACCGACAGATTTGGCTCTCCTCACCGACAAGGTTAGACACTCAGTTCTTAATGTTCATATGTTATGCTTAACTGTTTAATCTCAATTGTCTCAATTTTTTGCTAACATATGTAAATTCTTAAGTGCCAGTATTACTTTTTGCCTTTAGAAATGCTAGTTCTTTTATTAAATATTAACAGCGTGATATAATGAGAGCAAATATGTTTTCAGCTTGATCAGACATTTCTGAATGTTTCCTTTCTCAGCGGGCCGAAACGCTACGATTGGACGGGGGAGCGATGGGTGTACGCTCACGACGGCATGGCATTGCATAATCTTCTCTCCAAAGAGTTGTCCATCATCTTCAAATCAAATATAGATCTGTCACATCTCATCCATTCATGATGAGACCAATGTGAAGAACAGACCCTGTTATAGATCCTTTCCGCACCAGTTCTCTTGTGACTCTCATGATCTTTTTGGTAAGACCTTAAAACTGTAGCCAGTGCTCAAAAAGACCTTCTGCATTACAATATTGTAATGATTTATGCCTCTTTTTGCATGCAGACCTACAAATTCAGCCAAAAAAGTTCTAAAAATCATCAAATCCCAAACAAGCAGACCTAGGATGAGCTGTAGAGATGATTTATTTATTTTTTGTCTACATCAAACCTGTACGCAATTATAAGCTTAAAACGCACTCAGAACAGCAGAAAGTGCTCTCATAATCCCTGTAAACCTGTACCTGGTTAGATTAAAACCAGATTAAAGAGATCACATTTAATGGCTCTTAAACCAGTTGGATAAGACAAATGGACACAGATTGTTTTTTGGAGGCTGTGTTTATCTGCTCGCCTGGCCCTGGTTGAACTAGAGGCTGCTGGCTAGATGCAGGCAAAGAAGGGGATTATGACAGACAGATGGAGAAGTTTTTGCTCTAAAAGCCCCCGGCTAGAGCCTTTATTCAAGTATTATCTGTGAATAACGGCATCACATCTGATCATATTCCTCAGAGCTTTACCGCCACCCTCTGATGATTTAAAAATACCAGCCCAATTTAGCATCAGTCCGCTCGTCAGTTAAAGCTGTGTCGTTAACTCTGGTGATACAACAGTCCATCATTACTCCCGAGACGCTCCTTAACATAATAGCCCATATATCGCTACATTAACTTGACACGCTGTCCATGCAGATGTTAAAATATGAGATGGATTGCACTGTGGTGACACGTTTGATGTCTTTATTCGGGTTGCACGCAATGAAACAATGGCACATCTGCTGCCGTGCTGATGTCTGATGTACTTGTCCGTTGATGCATATGTAAATATAATATGAAATAAATTAGAATGTTGTTTTATTTTCATTGTTGACACATTGTGGCATAATAATAATAAATTGTTATAAATTATATAACATTAGAAATGATCCAATTTGATGCTTCATTTCATTTTAATTCTTGTCATGAATCAAAATACTAAGTATAATATTTCTGAATTTATAATGTTATAATATTACATTAAATATGTGTTATTGTTATTAATAATAACAGTCATAAATACCTTAATTAGTCATTATTTCTTTTATTTTTAATTGTTTTTTTGCAAGAAAATGTTTTAGGATTTTGATTTATGAATTAAGTTTTGTACATGAGTATAATATTTCATCATTTATAATGTTACAATATTACATTGAGTGTGATAATAATATCATAAATGCTGAAATAATGTTTTTTTTTTTTTTTCATTTACTTTGCAAGAAAATGTTTTAGGCCAGTATTTTCAGCTGTAAATTTCATTTCAGTAGGTTTTTGAGAATCAAAGCGAGTCTGTGTGAAGGGCTGCTTCTCTAACTCTATGTCTACTCATGTGTTGTAAATGCAACTGGTTTCAGTGTTACACTTTGATATGAAGATTCGAGACCAATTATTTTGATATAAGCCTCTCATAGTAATTGCACCAGCTGCTTTTAAATCTTTGTGAAAGCTGTAACGCTCTCTGTCTTTGAGTTAAAGGGTCCTTTAAGATGCCAGATTATTCCCAGTACTAATGGCACCTAATTATGATACAAGCAGCTATTCAATCAGCGCTCACGGCCAATGATAAACGCTTCGAGCATCTTGTCTCTCTTTGTCCAGACATGAATATGCAAATGTCTATTATAGAGCTCGACTCGCAGGCCCAAAAATAGCATGAAGTTTCCATGGGAACATGGATTTATCACTGAACTCTGATGTCAATTGAGTGGTTTTGCTCCAAACAAGCCAAGGAAGTCTGAAAGATTCTGATTCTCACGCATGTTTTGGCTGTCATCTCGCCCCGTTGCTGAATATCAGACATCGCCCTCGGCAGAGCGTTTCTCAGAAGAATGTCGTCTAATGTAAACCTTCAGGAATACCATGAAAACATCAAGTTAAAATTACAATGCGTCCTGGGAAAATGAATTCACGTGACCTGTTATGTCAAGCAACAAAACAACACTTGTCTGATGATGCAGTAATGATATTTTTGAATTGAGGATTTAATGTTGCAAAGAAGAAAAAGGAACTGTTCTTCAAATCAGGTGAGTCTTGTCCTTTCTTGTTATTTTACTCGGTTAACACCAATGCCATGAATCAAACAAAAGGCCTGATGCACTTCAGATGACTCAACTGTACCGTGTATAGATCACATGGGCTGTTCGGAATTAATTCCACATTAAAAGAAACTGCTTAATTGGAATTTGTTGAATGTTAATTAGCACAAGTTGTTTGAACTTCAGCACAAAATCTGTAAATCTAATTTCTTGATTATGCAAAGTTATCAAAGGGATTTCTACAATATCCAAATGGTACTGTAGTCTGCTTATGTATGCGTGTTCTCAAAAAAAGAAAAGATAATTTTGACTTTCTTCTTGCGATTGTTATAAATCAGCTTTTATTTCTCACAGTTGTGACTTAATATCATTTTGAGAGTCTCATTTAAGATATAGTCAAAATGACAGGAAATATTCTCAGAATGTGACTGTATCTCACATTGTCCCTTTATTTTTTGTAATTGTAACTTTATTTCGCACAACTGAGACATTATGTCTCAAAATATGGTGTTCTGGTTGGTTAATAGGTTGTTGTTAAATGGTCCAAGTCAAAAGAGTTCACCCTCAAGTCTCTGTTTTATTGTTGGTTTAGATATGACTTGAGTCCCTCCCTCCAGGCTAAAATTGTACAAAAAATGCAGTTGCTTAAAGTAATAATTCAACTCCTTGATAAGTCAGGTGGTGTCGCAAAGTGCCGCCCACGCCCTGCTTAGTTACTGTTGCTATGTCCGACAAGCCATACCGTTCTCACGCAGTGAATATGCATCGCAGAGCAAAGATGAAACTGACAACACGCCGACAGACAAGACAAAGCAGGCTACTTTACATATGAAACAAAGTCTCAGATTTAAAATTGTCTTTTTTTTTAAAGAAATTCAAACGATAAATACAGTTTTGTTGCTCTGTAATGTGTCGTGACAAATCGCTGTAGCAAGCGGCACATGAACCGATCATCTTTTCCCCTTTACTAGCTATAGCATGAAATAAACACAAATGAACATCAGAAGGTATCTTGTTTCAACCGCAGAAAGACGTCGATACACACCAGTTTTCAAGTACAGGACCACCAACGTTAATCTACTCTCCTGTCTAGTTTGTTTGACAAATAGGTTTTCCGTTTTGATTGGTCCGCTCACCTGTCAATCCCGCGAAGGGTCAGTTGTACTGGACATGAGACTGGTTTGTCAGCAGAACACTATAGTGAGGGAATGCTATAGTTTTGAAGTCTTTCAACTCAAGTAACAAGCAAAATGTGTGTATTATTTATGGATTACATATTGAACAATCTCACAAGTAAGACAGACATAACAAGAGCCGCTGTTTCAAAAAAGACAAGGTCCTTCTCATATTCTGCTTCAGATATTATCTTAAGAAGGTCTCACAAAAGAAGCAAAAACCATTTCTTCTGCTTTGACAATGGAGTCGCTGTCAAAGGTAAGAAATGAATCTTTTATGATTTCCGGCGAATGCAGCAATTTGTCTCAATTTTCTTCAGGTTTATGGCAGAACTAGACCCCGCTGTCAAGCTCAAAGATTTAATTCCTCCACAGGTCTCATGGTACAGATACCATTAGTCAATTGGGAGACTTCAGAAAAACATACTGGGAAAAAAAAAGAGAGAAATTTGACATTAACATTTTTAAGATGATCAAAAATCTGATTATAGAAATGTGATTTAATAATCTTTTTAATATATTTTTAAATCATGTGGGTTGCTGACAAATTGAAATTGACATTTTAACAGATTTTAGTATAAAATGACAAAATATGTATATGGGGTAGTGTATGTTAGTGTTGTAACTGGTCACCATTTCCTGTTTTCACCATTTTTATTTAACTTTTTGAATTCCTTTTTTCATTTCACTGGTCCTCAGGCATTAACAACTTTTAGAAAGTAATAAATAAGTGTAAATAGTCTCTTAAATAATATTAAGTCATAAGTGCATGCAAAATAATAATATTTGCTGTTAAATGTCAATCCAGAAGGCATTTCAGACAGATCATATCACACCACAGGACATTTTGAATTATGAAGCTATTTTGATTCATCGTTTCCAATATTTATACTGTGATATGCTGCATCCACAGAAGAAAGTAAATATTAAATATTTAACTTTCATTTAATGCTTATTAGTGCTGAAATCACTCTTTCTTTTAAGTGATTATACCAGGGTCCAGAATTATGATTTTTGCCACTATATATATTTCCAGCCATTCAACTGTATTTTGCATTATTTTTATTGTTTAAAAATGTCAAACATTTTGTATTATATTTTGTCTCTGCAACAGTGACATTATTTATCTGCTTCATTGTGTCACTTGCAGCATCATTTAGATGAACAAGACAACTAATATTTTTGTTTAGTAGACAGCTTTTACCTTTTACTTGATTTAAAAATCATTCAGATCAGTCATCAGCTACTCTTGGCAATTGTTCATTTTGGACACATGCAGTGCAATTGAACATGGAAGTAGCTCTGCATAAACCAACACTGTTAATATGACACGACTCGGAGAACATGGTCTAGCATGATTTTCAGAGCTTTGTTGACCTACATCAATACCAAGGTGATTTTTATGTCGCACATTTTTGATATTTCATTTCAGGATTATTGATTGATCTGAATCTGCTGAGATACAAAGAAGTTGAGGGCAAGTGAAACTCTAGTCCAAAAAAAAAAAAAAAATTGGCCAATTTATTGTGATAAAGCAACATTTATATAGATATTCCACTCAGTTCTGGATGCAGGATTTTTTTTAAAGCAAACAGTACATTATGCACTTTGAAGACATAAAGAGACTGTAAACTGATAGTTGCACTGTCTATCATATGATACATGTTTGTATTTTATCTTGTATTTGTATATTGCAGGTCATCCAAACACACTGTCTGAGTAGATTATTGTGTGCTTGTATGATCTTCCGTTTGTGTTTCTCTGACATAAGAGAGTGGAGTGAGTCAAATAGGGTCATTGTCAGCACCAGAAGTTCAGAGGTGAGATAATGTTGAGTACGACAACTACTCAACATTACACTGAAGTCAGGTGAGAAAGAGATGTCACATTTTAGAAGAGCACAAGTATCACTAAGACACAAGACACACTATCAAGGCTGTGTTTCTGAAGTGCTTGTGCTTTGGATGCTTTGGTTTTTGTTTTATTTTTGTATTTTTTTGCACACAACATATAAATTACAAATATTGCATTATATTTAGAAATGCACAATATCTTGATACCCTATCAGTTATTGGTGGATATTAGAGATTTTTTTTGTGTGTGTGTGTGTGTATCAGAATCAGTTGATATTTGATATTTAATTGTGCATGCTCATTCTCCCCTTTTTAACATTTAGATTATTTAAATTAGTTAATTTTTTAAAACACTATTTTTATAACACAGACAAATGTAAATAGTAACTCTTAAAATGGAAATCAATTTTCATAATGTACATTACGTTTTTTGATGGCCAAATTCACTTTTAGTATTTAAAAAGATAAAAATGATTAACTATACATTTATTTATTTACATTATAGGATTAAAATCGGCCATTTGTTGAAAATGTTGATAACATGAACATATTAGCATTATTTATTTTTTTTACTGTACATTACAATGATTGTTTTGATTGTGTGTGTGTGTGTGTGTGTGTGTGTGTGTGTGTGTGTGTGTGTGTGTGTAATACACAATGATGAAATTGGCCATCTGTTGAAAATGTAGATATAAACCAGTAGGTTTATTGGTATTGGCTATAAGTGTAATATTAGTGCATCATAAATAATATATTCATTAAATCTTTAGCAAATCTCAAGATAAATATTCATTTTTCCTGCTGTACAAATAAAATGTTGTAATGCCAAAATTCCCTTGAAAATTGACTGATTACATTTTTTTTAGATCGTTTTTTTAAAGAATTATAAAATCTTAATTTTGATTAGTCCCTAATTACATTCATTAGATACAGTAGATGTTTTCAGGGCTTTTAAAAGCTTGAAATGGACTTATATTTTCCCATCTGCTACCTTTTGAATCACAGCTCACAACAGTCTCTGTAGTGAAGCTCTTTATTACCTGGAGAAAGCAATCTGCCATTCATCTCAATGGCAGTTGCTCAGCTGTTTCTGGACCCCCTGGAAGTATGTGATTTGAAATCTGGCAAACCTTGGGCAGATTTATAGTGATTAGTCCGAACTGAGGTGTCCATCTGATGAACCTTTGAAAACGTTCATTACCTAAGGCCCTTCTGAAGTAGTTATTTTCGAAGGCTTGTGGCTGCCATGAATGTTCTCCAATCTAAGTCTCATAGGCATCATTGACATCATTTGCAGCGCTGTTGGTGGTATGACAGGTGGCGTGCGCCCTTTGATATTTAATAGAGATGCGTGAGACTACTGTAAAGCAGCTCTGTGGTTTAATACATCATTTAGAAGTATTTTTGTCTCCATTCAAGTTGAGTGAAACACAGTGTGCTAATATGAAGGTGTGAGGACACACACACACACACACTATGTACATATTTGGGTGCAGGTTGCCAATAAATCACATTTGTGTTTCTGACATAGTGATATTAAATTATATTAAGACATGAGAAATAAATTGGTAGCACAGGTGATGAAAATCCTCTGTGGTGTGAGCATTCATTTGAACTTGCCTATCACAAGTTGAAGTCATTGATCACGAAGCTTAGCGATTTGCTTTCCTTGATTTTATAATAGAGTTATCATACATTTGAGATGTTGAAGGTAAAGGTTTAAACGTATTTATTTTAAATCAAAGCCACTTTAAAACAGATTTACTGTGCTTTACATGTATAAAAACAAATGAATGTGCAATGCAATGTGTATTGACTCTTACTGCATAAGGAGACCACTGCTAGAAGAAGAACATTGGGTAGCTGACTCAAAAAAGGACTTTTCCCTTGTGACAACTAGCCCCGGTCTCCTCTACAGCTAGCTAGTAAGCACATACCCCTTGTTTAAAGTCATGACTGTGCTTACATATGTGTTCTGCTGAAAGTGCATGTGAAGCAGCTTGTATTACGCTGATTTTATATGATCGGTGCCCTTCCTAGTAGTGAGGTGGTGTCCAATCGTCCAGTGCAATGCTTATAAGAGGTCAACTGTTCCCTTCAATCCCAGAATCCCATATTTCATAATCAGAATGACCCCTACGCACTTTCCACACTCTCATGCTCACAGCAGCAGTGTACAGTAAGCTGTGGAGTAAGGCCAAAGCGCTGCATTAATTGGCCAAAAACAGCAGCCCAAGGTTGCGGCAATAGATTTTTTTTTTCTCCAGGAGATTTTGTCCTTGACACTCCTCCCCCTCGCTGAGGAGCCAGCTGATGTGTTAGTCTCGTTCACATATCTCTGAAGGTTGTGCCTCACGTTTAGTGCTCCACACAACTTGTTCCTGTAGTTCATTTAGCCAGTACTTGGATCAACAACTTTTATTGGTTCTGGAATAACATCTTTTGCAGAAAAGGCTGTTGGGAAGCATCAACTCACTTATTGTTTGTTGGGCTTGATGTAAGTTTTTATAACGCAAGAGCTGCAGTGAAGCAAGAACTTTCAAACATCAGTCACTATAGCAAACATCTGCTATAATATCATGCAGTATTTGCAATTTACACTCCCGTTTAAATGCTTAAAGTCAGTAAGAATTTAACTTTTTTTGACATCTGTTAATACTCACTAAATCTGCATTTATTTGATCAAACATGCAGTAAAAACTGCAATATTGTGAAATATTATTACAATTTTAAAAATAACTGTTTTCTATTTTAATGTATTTTAAAATATAATTTATTTCTGTGATGCAACATAGAATTTTCAGTGTCACATGATCTTTCAGAAATCATTCTAATACGCTGATTTGGGGCTCAAGAAAAATTTATTATTATTGAAAAGATAAAGCAAACTTTTTTTTCCCCAGGATTCTTAGATGAATAGAAAGTTCAAAAGAACAGCATTTATTTGAAATAGTATTTTGTAACATAAATATCTTTGCTGCCACTTTTGATCAATTCATTGCATCCTTGCTGGAAAAAAAATCTTACTGACCTCAGACTTATATAGTGTATATGTTTTTTATTGTATTTTTTTTTTTTTTTTTTTTTTTTTGCAAAAATGTGATTTCTGAATTGCCATCAATGAAGAAAATTTCAGTTTTTGGCTGCATTTACCAGTAGAAACTAACTAGCCAATGCTAACCAGCTAAAATTGACTCTCTGGACCTAACACTTATGTTAAACATAACCTAAAAATCTGATTGGCTGATCGTAATGTCATTATGAGACTAGCTGAGATGTTGATTCAGGAACATATTTCCCTTGAGTAAATCACGTTATGCATTTTGCAGTCAGATACTTGCATATTTTGCACATTTTTGGCCAATTGGTGCTGTATCAATTGATTTTAGCAGTGATTAGTTCACAGCCTGACACCAACACAAGCAGATAATTGTCACCCATTTGCTATTCAGCTCTTAGCGATCATTATGAAAGGAGTAATCAGCACATCCTCAGGGTGCTCACACTAATTAAAGAGGCAGAGTGTTGTGACAGGGTCACCTCTGTCACTGGCACTGAACCAACACAGATACAGTTCACTCCTGTGACTGCCGTCATGAAACACACAGTAGCTCTGTCATCATATACAGTGGAGAAAAAAAGTATTTGATCCCCTGCTGATTTTGTACGTTTGCACACTGACAAAGAAATGATCAGTCTATAATTTTAATGGTAGGTTTATTTGAACAGTGAGAGACAGAATAACAACAAAAAAATCCAGAAAAACGCATTTCAAAAAAGTTATAAATTGATTTGCATTTTAATGAGGCGAATAAGTATTTGATCCCCTATCAATCAGCAAGATTTCTGGCTCCCAGGTGTCGTTTATACAGGTAACGAGCTGAGATTAGGTGCACTCTCTTAAAGGGAGTAATCTCAGCTTGTTACCTGTATAAAAGACACCTGTCAACAGAAGCAATCAATCAATCAGATTCCAAACTCTCCATCGTGGCCAAGACCAGAGAGCTGTCCAAGGATGTCAGGGACAAGATTGTACACAAGACTGGAATGGGCTACAAGACCATCACCAAGCAGCTTGATGAGAAGGTGACAACAGTTGGTGTGATTATTCGCAAATAGAAGAAACACAAAATAACTGTCTCTCCCTCGGTCTGGGGCTCCATGCAAGATCTCACCTCGTGGAGTTTCAATGATCACGAGAACCGTGAGGAATCAGCCCAGAACTACACGGGAGGATCTTGTCAATGATCTCAAGGCAGCTGGGACCATAGTCACCAAGAAAACAATTGGTAACAGACTACGCCGTGAAGGACTGAAATCCTGCAGCGCCCGCAAGGTCCTCCTGCTCAAGAAAGCACATGTACAGACCCAACTGAAGTTTGCCAATGAACATCTGAATAATTCAGAGGAGAACTGTGGTCAGATGAGACCAAAATTGAGCTCTTTGGCATCAAATCAATTCGCCGTGTTTGGAGGAGGAATGACCCCAAGAACACCATCCCCACTGTCAAACATGGAGGTGGAAAGATTATACTAATGGGATGTTTTTCTGCTAAGGGGACAGGACAACTGCACCGCATCAAAGGGACGATGGACGGGGCCATGTACCGCCAGGGCCTTGAAAATGGGTCGTGGATGGGTCTTCCAGCATGACAATGACCCAAAACACACGGCCAAGGCAACAAAGGAGTGGCTCAAGAAGAAGCACATTAAGGTCCTGGAGTGGTCTAACCATAGAAAATCTGTGGAGGGAGCTGAAGGTTCGAGCTGCCAAACGTCAGCCTCGAAACCTTAATGACTTGGAGAGGATCTGCAAAGAGGAGTGGGAAAAAATCCCTCCTGAGATGTGTGCAAACCTGGTGACCAACTACAAGAAACGTCTGACCTCTGTGATTGCCAACAAGGGTTTTGCCACCTAAGTACTAAGTCATGTATTGGGAAGGGGTCACATACTTATACTTATTTGACTCATTAAAATGCAAATCAATTTATAACTTTTATGAAATGTGATTTTCTGGATTTTTTTGTTGTTGTTATTCTGTCTCTCACTGTTAAAATAAACCTACCATTAAAATTATAGACCATTTCTTTGTCAGTGGGCAAACGTACAAAATCAGCAGGGGATCAAATAATTTTCCCCCCACTTTACTGTACACTATTTCTGTTTTGCTTTCATTGCTTTTTGATTGATCTGTATTAATAGTTCACTCAAAAATGTTTCATTTATTCGTCCCATGTCATTCCAAACCCATACAGTATTTTGTTTTTCATCCATAGGAGATGTTTTGAAAATGTAATATATTTGCCAATAGTACTATAATTTCTTTAGGTGCAAAACATTGTAGTTTTTTAAAATTTTATTATAAAATTACTGTAAAATCATTCATAACTCAAAAAGGTGAGCTCATGCAGTTTTTATTTTTGAATCGTAAAATTGAATACGATACATATATATATATATATATATATATATATACACACAGTGGTGTGAAAAAGTGTTGGCCCCTTTTTTTTTTTTTTTTTTTTTTTGCATGTTTGTCACACTTTAATGTTTCAGACCATCAAACAAATTTAAATATTAATCAAAGATAACACAAGTAAACACGACATGCAATTTTTAAATGAAGTTTTTTATTATGAAGGGAAAACAAAATCCAAACCCACATGGCCCTGTGTGAAAAAGTGCTTGCCCCCTAAACCTAATAACTGGTTGTGCCACGCTTTACAGCAACAACTGCAATCAAGCGTTTGCGATAACTGGCAATGAGTCTTTCACATCGCTGTGGAGGAATTTTGGCCCACTCTTCTTTGCAGAATTGTTTTAATTCAGCCACATTGGAGGGTTTTCGAGCATGAATG